>JACYFF010031958.1:57393499-57405301 GCA_017589665.1 Selenicereus undatus
ACACACACACACATGCACACACACACACACACACACATATATATATATATATATATGTATATATACATATATCTGTATATACATATATACATAGATTAATGGCCAAGATTTTAATGAAGGCTATTTAACTTGATAAGAATTTGCCTTTCTCTCTCGCCCTGTCTCATGCTTCAGGTTTTCGCAATGCTCTTTTTGCTTTGGGTTTTCGCTTTTCCTTCTCAGTTTTTCATTCAATTTGTTTTCTTCGTCAGGGTCATTGCTTACAATTGCATTCATTGGTGTTATTGCAAACTTTTTCGTCCAGATTTTGTGTTGTATTTCTTCTTTGTAGTTTGTGATTATAGAAAAATAATTTTGACAATTCAAGTTCTCTAGTTGTTCTTTGTAATTTACTATGATTTGTTCGCGTTTGGTGTTTTTGTTAGGGTAGATATTATATTGTAATTGAATCACTGTATTTTGGTTGATTTTCAGGGGCAGATCGCCATGTTAATCGAGATTTAAGGGTTATAATTATTGAAGTTTGGCTTTTATTTGGTGAATTTTGATCATATAGTAAGCACTGTATGTGCACTTTTTATAAAAATTGCTTTTATAATTGTGATTTTAGTGATCATCTAAATATGTGTGTGCTTCTTTCATCAATGTTATTGATGAGCCCTTCTTTGTTTGCTGATCAATAGTGTTTTTATTAGTGATCGCTAAGGATAAGATTTAGTGATCTGCTAAATACATGTTCAACTTTTTTGACAATTCCTTGTATAGTTTAACTTTTGTGTTGTTAGTGATCAATTAATGTGTTATTAGTGATCAATAGGGTTGTAAATGTCTTGGGAAAATGTTGACCATTTTTCAATTGCTATTGGAATTTATTGCTTTTGATGTTAGTGATCAACAGACGTGTAATTAGTGATTAATAGTTTTTAATTAGTGAGCATTTGTCATATGATTAGTGACCATTTGTCATGTGATTAGTGATCAAATAATTGTTCCACAGAAGTGTTGTTAGTGATTTCTTGAATAAATGTTTAATTATTTGGAGCTGCTTTTAGAATTTCTTACTTCTGTAGTGGGTGATTAATAGAGTTGTTATTAGTGATTCATAGATTATTGATTGGTGATCGGTTATTATAGAGTAGTGATCTCTTAATTTTTTTGTCTTTTTTTTAATTTCTTTTGTTTTGTTTGTAAGAAATGGTTGGTACAAGAAACAATTAAACATTAATATGGCTTGCTGATTCTCAAGAGGATCCTAGGGCTGGAACTCAAACCGAGGAGATGTAGTGGTGAATGATTTATGTTGTTTCCTGGTGCATTTGCTTGTATTGATGGTTAAGAATACTAAGATTACTTTATTAAAATAACTTATGCACTTAGAAACATAGACTGCAATTGTCTCAAGCAATAAAAAGGGACGCAAAGAGAACGATGAGTCAAAATCGGGTGCAAAGATTGCAAGTGATAGCAAATGTCAACTCTGCCATTTTTGTATAGAAGTCTGAGAACCGTGATACTAAGATCATCATTGGTTATGGGTGTATTGAGGAGTACACTAACCACTGTCGCAAGAGCACAAGTAGTCATAGTATATATAAAAAGATCGCTCCTCAGGGACCAATGTAATCTATCGAGTTTCTGTCTATCCAAAATATGTTAAGTAAAATTCTAGTTCAAGAGGGTTTGCTTAGACAACTTCTAATTCACTAATTTTTAAAATCAATTAAGGAAACATACTTAGGAATTCATGTAGTTATGCAAGTTGATTGGACCAAAATGATAAGGATGTGCTTTTCTATAATCAGTTAAATTTGAGGATTTGCAATCAATCAAAAAAAATTAAGTCTATTATTTCGAAATCAACTAAATTTGTCTAAACTAAGCAAAAATCGTTCTTTCAAACTAATTTGTCTTAATCCAAGTTAAACATCTTCGATTATACTCTATGTCCTCCGAACATGCAAATCTCTTTTTTGAGACGACATTATATCTGGTTTTATCGAGCAATCTAACAATCAAATGTCACCTTTCAGTTTTTCACTCAATTGTTTCAAGTGTGCAAGCAAACTTTGGCAAAAAATCCACTCACAACATGATAATCACTTGATAGGATGAAATTGAACCAATCATGAAATAAACACAATTCAATATATTAAATCATGATCCAACTACACTTTCATAAACTACAATTCTATAGACAAAATAAAACTACTCACTCATGATAAAGGATTGAACAACTAACTAATGTTTTGGCACAATATGAGATAAAGGGGTTGACTGAGATAGCCTTCAACCAAGGGCTTCAAACTGCCTCTAATGTAAACACACACTCTCAAGATTTCTCACTAAAACAATAATCAAACTAAGAATCTACAATAAAAAGAACAAAAATTTGAGAAACAAGACAAACTAGGCTACTCTTGCTTGCTTCTCTCTGCTGCACAATGCCCTTTTGTAGAAAAACCAAGACATTTTCAGCCACACAGTTGAAGGAAAAGGAAGAGGTAATAGTTTCACCTCTCACCACGGTCCGTGGTAGACATCACCGTCCGACTGTGGTTTTGTTTGAAACCGATTTTCTACTCTTTTCTTGCTCTATGGGCGTAGCAGTACATGGGTGTCCGTGGGGGAGGTCAAAATACATCCAGTAAGGGTCAAATGCTAGGTAAAAAGGCTAAAAATCCTATAAATCACATCAAACAACCATACCTAAGCATAAATCAAGAACAGGAGTAGAAATTATGACTTAAAACACATAATTCTCCGAAGACAATGTGGTAAAATAGCCCTAAAATGATGTATACATTAAGCACTTATCAAACTCCCCCATGCTTAAACTGTTGCTTGACCTCAAGCAATGCTAAAAATAAAAAATATACAGAACCTCCTCAGGATAGATATAAGCAACATTCCAATAGCATAGCAGATCCAAAAAAGCCCAAAAAGATGCAAAAAATCAATAGCAATCAGGTTAGGCAATGAAATTTTTGAAAATTACTTGATAAACCACAATGTCAACCTTGAATCGATCCCCCAAATTGTTAAATACAGTCAATCAACATATGAAACAAACGAGGCTAGCAGGGCTGGTAGAGCCTCACTATAATTATGTGATACTCACCCCTTATGTGATTGAAAATGTATACATATAAAAAGGTTTCCTTAATTCTCATTCCTTAGACTCAAATCTACCATAAGCTTAACAAGACTCTCAAATTCGCCATCACTAAAATGCAAAATACACTGGACAATCATGAGGACTTTCATAAGGTTGTAATGGGGCTATGGGTAAAGGTAAAAGGAGAACAAATGTTTTGGAAATAAGGAGTTAGAAGCCATAGACTAAGAGCTAAATGATTCCATTGCATCACACTACATCCCTCTTAGACAAAATACATCCCCAATTGAAGAGAGAAAAAGTTGATAATCACAAGAATTTACAATTCCAACATGGCTAGCACTTTCTTCCTTTGTGTCTTATTTTTTTCTCTTTTTTTTCGTTCATTTTTCTTTTTTTTCTTTCTTTTGTGTTGTTTTTTTTTTCTTTTTCTTCCGAAATAAGTTAGCCAAGGGAAATCCATAACGAGCTTTAAATTTCAAGTCTTCTCTAAACTTTGTACAATTAAACATGAGATTTCCTTTTTATCAATAAAGATTACACATCCCTTTACCAAACAACCAAAATCCACTAAAAGATCTCAACTCTCCTACCTTGCTCCCAAATCAAACTTGATGCAAAAGAGTGAAACACTCCCATAGTCTTGGCTTAAGGGTAAGATGATCATTTGGCCATAGGCTATAGTAGGATGTTCAAATCAAGAAAAATAGATATCGGCTCAAAGAGGCTAGCAAGGAATATAATATACAACAAAGGTGGTTATTTGGCCATTGGGTTTAACAAATTTTAAAAACAAAGCCTCAATCATATTGCACAAATACATATGCGAAATGTGATCTTGAATGAGAATCAAAGCAAGTTCTAGAGAAATGATGTCAAGGAAGAGTCAGACATGAAAGAAAATAGGAGACTAAATTGATAAATTGTCTCTAAAAGCTCAAAGCCTCACGGGACATCTACAAAGGTTATGACTAGCTCGTTAGTAGACACATGCCAAAATTCATTTAAAGACTCATGGGATAATCAACTCACACTCAACATGTGGTCAAAACATGGAGATCAATTTGAAAACTTGTTCTCAAAAATTTTTATGCATAATTTGAGCGAATCAAAGGATCAAACTAAACCAAAGAACTCTACCAAATTTAAAAAGATCATCATCGGAGGATTTTTTCTCTTTTTTTTGTTTAAATTAAAATTGTTTTTTGTGTCATTTTGTTTTTTTATGCAATTTTTTAGCACATGCTTTCTCCTAATAATAAGGCAAACTAAAATGCAAAAGAAACTAAAAAAAAAACTAAAATGCAACCTAGAATGGAAATAAAACTAAATGCACTACTAAAATACTGCTAAACAAAACTAAAACCTAAAATAAAAACTCCAAAAACTATCACAAACAACATATACAAAGTACAAGCACACCAAACCAAATTAGGTATCAGACGCCAAATATAATGACTAACCCCCCATGTTTGACTCACACATTGCCCTCAATGCGGACACAAAATAGAAAAAGGGAAGGGGAAGTAGCACAAAGCAATCTGAAAGGAGGTGGTCTAGGAGGATAGGGTGGTTGGCCATAAGGGATATGCCAATCCCGCTAGGTCTCTAGACATGGCCTATAGTCCTGGAAATATTGAGTCTGGGTAGCAAGCATCCCACGGAGCTCATCATGGAACTCTTGGACAAAGTCTCGAAGAATAGCATTCTCAGAAGCAACAAATGCTTGAAGGGAAACTTGCTCCTCTTGAATGGATCTAAAGGTGTCTTGGAGGTCGATATAGTCAGGAAGGGGTGGTTGAAAGGAAGAACTAGGTCCTGCTTGACTAGAATGAGGGGCTAGATGGTAGGGTGCGGGTTGAACAACCTTGTCATCACCAGGTAACCAATAAAGATATGCCCGATGAAGTAAGGTGGTTTAATCGACATTAGGAAGCGGCAAAAGCCGGTCCCCAGGGTAAATCCAACATAAACACCCAGCCTCAACTTTACAAAAGCTCATAATTTCAAAAGCAGCTTGATCAAGACCCGGAAACTCTATCCTCAGGGTTGGGCTCGATACCCAAAAATCTAGCAATAGTAGTCACAATCCCACCTATGATTTTCTTACCTTTAGTGCTAACAGCAACACTATGCAACTGCCTCCGGGTCAAGCTAGACACCATCAAGCATATAGGATAAAAAGTACAACTCAGATAATCTTGGGACAATCAGACTACCATCACAAGCAAAGAAACAACAAGCCAAGATACGTTGAGCTACTCTGATGTAGGGGTTCCTAATCTGTGTGCACTTCGATGAATTAGTGTTGTACCTAACACTCCCCGAAAGTTCGCCCCAAAATGCATTCGGGTTGAATTCGCGGGGGACTTGGCGGTTCAGTAAATCCATGCTAGGTGGAAAATCGAATATAACATTAGAGGTACCTAAGTACATCTTGTAAAATTAACCCTGTAAATAAAATGATATCTATCTGACTTAACATTGAGGCCCTCCAGTGACCTCGACATGGAGTGTACTTAGGAATTCTAGGGTCACGTCCCGATATGTATGCTCTTTTATTTCAAAAATGTTTCCCACACCACCTCGTGCAAATAACTACTGAATATCATCCAACATTTCTAATCGAGCTAACAATTCCTTATCATAATATCTAGTTGCTACAACCATGTGTTCATTTGAGCAATTATATATAGCAATATGGTCAGGATGTGTTAAACCAATTGGTGAGGAATGTTACCATGAGCTCATGTGTGAGTGGAGGTTTGGGATGTCCTTTAAGGTCGATTTGGTGCTTTACTTGAGGATCGAACCTCCTTGATACTCCTTTGTAGTTTGGTAGGTTCCATTGTTGCAAAATGAACCAAAAATTAAAACTAAAACCTAAATAAGAAAATATGAGGAAGAAAAATGAAGATTTTAAGTAAAAAGAAGAAGAATAAGAGAGAGAAAAAGATGGGTATGGTGGATGAGTGAAGTGAGATGAATTTGAAGAAGAAAGAAGAAGAAAGAGATGAAATTTGTATGAAAAGAGGAAATATTAAATGAAAAGAGATTATTTTGGGTGAAAATGGGTGAAAATTGAGAAAAACATTTGACGTAAGAAATGAGGTTGGTTATGGAGGTTTAGAGAGAGAAAATCGAGGTAGAGGGAGACAGTGTCGTGAAGAAGATGAAGTTGTGAGGGAAAGTGAGGGGGCACCATGGTCAAAGACCTAGACCATGGGCCGTAGCAGGATACCATAGATCGTGGTGTTCACCATGATCCGTCTGTGGTGTCTGCTGGTCACGAATTTTTTTTTTCAATTTTCTCGGTTGGCACCCCACAGCCGTGGTGCTAGGTACCTTGGTCGTGGTGCCAAACATTTTATTCCATAATTTTTGTGTTTTCCCTTTTTTTTCAAACTAAAAAAAGAAGTAAAAATCAAAGCTGAGAAAAAAAAAGGAAAAGAGCTTGGGTTGCCTCCTCAGGAGCACTCTTTTAAGGTCAAGAGCTTGACCCTTCTTTTATGCTTGTTCCGGATTGGTAAGTGTATGGACATTGGCTTTAATATGGACCACATAGTCAAACTTCCTTAGTCGAAGGTACCACCGCAAAAGCTCGGGTTGAAGGTCCTTCGTTTTCATAATGTGACACCATAACACATTATCGGCGTACAAAACAAAGCACACTCATACCCCATTAGATGGCTACTATAGATTTGTTTAACCCCAAATCAAAATCTGCATCAAAGCCTTCCATAGGGGGCAAAGAAAGAACAACCTGGGCAAACCTGCAATAGTCGCTTATAGAAGACTCATTAGAAATATAGGCCTCAACCTTACGTATGTTTGGTGGCATAGGAGCAACAAACTCTGCCTTAACATACCTTTAGTTAGGACCCTCATGGGAAATCCAGTCCAAGTCAGGAGGATCTTCACCATTCAAGACATCCTTCATGTCAATCTCAGGGGAAGGGAAAAAAATCATCAAATAAAGAAGAATTAGGAGAAATCACTTTCTCCTTCATGTGACAAAGCACAGCATAGTGTCCTTCCATCTCAAAAGTTATACGCCCCTTTCTTACATCAATGTCACAACTAACTATAGCCAAAATGGCCCGACCTAGGATAATTTGAGCATCATTGGTCTTGAGCATATCAACTATGATAAAGTTCTCCATTGCCAAAACATCTCCTATGTTGACTGGCACATTATCCAATCTACCTATAGGTTAATTCACAAAACTGTCTGCTAACTGTAGTGAAAAGGGTGCGACTTGTAATGGTCCTAGATGAAGCTTATGAAACAAAGAATATGGCATTAAACTGACGCTTGCACCGAGATCGTATAAAGCTCTCTCAATTTCCACTTTTCCTAAAATGTAGGGGATAGGAAAACTACCTGGGTCAAGGAGCTTAGTTGAAAAAATTGTGGGGATTTCTATAGTGTCATTCTCTATAAAAGTGGTAGTCTTGCCACCATCATTCCTCTTCGTACTTCCAACCATGATTATTTTCCTACCTTCTTCCATTGGTATATCCTCAGGGTCAGTAAAGTCCTTTACTTCTTCCTTCATGATGACATAGTTACATTATTGTCGAGGGTTAGGTTCTGGCTTGCTAGGAATTCTGTCTGGGGCCGTAGATGAAAAACTAGCTTTTTGGCCAATATAAGCTTCTAACACCCTATTATGAGTTGTAAGCACATCAACCTTTGAGGCTAATTGCTTAATAAACTCATCCTGGTTTTGTTGTGCCATAAGCATACTTCCCATCATCGCTTCTAAATTGGACTTTGGGGGTATTTGAGAAGGGAAATGAGGTCTTTGAAAACCGGGAGGTGGTCTAGCATTCATTGGGGGCATATTTGAAGGGTTTGGATTAGACGTATATGAGAAATTTGGGTGATTCTTCCAACCTAAATTGTAGGTACTAGAGTAAGGGTCATTGGCCAGTGTCAGGTTGAAGTTTTGAACATAGTTAACTTCACTAGACTATTGGGAAAAAGGGCTCCCAACTTGACAATTCAAGGTCACATGCTTAATAGAACTACAAATTTCACACGTGGGAGAGGCACTAGAATTCACAGTGTTAACGTTAATTCGGTCCAATCTTTGAGTCATAGCATCTACTTTAGCATAAAGTAAAGTAAGCGCATCAACTTCAAGCTTACCTCCAACCCGTTTGGGTTGACCACATTCGGTGGACCATTGAAAATTGTTAAGTGTCATCTCCTTAATTAAGTTATAGGCTTCATCCTCCATTTTGTTCCTCAAGGTTCCTCCCACCTCCGCATCAATAGTAGACCTTACAGATTGGGTCACACCATTATAAAAAGCTTGGACAATAATCCAACGTTGAAGACCATGATGGGGGCATAAGCGCAACAAATCTTTAAACCGCTTCCAAGCTTCGTAGAGCACCTCTTTATCTTTTCGAGTAAAGTTGGTGATTTGATTCCTAAAGCTGGCAGTTTTGCTCGAAGGGAAAACCTTGGCGAGGAAGGCTCTTGTTAACTCATCCCAAGTGGTAATATATCTCGATGGAAAAAAGCGTAATCAAGCCCTTGCTTTCTCGCTCAACGAAAAGGGAATTAAGTGCAATCAGATGGCATTAGTTGAGACTCCATTAAGTTTTAACGTGTCGCACACCTCTAAAAAAACTGAGAGGTGCAGATTCGGGTCTTCCAAAGGAGTTTCTTCAAGCTAGGATTGTTGCACAATGGAGATGACTGCTGGTTTCAGCTCGAAATTGTTAGCATCAATAGTAGGGTGAGCGATGCTTGAGGCGATCCCTTGGACTCTAGGAGCAACAAAATGTCAAAGTGTCCTTCTTTGGTCATCTTTTCGTCCGACCATGTTTGTTAAATTCCTTCTTGCCTCGCGTCTTCGTTCTTTACTTCTTTGCTTCTTCCTGCTTAAACAGAAAGTCCTTTTAATCTCGGGATCGGGTTCGTATAAGATTGGACTTTGCAGAAACAGGACGCATTTCTGCAAGCACTATCAACAACACCACCAGCGGTAAACAAGAAATTAAAAAGAAAATAAAAGTAAAAGATAATAAAATACTTAGTCACTTTCATAAGACTAACTCAATAGTTAACAGATTAGTCCCTTACAACGGCACCAAAAACTTGACCACTGCCGCAAGCGCACGGGTAGTCGTAGTATAAATAACAAGATCGCTCCTCAGGGACCAATGTAATCTATCGAGTTTTCGTCTATCCAAAATATATTAATTAAAATTCTAATTCAAGAGGGTTCGATTAGACAACTTCTTATTCACTAATTTTTAAAATCAATTGAGGAAACATGCCTAGGAATTGATGCAGTTATGAAAGTTGAGTGGATCAAAATGATAAGGATGTGCTTTTCTCTATTCGGTTAATTTCGAGGATTTGTAATCTATCTAAAAAATTTAGTCTATTCTTTCGAACTCAACCAAATTTGCCTAAACTAAGCAAAAGTCATTCTTTCAAACTAATTTGTCTTAATCCAAGTTAAACATCTTCAACTGCACTCTATATCCTCCTAACATACAAATCTGTCTTTCGAGACAACATTATGTCAGGTTTTATCAAACAGTCTAACATTGAAATGTAACCATTCCGTTTTTCACTCAAGTGTTTCAAGTGTGCAAGCAAACTTTGGCCAAAACTCCACTCACAACATGATAATCACTTCATAGAATGAAATTAAACCAATCATGAATAAACACAATTCTATAAATTAAATCATGATCCAACTACACTTTCATAAACCACTGAATCCCTAAAAAAAATAAAACTACTCACTAATGGTAAAAGACCGAACAACTAACCAATGTTTTGGCGCAGTCTAAGAGGAAGGGCTTGACTGAGATAGCCTTCAACCAAGAGCTTCAAACCACCTCAATCTCAAACACAATATCTCAAGATTTCTCACTAAAACAACAATCAAACTAAGAATCTAAACTAAAAAGAGACAAGATTCGAGAAAGAAGATAAACTAGGCTACTGTTGCTTGTTTCTC
The DNA here is from genome assembly GCA_017589665.1 of Selenicereus undatus. Taxonomy (NCBI): domain Eukaryota; kingdom Viridiplantae; phylum Streptophyta; class Magnoliopsida; order Caryophyllales; family Cactaceae; genus Selenicereus; species Selenicereus undatus. Next base: position 57,403,607 of record JACYFF010031958.1, read on the forward strand.
TCTGTTGCACGACGCCCTTTTACAAAAAAACCAGGACATTTTCAGCCACACAGTGAAAGGACAACGAAGAGGCAACAGTTTTATCTCTCACCACTGTCCATGGCAGACACCACGGTCCGACCATGGTCTTGGCTGGAACTGATTTTCTGCTCTTTTCTTATTTCACGGGCGTAACAGCATATGGATGTCCGTGGGGGAGGTCAAAATACATCCAATATGGTTCAAATGTTGGGTAAAAGGCCTTAAATCCTACAAATCACATCAAACAATCATATCCAAGCACAAATCAACAATAGGAGTGTAAATTATGACTCAAAATGTGAAATTCTCCTAAAAAATGTGGCAAACTAGCCCTAAAATGATGTATACATTAAGCACTTATCATGCATACATTCAGGACACTTAATCCTACCCCTGCACGTTCACCTATAACCATTGCAATACAGGTGAGTGATATTCAACGTCTAGACAAGGACCTTGAGGTAGATTTGGAATGTGGGAGAGATTGTACCTTCACAAGATCTATGTAATGTACAGGGGGTAGAAATACCCGCGCGTGTGGGTGATGAGCAAATGATGAACAAAGACCAACACGTGGATGATGTCCAAGTTATGAACAAGGGCTAAGAACGACATGTGAAGTCAGAAAATTGTGAGCGTCAGATGTCGAAGAAATCAAAAATTAGACACAAGAAGGTCAAGGAGTTTAACAACCCAATATCGCCTAAGGGGCTACAGCAAGTGATTCAAAATATGAACGATAAGCAAAAGGAAGTCGTCAAAAAAATCGATTTTGGAAGCTTCTTGCATTTACAAGATGGCATGATCCTGGGGAAGCTGACACTGTGGTTGGTGTGCAACTTTGTCACAAGCTCTCTCTCCCTACCACTAGTCTATGGTGGGATGAGTGTGACCGAGCAAGATGCACACACGACGTTGGGTCTCCCTAAGGGTCTCCTTGAGGTAATTGAGCCTAAAAACAAACGCAATGCGAGCGTTGAGTTCGCAAGCCTCCTGAACCGTTGGAAGCAGCAATGGCATGAATGTAATAGTATCCCTAAATGTTGGATGTATATTGAAATGATGCGGAGTTAAGTAGATGGAGACGAGGACTTCAGAAGAAATTTCATAACATTCATGGTGTCTACATGTTTCCGTAGGAACCAAAGAGGAGAAGTCGATTATGTCAGAGCCCTTGTATCATTAGTCGATGAGTGGAAAAGGAAGCTGTTTGTGCCAAAAGTGTGTTATTTACGATACTTTTATACCCGATTTATGCTCGTTATAATCGTTATTTTTAGGTTTTATTTGATTTGATTTGATTTTGTAGGTTTTGAATATTTTGGAAGAAATATGGGAAAATGATGAAAAAATATCGAAAATGGAAGAATTGGCCAAATTAACTCGAACCCAACCCAAATACCCATTACAACCCAAAACAATAATAAAAGGAAATTAAATTCAAAATAAAACAACCTCCCCAGCCGCAAGTGTTGTGCGCGTGACTTTTAAAGCCTCCCTTCTTTTAAGTTTCACTTTCTCTCTCCTCTCTCTCAACTTTCAGCTGTGGAACCTAGAAAAACCGAAACCTCCATCTTCAACATCACCATCACCATCTCCATCCTCTTTCCCTCTTCGATCCCAACAATCTCTCTCTCTCTCTCTCTCTCTCTCTCTCTCTCTCTCTCTCTCTCT
>JACYFF010031958.1:57405311-57480860 GCA_017589665.1 Selenicereus undatus
TCTCTCTCTCTCTCTCTCTCTCTCTCTCTCTCTCTCTCTCTCTCTCTTTCGAGCACCAGGGCACCACAAGCACCATCAGCAGCACCATTAACGCTCCACACATCACTAGCTTGCATTACCTTCACCATCCACATGTGCCAGATCGACAGTCGAGATTGAAGACCTCTGAGTATAACTCAGAGGTAGATGTGCTTTTGGGAGATTATTAGCTAACAATTAGGGTTTTAAATTAGGTTTGAATCTAGCTTTTTTTAGGTTATGATTTTAGCTTTTGATTTACTTCGAGTTGTAGCAATTTACGGTTCATTTTTCATCTTGTCCATTTTGGGTGTTTAAATGGTAGATTCGCGTATTCCAACTTGCAATTTCGTATATTCACAGCTTAGTTCATTGATTTGGGTAGTTCATCACAATCTTCAGTTGTAATTGCAACATTTCTTATTATGAGTTTGAATGATTTCAGTTTTCCCCCTTCCCTGTTTCGTTTTGTTCCAAGAAAGGATTAATTGCAAATTTGCCAATTTTCAATGAGCCTTGCAGCTCATTTATGTGCGAAGTGTTGAATCTTCTTCCTCTGTTCTAGTTGTCTGGGAGTTTTGCTTGGTCCAGATTTTGGCTTTGAAATATTTCCAGGTTTGAGCTCAATTAGTTGCAAATTTCCCCTTCCCCTTGTTTCGGTACTGCTCAAATGTGGTTCGAGGGATCAGAAACTCCTTCCCCCATGGCTGCTCTGTTTTCTATTTCTGTCCAATTAAATAGGTGGATGTTGTTCCCTGTTTTCTGTTTTGTGATATCTGTTCTAGCTTTGATTTGTGACCTTGAGTTTAAGGTCGACCTAAATCATGAAGCCATGGTTTAATGTCATTTTAGTTCTGTTTTAGTTTGATTATATAATATCTCATTTGGGTTGTAGCGATTGATATGAACAGTTAGCAATTCTCTATCGTTAGTTCTATTTATAATATGTATTTTCATCTATGTATTATTTAATTAGCTTAGAATGATGCTAAATAAGTTTAAATTCGTATTTAGTGACCTTAATCTCTTCCATCGTCCCTGTGGATACGACCCTCAAGTACTATGACGTCAGTCGTATACTTGCAGCACTTCATTTATCACTTGAAGATATCCTAACAAGTTTTTGGTGCCGTTGCTAGGACGATGGCATGAGATTAGGTCATATTTTCACTTTCTTAGCTACTTTCTTTTTGGTTGCATACGTTCTATCTTACTTTGTTTATTTCATTATTACTTGTTACTTAGCTTGGTCATTTCGTAAAAAAATTCAAAAATCCCCAAAAATTGGGAAAAGCCTAAAATTAGAAAAAAAAATAGAAAAACTTGAAAACCACAAAAAACAAATGAAAATTTTAAAAAAAACCTCAACAACAAAGTGGCAAGTTCATGCTTCCCTTAGTTTGAGCACTTTTTCTTTTTCTTAGTTTCGTTCTTATTGGTTGCTTATGCTTTGATTTACTTTATTTATTCATTATTAGATGTGATTTATTTGGTTCATTTCTTAAAACAAATCCAAAAAACCATAAAAATTTACAAAAACCTAAAAATGCCTACAAATTGAAAAACTTTAAAAACATTAAAAACTTCAAATGCCAATTTTCCATTTCCCTCAATATGAGCATGAACCTTGGTTGTTTATTGATTTTGTGAATATTTGTTAGTTGTGAATATCTAGGATTGTCCTTGTGTATGTTTTAGCTTTATTGTTTGGTTTCCTTGAATTTGTGTTTTGTTCCCTTGGTCTGGTGTCTTGTTTCTTTGGTTTATTGAGTTTTGGTTTCCCTTTGGTTTTGTTTTTGTTTAATAGTTTCTTTTTGTTTCCTTTTTGGTGTTTTAGTGTTTTTGTTTTTGTTTTGTATTTAGCTTTTCTTTCTTTTGTATATTGGTTTGTTTCTTTGGGTTTAGGTTGGTGTTTAGTAAGTCTTTGGTTTGGTTTTGTTTTTATTTTGGGTGATTATGTTTGTTTTGGTCTTGATTGGTTTTGTTTTCTTTTGTTAAGTTTTGGTTTTTATTTTTCTTTATTTAGTTATTTTGCTTTCTGCTTTTTGTGTTTGGGTCTTATTTTGTTTTGGTTTGGTTTTGATTTTAGTCATTTAGTGGTTTGGTTTGTTTTAGAGTTAGTTTTGTTTTTGCTTTTCTTTTAAGATTTTGATTTTGGTGAGTTTTTGTTTGTTTTTAGTTTTGTTTTTTATTTTCATCATGTCCTAGTTTGTATATATTTGGGGTTTCATGTGGTTTTATAATTGTATAGCTTATGTGCTTGCTATTTAGCACCTTAGTTCCCACAATGAGGACATTTTGAAATTCTGGTGTGGGGGGAGGTGCCCATTTTTGAAAGATTTTTATTTTGTTTTTGGGGGGCATTTTGTACTATGTCTGATTAGCTTAAATCCCCAGTGCCTTGGTTATTAGCTTGTATATAAGTAGGATGTGCATGATAAATCTCCGACCTCAGTGTGTCATTCTAAGCTTTAATTCTAACTTCAATTGTTCAGTAGAGATTGTGCAATCCAATCCTTGTTTATTCCTTCATCATTATCTTTAGATCTTAGGCTTACATGAATGATTCTCCCACTTGCTTATGACACGATTACTCTTCTTTTTTCCACTTTCGGAAAAAAAGAAAAAAAAATTATGAATAAAGTAGAGAAAAAGAAAAAGAGATGGAATAAAATTTGGAATGACAAGTATCCCATTGAGGCATGCGCTACTAGGCGTTACCCTTTGAGGCATGTGCTATTGGGCGTTACCCTTTGAGGCATGTTCTATTGGCTGTTACCCTTTGAGGCAATACTGCTACTAGGAAATCTTGCTTCCAATGTGAATATGTTGATAATGTAGTTGTGTCAGTCAAGTGGGATTGAGTCTAATTATGGTAAATCTAAGCCTTGGGATGATGATACACTTGCACACGAGCACTGGGATGGATTCAAAATCTTGATGTATAATGGGGTGAAAAATTAGTGCTCTGATGTTATTCATGGGGTAGAGGACTTTAAAGTACATTCTGTGCATATGTAGGTCAATAACTTGGTTACATAGGTGATTTAGTTGATTAGAATGTGTGCATATCTTGCCCTAATTTTGTACATATTAGCTTTGAGGAAAAACCAAAAATATTTTCTTTTATTTTTGACATAATTTTTGTGGGTATTTCACTTGAAAACCCTCACGAGACCTTACTCGTCCACTTGGAAAACCGAGGGGTTTAAAGGGCCTATTGTATGCGCTAAATGCAACCGTGATTCCTACGACAGTGAGTTAAGATTTTTTTTTTGTTATTTTTCATTTCCTTTTAGTTAGTTTAGTCATTTTACTCGAGGATGAGCAAAATCTTGGTGTGAGGGTATTTGTTCGCGCCAAAAATTCGTTATTTTTATGATACTTTTACATCCGATTCATGCTCGTTATAATCGTTATTTTTATGTTCATATTTGATTTTATGTTGTTTTGTAGGTTTTGAATATTTTGGAAGATATGTGGGAAAATGATGAAATAATATCGAAAATGGAAGAATTAGACCAAATTAACTCGAACCCAACCCAATGCCCATTACAACCTAAAACAATAATAAAATTAAATTAAATTGAAAATAAAACAACCCCCTAGCCCCACGTGCCGTGCGCATGACTTTTAAACCCTTCCTCTTTTAAGTATCACTTTTGCTCTTCTCTCTCTCGACCTGCAGCTGTGGAACCCAGAAAACCCGAAACCTCCATCTTCATCATCGCCGTCTCCATCTTCTCTCCCTCTTCGATCCCAACCATCTCTCTCTCTCTTTCGAACACCACAAGCACCATCAGCAGCACCATCAACGCTGCACACATCGCCAGCTTACATTATCTTCACCATCCACGCGTGCCAGATCAACGATCGAGATTGAAGAGGGATGAGTATAAATCAGAGGTAGTGGCGCTGTTGGGAGATTATTAGGTAACAATTAGGGTTTTAAATTAGGTTTGAATCTAGGTTTTAGTCTACATTTTTTCAGGTTTTGATTTTAGTTTTTGATTTAATTCGAGTTGTAGCAATTTAGGGTTTGTTTTTAATCTTTTCCATTTTTGGTGTTCAAATGGTAGATTCTTGTATTCCAGCTTACAATTTTGTACATTCACAACTTAGTTTGTTGATTTGGGTAGTTGATCACAATCTTCAGTTTTAATTGCAACATTTCTTGGTGTGAGTTCGAATGATTTCGGTTTTCCCCATTCCCTGTTTCGTTCTGTTCGAAGAAAGGATTAATGGCGAATCTACTGGTTTTAACGAGCCTTGCGACTCATTTATGGTTGTTCTTGCTTGAAGTGTTGAATCTTCTTCCTTTGTTCTAGTTTGGGAGTTTTGCTTGATCCAGATTTTGGCTTTAAAACATTTCCAGGTTTGACTTCAATTAGTTGCAAATTTCCCCTTCCCCTTGTTTCAGCATTGCTGGAATGTGGTTCAAGGCATTAGAAACTCCTTCCCCCTTGGCTGCCCTGTTTGTTGTTTCTAACTGATGAAATTGATGGATTTTGTTCCCTATTTTCTATTTTCTATTTTTTGTTGCTTGTTTTTTGTTCTAGCTTTGATTTGTGACCTTGAGTTTAAGGTGGACCTAAATCGTGAAGCCATGGTTTAATGTCATTTTAGTTCTTTTTTAGTTTGATTATATAATATCTCATTTGGGTTGTAGCGATTGATATGAACAATTAGCGATTCTCTATAGTTTGTTCCATTTATAATATGTAGTTTCATCTGTGTATAGTTTAATTAGCTTAGAATGATGCTAAATTAGTTTAAATTCGTATTTAGTGACCTTAATCTCATCCATCGTCCCCATGGAGACGACCCTCAAGTACCACGATGTCAGTCATATACTTACGACACTTCATTTATCACTGGAAAATATCCTAGCAGAAGCTGCCACAGTTCTTCAAAGTGCCAATCCTTTTCCTAATGGTACATGCAATCCTTTCCCTAATTAAATATGTTTAAATTTGCATTCTATAGTATGAAACTATGAATTAGTGATCATTTCAGAAGGGTCAGTGATCGTTATTAGAAAATTAGTGATCACACACGGGACGCTCCTTGCATTTCAGTTGTGACACTAGCCTAATCATGTATAGACATTTAGTAATATGTTTTGCATTTAACCATTGTAAACGTCCAAAATTAGTGATCACCATATGTTTAATTAGTTATCACTAATTTATGTGGTGTTTATCACTAATCTATTACATTTAATATGCTGCTATACCTGTTGATTATAATTGTTGCAATAATTATGATGAAATTGTAATCTGTAGATCACTAATTTCTTTACGGATAACTACCAATTTATTTTCAATAGGGCTTAAGTAATCACTAGCTTACATCCTTAATTTCATCACTGCATAGATTGTCTACTTAGAGATCACCATCTGTCTATTTAGTGATGAGTATAAGAAAGACTAGGGATCAAAAGAAAATATTCCAACATATTAAGTGTAACAAATTAGTGGTCATTGGCAGAAAAATTAGTGATCAATAGTGGCCCAATGAGTGATTAGGCCAAAGCCTTTTTTTGGTTTTTGTTTTCTTACTGAGCTTTCATTTTATAATGTCTTCAATTTTCTTCCTATGAATCTGTTTGTGATTCTTGCAGTTGTGTTACCTTGATCGTGTGGTTTTCAAACTGAGGTCGGTGCCCCATCATGGACAAATGATGAAGTAAAATCAAGGGTGGGGGAGGAAATCGTAATCGATTTGGCAGAGGTTATCTCAAGGATACCTTGGATAAGACCACTTTAAATGATGAGAGGGAAGAAGTTAATGATTACGAACGTCGCAGTAAAAGTTTTGAAGAGGAAGCTAAATCCGAAGATCAAACAGGAGTTTTAAAGGTTAAAGTGAGTCAACATTTTTTGTTTGTTATTCATTTGTTGAAAATAAAAGAAATAAATTGTAATTGTGCTGTTTTCCTGCATTCTTTTCACTTAAGATGACACATCCTTTTGACTATAAGTATTATCTGTCTTAATCAGGCTCTTTTTCGGATGGTACATCGATAATTAATTTGATAATAGCCAATAGTCGACTGCTAGTGGAAGTCATGATAGAATTGGAGGAGTTACTTCTTGGAGCACGCACTCCCCTCAAGAAAGTAAGAAAGGTAGCTATGGAATCGACAACTAATACACTCATCAAGGGCATGCCTAAGAAGTCAAAGAGTACACCAGAAGTGCAAGTACTAAACTGTGATGTGGAGGATGTCGTCACAAGATGTATGATGAGCTCCCTGCATCAGTACACCATTGTTGCTAGGTACTTCTTCCTATTGTCTTGTAGATGACTTTTTGTTGCTCTTTGATGGAAGTAAATGGAATGATGGTTGTGTATTATTTCCGATAATCATCATGCAAATTAGTGATTATAAGTAGAAAAATTGATGATCATGTTACGAATGACCTTTTTGCATATAGATTTTGTCTCTAACCTAGAAAGTAGTGATCGTAAATAGACACATTGGTAATCTTTTGTGTTTAAATATTTCTAATGAACTGCAAACTAGTGAGCTTTAGGAGACAAATCAGTGATCACAAAAAATTGCAACAAAAATGCATTAAATTGGTGATCATTACTTGATGAATTAGGGATCATATCATGAAGACATGCCTTTTCCCCCAGCCATGCTTGAAATTTTTAAATCATATCAGACTATGTAAATGATTTGTATCCCAATGTATAGTAGTTGTTCCCAGCACTATTGTTTGTGTAAATATATTTTTATATGATTTCCATCATTACTTGTGTTTCATAGGTCAATAACAGTATGCTCCTAGGAAGACAACCAGGCGTCCATTGATCGATCGCTAATGAGAATTATGGATCCTAATCTTCAGATATGACATGTACAAACAACAAGCAATACTAACGAAGGAAAAGCTATAGTGGTTGAAGTCTAGAGAAGGTTTAGAACTAGGTAAGCGTGATGTAGCATAACAGAATTGCCATGAGGTAAAAACAATACCAATTTTCTTCTTGATAAACTTGATGTCAGTGTTTTTATATTTTTCTTTCGAGTTAGTTTCCCCTTGTATGAATTTATTTAGTTGGTCATGTGTACAAACTATTATTGCTTTTCACTACCCTTACCAATAGAGTGTGCACCTTCTTTGTGCTTCCCTTACATGCAGTGGAATGTGACTCTTTCATGCAATTTCATACAAACTGAATGTGTACGCTGACTTTACCTTCAACCCAGAAGAAGAACAGAAGTAAGAATGAATATGTATGTAAAAAGGTGATTCACGGGCGAGTCTTTTATAAACAGTAATCTAGTGACCAATTTATTTGTTTATTTTGTAGCCAAGTGTTGTACGATGAATTGTACTACGTGGGTAAGTGACACATGCTTTCAACTATTGCTGCTGGTGACCATGTTGACAAGATCATGTTGAATATTTAGGCACATATATGGAATGCAAGTGAACTAAATACAGATTGTTCCAGTGTTCAAGGGACTTTCTTTACAAAAGATCAATTTGTAAGCTAATCGAAGAAATACTTTTTGTAATATTTTCCACGTGTATGTATGGTTTTCATAAAATAGGTTGACTGTCACAAGAAATTCTATTTTTCAATTTTTGAAGCATTCGTACATGAAGTTACGGAAAGCAAAGCTGAAGTTGCGTTCTCCTACCAGATGATGAGGAGTCGCCCTTTAGTCCACATATCAACTTCAAGCAAGTTGGCACGGTAAGAATTAAGCCAGATAGATACAGTCTTTTTTTCAAAATGTTTTCTTTCGTTGCCTATTCTTGAGGAACTAGTTTCTAATAAATTTGCACTTTCAGGTGTTCTTCCATTGTTATGACAGGGGAAAATAATTTTTCATTTGCTTCAATTTCAAGCAAGAAAGTATGGACATAATTGACCATATCAAAAGAAAGTGTACAGAACATTATCTATATGAGTGCTTTTTGGATATTTTGGTAAAGCTTCATCAAGTTTTAATTTTCTCTAAAAACAAACTTAAGCAGATGCTTTTTATAATATTTTTTTGTTTTATATGAGCTTTCCAGAGCAAGCTCCTTCAAAAGTATCCCACTGATGAACGAAGTGATAAGAGAAGAGCAAAATCCATTGAAGACTTTGAACTGAAATACATAGATGTGCCCTTGAGGCAAAAGGCTTCAAAGACATATGATAATGAAACCATTTATGTTATAAAGCACACGCAGGAATACAAAAGAGTGCCTTGCCCTTGGGACCTAAGATTGACAAATGATCACGTTAACATGCTACTCAAATCCTTTTAAATAACAAGATTTTCGGTTGTAAACTTATTTTTCTCAATCAAGAAACTTAAAAATAAGATATAATGGCAATTCATAAGTTTAGCATTGAGTGTTGCCACAAGATCCTAACTTTAGCTACCAACGTGGTTTCTGCACATGTGAAGAGCATGGTAAATGTTTACTAAGTCCATAAATCTCAAAAAGTTAAGAAAGTAGTGGTCAGCTCAGGAATGGCAGTTGCTTATAGTCCTTTTCAACATTGGTGATCATTAGATATGTAATTTGTGATCAATATGCATGACATTAGTGATTAGTTAAGCAAGTTGATAGTTTTTTTAGCCATTCATTGAAATTTAGTTGTTGTATAGTTGGTGAGGAAGAGAAACGTTATCAGTGACAATATGGATGTCAGATTTATGTCACTGGTGATCCTTTGCCATGATATTATTGATCACCATATATACACACTGCGATCATGAAACATAATAATAATGATTGGCATATCTATATCATTTTAAAAAATATGTCATCATTTTTTCATGAAAGTAAAGCCCCAATTCAACAAACTAAAAGTCATCTGACTATAGTTTCATTATATGTTTCATGATAAACCAACATATTTATGTTGATCAACATAAATAGATATAGTGTTTACCAAATAGAGTTGTAAGGATCACCAACAGTACTTCTGTGTATCACCAAAACCAACGAGATTAGTGGTCACCATATATATACATTGTGATCATCAAACATACTTCAAGTGATCACGAAACATACTTCTAATGATCACCATAAATAAAATATTTATCACTAAACACAGTTTTAATGAACACATAAATAGAACTATTAATCACCAAACATACTTTTAATGATCAGCCAAATTACAATTGTTGATCACCAATCAATATAATTCATAAAAACATAAAGTACGATTTTTGTTTTCATGAGGGAAAACCCAAATGCAACAAAATAAAAGCTCATGCAACTATACTTCATGATATTTTTCATGAAAAACAAACATATTTATTTTGATCAGAGAAACAGATGTAGTGATAACCAAACACAATTCTAATGATCACCACAACTAATACTATTGGTCACTAACATAGTTGATAAGTTGATCACAAACATGTTCCTTTCAATCAATACAATTTTTTTAATTAATCACGAAAAGTGATACTAACGATCACTAAAACAACAACTATTGATCACCAAATACAATTGAGGATATGTTGATCACCATCAATAAATCTAGTGATCACTGAACATGGCTCTTCTAATCACCCAACTACACCCGTTGATCACCAAATGATATTGTTTAATGAAAACATATATCGCCGTTTTTTGTCTGCTATAGTTATTCTTTTGATTTACTAATAATCAGCTATAATTGAGGGTCTGTTGATGAGCACAAACAAATCTATTGATCACCAAACATAATTCTTATTATCACCGTAACTACACATATTGATCACCAAATGATGTCATTTAAATATTTATTTTCCGAAAAAGAAAGAATTTCATTTTTAATTAGTAAATGTTCTCTATTTAAAATTCAAAACTTTATTGTCTTCTATAAAATTCAAACATGCATTTTCTTTGTTCTAAATATTTCGTCTTTAAATTCTCACCAAAAAAAAACACAAAAACCACAATTAAGTTTGTAAAAACCAAATCAACTAATTTATATCCTTATCCCAATATACATTCAGTTATGATAGCCAAATAACTGTGTTGATGTCAACGTCCGAATAAAAAAAAAGATATGCATGCTAGAGACTCTTCATTTTCTTGCATGCATCTTGCTCCACTATTCTCAATCTCTCTCTTACTCTCAGTCCCTCTCTCTCATAGTTCTAATCTACAATCTCATCAACATTCATCAACTCATACAACTTTTCTGTACCTTCTCTGCATTTTGAAGGTGAGATTCTTGACTTTTGTGTCCATATTGCTTTGCTAGTTGAGTTTGAGTATAGTCATTTTTGTTTTTTTAACTATTTATCTTCGATTTTTGATATTTTGTTAGTTTGAACCACCTTTTTCGATTTTAAATTTAAATTTCTACTAATGTTGTACAATTTGATAAACCACCTTTTTCACTTATAAACCAACTTTTTCGACTTTAAATTTATATTTCTACTAATGTTGTACAATTTGATAAAGTTAAGTGATATAGCGTGTTTTCAAAGGAGTTATTTTCCTTAATCTTTCGACTTCACATGCATTTGCTTTTTCTATAGGGCTTGCTACTGAGAAATCATGGCCACATAGAAAGTTTAAGAAACATGCAAGGGAAATGGAGAAAAATCACCTTCCAAGAGCTAAAAGATGCATTTCAAACCTTAAATGAATATTTTTCATATTACATGTGTAGTTTGTGATCAATAATTAGATAATTAGTGATCATTAGGTATAGTTTTAGTGGTTGTTCCGCATATGTGTTTATCTGTTGATGAATTTCAGTCGTTCTTGTTAAAAAATTTAAATTCTGAAACACCTTAAATGTTTTCTTCAAAGAGGTGAAAAAATGAGTAAAAACTCCGGAGGAAAAGTTTTTAATACTACACGTCTAGTTTGTGATTGTTAGAAATGTAACTAGTAATCGTTGCGCATAATCTTAGTGATTATTAGCATAGTTACGGTCACTTGATTTATCAGTATTTCTTAGCTTATTCCCTGTTGCGTATCCTTATTTTTTTTCATTCAATGTTTTCACAAAATCCTTCTTCCATAAAATGTTTTCACAAAATCTTATTTTTGTGAGTCTCTTGGATTTAGTCTCTCTACGGCCAGGGATGCAAGTAGAGGTAAGACTGCCTACGTCTGAATTTCCTCAGACCTCGCAAAAGCGAGACCTACACTGGGACTTGTTGTTGTTGTTGCATATAATGTTGGTGATCATTTTGCATATGTGTGTTATCTGTTTGTGATTGTTGGAATGGTAATTAATGATTACTAGATATAATATTAATCATTATTTTGGGCAAATGTTTGCCTATTCTATCTCGCTCTACATAAATGTTTGGTTTCAACTAATCAGTAATAGCCCTTTGCGACCATCAATATAAACACACTCACATAATAAATAACTCCCTTGTACTTTGTGCATATACTGAGTATTTGTGATCAATGCAGTTGTGATTGCTGATCATTTGAACTATGACTAGTGATACATTGTATTTTATGAGTTCATAGAAGTTTACACTTTGCGTATTCACTTGCCTTTTGTATTTTATAGTCTTGAAGTAGCTTCAGATCTGAAAGGAAGTGGGCAAGGCACTGATCAAAGAAGTGGATATGCTGATAAAACTAGCAGCAGTTCTAGCTAAGGAAAAAAGCGACAATATAAACTATTTGCCCATAAAACAAACAACAATAAGGTTGCTATGAATGAATATGGCGATCAAGATCAACCAGACAAGAATAAGGGGTCTGAAAATAAATCCTGGATGAAGAATAGCCATACAAGAAGGGGAAGAGTGACAAAGACATTGAGAGGAGCACATCAAAGGCAACAGTATCTGAACAATCCCCAGAAAAATCTCCAGAGGAAAAGAAGACCAATCAAGCAGGTGTAGACTGAAATAAGGTAGAGTGAAGAGAAGTCTTCTAAGAAAGGCCAAAATAAGAAGGGTAAGGGTGACAAGTCACTATAGAAGGTTCCACACAAAAAACATGTTTCTGAAAGATCAATTCAAAAGCCCACAAAGAAGAAGAGTGAGAGAAGGGGAAGACTGAGAAGAAGAGCAGTGAATAGGCCCCCCCTAAAAAGCATTTAGATGACAAGGGAAAGTGCGATAAGTCACCCACAAAAGCAAAAGAAAAAGTAGTCCTTGAGAAACCCACAAAGAAACATCCAAAGAAGAAGAAGGCTGGGAACGAGAACCCTGATAAGCCTCTAAGGAAGAAGGCAAATAAGGACAAATCTTCTCAAGGAGGACGAAAGTGTGATGAATCTATACAAAAAAGTGCAGAGAAAGAGATGGTGAACGAGAGTTTGCTGGGGAAGGTGGAGGACAAAAAGAAGTGCAACAAGCAGAATGCTACTGAAAAGGCTTCAAGGAAGGATGCAGAGAGTCAGAAATCTTCCAAGAAACCCTAACAAGAAGAAGAAACTTTAGAAAAATCCACAACCAAATTCAAGAACAAGCCAAGTGAAGCGAAGTTGGAAGAAAGAATAAAGGAGAAGCCAAAGAAGAAGGCATCCCCTGTTAGGGGATCACATAGGATGCGACACTTATCCAAACTTGTAGTACATAAAGGCCACATCTCTGAGGTGGAAATTTCTAATAGTTCAAATGAAGGAGAAAATGATTCAGCTTATGAAGAGGAGCAGCTCGATTATGATAATGACCAGGGAGGGCAGGAAGAAGAAACCACTATTGCTAAAACTGTAAAGGTTGTTTCAATGGGGAATAAGCCTTTATTAAAATCTAAATGTGAAAAGAAACCAAAAGATATAGTGGAAAGGAGGAAGGTTGGCAAAAAGAACACTAGGAAGCCTATAAGGAACAAGGAAAAGAGGGACAAATGTCTTAAGGAAGCAGGAAAGGGAAACGAATTTGTCCAGAAAAGTAGAGAGGAAGAGGTGCTAAATGAGATTTTGTTAGGAAAAGGGGAGGCTTCAAGTAATGATGAAAGGTGGTACGTCCACAGGCGCACGAGTGTCGTAGCATAGATTAAAAGATCACCCACAATGACCAAAGTAATCTATCGAGTGAATGACCTATTGAAATTGCTCAGCAATCAATCTTTTCAATGAGTTGATTTAAATAAACTAATTACCTATTTGGAAATTCAATCAAAGTAAAACATCTAGGAATTTGATTCGTTAAGTAAAGAGTTGGATCATGGAATTAACCATGCAGTTTTCACGGATTGAACGATTCAAGGAATTACAATTGAGTTAAATTTATTCATTTCCTTGGAAATGAACTAAATTACCTAAACGAATTCAACTAACACTCTATCAAGTGTCTTTGATTTAGTCTAGGTTGAAGGTTTATGAATGCTAAGTCTCCTCTTAACAAGTGATTCTCTCTCAAGTTTTGCTAAATCGAGTTCTATCAAGGTGATTGAGTAGTGAGTTCTACCTTTTAGTACTTCACTCAACTACCTAGCATAAGCAAGAAAAATTGGCCAAACTTTACTCACAATATTTCAATCTCAAGATAGACATGAATAATTTCAAACATTAAACAAGCATAAGATTTCAAAGATAAACGATCCAACTACAATACTATGGCTAATAAGTTGCTAGATTAGATAAAACTACTCACTCATATTTCTAATTCAACTAAAACAAAAGTTTAAGAACAAATCCAAAGGAAGGATGGAAAACATTACAACAATGGTAGCCCTTTAATTTTGCAACAATCTTGAAGCCTCCAAGAGCAAAGCTTCTTCCTCCAAATCTCAAAAACTAAACTAAACTAAACTCTAACTAAGACATGTGAGAGTAGGTTATGGTTGTTGAAAAATTCTCTCTTCTAAGCCTTGGAACATGCCCTTATAAGCAGCAAATAGAGCATCCACAGTTGCATAGTGAAGGAAGACGAAGAGGCAAGCAGTTCCACACTCACCACGGTATGTAGTAGCCACCATAGTAGGACTGTGGTGTTGGCTAGAACCGAATTCTTCAGCTCTTCTCTTGCTCCACGGGCATGACAACTTAAGGGCACCCATGGGGGGTCAAAATACACTCAAATAAGAGTCAAATGTTGGGTCAAATGGTCTAAAAACCTACAATAGTCATCCAAGAACCATACCCAGGCATAACACGAGATTAGGAGTATAAATTACGGCATTAAGCTCATATATTCCCCAAAAAACGTTTACAAAACATCCTAAAAATGAAGCATATTAAAGCACTTATCAAACTCCTCCTTCCTTCAATTGTTGCTTGTCCCTACGCAAAACTAAGACTAAAAATTATTCACAACCTCCTCACGATAGACATTGGTAGTAACTCAATGGCAAAGCTGATCCAAAGTTAGTCCAAACAGTGTAAAAAATCATTCAGCAAATGGACTAGGAAATGAAGTTTTCAAAACCGTTTATAGACCACAATGCCAAGCTTGAATCAACCTCCCAAATCATCAAATACAATCACATCAACATACGAAACAAATGGAGCTAGTAATGTCGATAGAACCTCACTATAGTCATGTGGCACTCATCACACATGTGTTTGAAAATGCAAGAAGGTTCCGTCAATTCTCATTACACACACACTTCTACTATAAGCTTGATAAGACTCCCTAATTCGCCATCACTAGCATGCAATACACATTAGACAAGCATGAGGACTTTTATAAGGTTTTAACGAGGCCATGGGAAAAGGTAAGAGTGGAACGAATATTTTGAAAATGTGGAGCTAGAAGCCATAGACTAAGAGCTAGACGTTCCAATGCGCTTATGCAACACTCTCCTTAAACCAATATATCTCAATAACAACGTACATCCCCATTCACAACCAAATGAAGAGATAAGCAGTTGAAAGTAAAACATGCTTTTTACAATCCAAACAAGGCCAACACTATCCTTTCTTTTTTTTCTCTTCTATTTATTTTTGGTTCGTTTTTGTTTGTTGTTCTTGCTTTTTTCTTCAAAAGAGTTGGCAAAGGAAGTTCATATCAAACTTGAATTTCAACTCTTCTCTAATCTTTATAGAATAAGACAAGGGATTTCTTATATATAGCACAAGAACACAAATCCCTTCACCAATCAACAAAATCTACCAAAAAGATCCCAATATACCATACTAACTCCCAATCAAACTCGATTTACAAGAATGAAGTGCTCTTCTAGTCTTGGCTTAAGGGTTAGATAAACGTTTGGACAAAGGTTATGTTTGGAGGTTCATATCAA
Source organism: Selenicereus undatus (assembly GCA_017589665.1). Taxonomy (NCBI): domain Eukaryota; kingdom Viridiplantae; phylum Streptophyta; class Magnoliopsida; order Caryophyllales; family Cactaceae; genus Selenicereus; species Selenicereus undatus. Next base: position 57,420,461 of record JACYFF010031958.1, read on the forward strand.
TAAAAATGGATATAGGCTTAAAGGGGCTAACAAGGGATATATAATGTGTAACAAGGGTGGCTATTTGGTCTTTGGGTTAACAAGACAAAAAAAGGCCTCAATCATGTTGCCTAAATGCATATGCAAAGTGTGATCTTGAATGAGAGTCAAAATAAGTTCTAGAGAAATCATGTTAAGGAAGAGTCGTCATGAATTGACAAGAGATTAATTGATAAAATAGTCATAAACTAGTCTTTAAAAGCTCAAAGCCTCACGGGACATCTACCAAGGTCATACGTAACTCATTAGTAAACATATGCCAACATTCATGCAAAGAATCATGGGGTAATCATTTCGCAGTCAACATATGGTCAAAACATGAAGCTCATTTTCGCAAACACTTTCTCAAACACTTTTATCCACAATTGGGCAAATCAAAGGATCAATCTTAAATCAAAGAAGTCTACCTAATCTACAAAGATCATCATGGGAGGATTTTTCTCTTTTGTTTCTTTTTTATTTTTTTCCTTTTTTATTTTTCTTTTTTTTCTGGGAAAAATGCCTGCTCCTAACAACAATACTAAGAAAATGCGAAAACAGTGAAATGAAACTATAAAAACCTAAAATGCAACCTAAATTGAAAAAAAACCCAAATATACCTCTAACGTGGCTCTAGCCATATAAAATTAAAACCTACAATGCCACTCTAAATGCAGGCATGAATAATATATACAATACATAGACAAGCACACGCCAAACTAAGTTAGGCATTAGACGCCCTTAATTGACTGACTAACACACCCATGATTGAAAAAAACATTGTCCTCAGTGAGCACATAGTAAAAAAGGAGATCGGAGTAACAAGAAGAAATCAGAAGGGAGGTCAGGAAAAAGGGTGCTTTACTAGATGTTCGTACCTCCTTGATGTGCCTTTGTCTCTTCGTGGGTGCCATGGTTGCAAAATGTAAGAAAATTGAAGCAAACACCTAAAAAATAAGCTGTGAGAAAGAAAATTAAAGAATTTAAGTGAAAAAATGAAGAAGAATGAGAGAAAGAAGAAGACTGTTATGGAGGATGGGTGAACGTAAGATGAACTTAGAGAACAAAATGATGGAAAGAGATGAATTTGTAAGAGAAAGAGAAAGATTAAGTGAAAAGGGAAGATTTTGAGAGTGAAAGTGAGGTGAAAATGTGAAGAAATGAGCGAGAAATTGAAGGTTTAACAATGGAGGTTTTAGAGAGAGAAAGAAGGAGGTAGAGAGAGTGCGTCGAGGTCACAGATGATTGTGGGGGAAAAGGAATGGTCGCAGCGATCAAAACCCTTGACCGTGGCCTGTAGTAGCCCACCACGGTCCATGGGAGACACCATGGTCAGACCGTGGCTACTGAACACCTAGTTTTCTTGTTTTACTTTGTGGGCATGCCACGAGCCGTATTTGAGTAATTTGGACTGTGGAGCCCATCGCTTTTTTTCTTCTTTTCTTCTTATGTTCTCTTCTTTGTCTCTCATCTTTTTCTTTTTTGTGTTTTTTTTTCCTCTGCTTTTTTTTATTATGAAAAACTACTTAAAAAATGCAAAGCTATAAATGGGGCTTGGGTTGCCTCCCAAGAAGCGCTCTTTTAAGGTCAAGAGCTTGACCACGCTTCTATGTGCACTTAGGATCGGTAAGAATATGAGCGTCATTTTTACTGCGAACTATGAAATTGAACTTCTTCAACCGAAGGTACCACCTTAGAAGCTTAGGTTGGAAGTCCTTCATCATCATCAATTGACCTCATACCATATTATTAGTATACAAGACAAGTCGAGTGCATGGTCCATCGGACTGGCCACTATCATCTCGTTCAATCCCCAATTCAAAGTCTACATCGACTCATTCCATAGGAGGTAAAGAGAGAACCACTTGGACAAACCTGTAATAATCACTCATAGGAGATTCAATAGAAGCATAGGCCTCAACCTCGAGTATGCTATACGACGTAGGAGCAGCAAACTCCACCTTAACATACCCTTGGTCGGGATCTTCAGTGGAAATCCAATCAAAATTGAGAGGATGTTGACAACTTAAAACGTCCTCTATGTCAATCTTAGCAGAAACGGGAAATGCATTCGATTGGGAAGAATCAGGGAAACTACTCTTTCGTCCATGAAACAGAACATAGCATAACACCCTTTTACTTCAAATGTTAACCACCCCTTTTTACATCAATATTGCAACCTGAAGTAGCCAAGAAGGGCCTATCAAGAATAACTTTGGCACATCAGTCTCAGTCATATTAGCAATAATAAAGTCTTCCAATACCTAAATATCTCTTATTTTGATTGGCACGTCCTCTAATTTACCTAAAGGTTGTGTTTCAGAACCATCTGCTAATTGGAGTGAAAGGGTGTGGGTTATAATGGTCCTAAAGGAAGCCTATGAAACAAAGAGTAGGGCATCAAACTGACGCTTGCACCAAGGTCATATAAGGCCAGCTCAATTTCCACTTTTCCCATGACATAAGGGATAGAAAAGCTACCTGGGTTCAGGAAGCTTAGGGAGAACAACTGTGGGGATCTCCAAGCTATCATTCTCTAGGAAATTCATAGGCTTACCGCCATCATTTCTCTCCTTACTCTTAACCATGATCATTTCTATGCACTCCTCAAGTGGTATGTCCTCGGGGTCTCTAGGGTCCTCTTCCCCTTTTTTAAAATAACACAATTACAATGCTCACGAGGGTTAGATTCGGGTTTACTTGGCAGTCTACCTGGAGGTGTAGGTGAAGAGCTGGCTTGTTGGGCTATTTGAGCTTCCAACACCTTGTTATGAGCTATAAGCACATCAACCTTAGAGGCTAATTGCTTTATATACTCATCTTGCTTTTGATGTGCCGAAAGCAAACTCTCCATCATAGGCTTTAGGTTGGATTTTTGAGGAGCCTGCTAGGGAAAGGGAAGTCCTTGAAATTCGGGGGTTGCCTAGCATTCATATGGGGCATTGTGAAAGGGTTAGGCCTATATAAGAAATTTAGATGGTTCCTCCAACCCAGATTGTAAGTGTTAGAATAAGGGTCAATGGTCGGCCTCCGATTGAAATTATTGACATAATTGACTTGGTCGCTAATGTTTTCGGCAAAGGGACTCCCAACTTGGCAATTCTCAGCCAAATGGTCAATTGAACCATATATTTCACATGATGAGGGATAGGCATTAGAATTCACAGCATTCGCATTCAATCGTTCCAACCTTTGAGTCATAGCATCTACTTGAGCATTAAGTAAAGTAAGTGCATCAACTTCAAGCTTACCTCCAACACACTTGGGTTGACCTCATTCATTGGACCATTGAAAATTGTTGAGCACCATCTCCTCAATCAAATTGTAGGCCTCATCCTCAGCCTTATTCATTAAGGTTCCTCCTGCAGCCGCATCAATAGTGGACCTTATAGGTTGGGTCACACCATTGTAGAAAGCTTAAATAATCATCCATCATTGAAGGTCATGGTGCAGGCACAACCGCAACAAGTCTTTGAACCGCTCCCAAGCCTTATAGAGTGTTTCATCATTCTTTTGGGTAAACTTGGTGATTTGGTTCCTCAAACTTGCTATTTTACTTGGTGGGAAGAATTTGGCAAGGAAGGCTCCAGTAAGCTCATCCCATACGGTAATACACCTAGGAGGCAAACAATGCAGCCATGCTCTCGCCTTGTCACTAACTAAGAAAGGAAATAGCTGCAGTCGAATGACATCGATGGAGACTCCATTGAGCTTCAATGTGTCACACACCTCTAAAAAGACCGAGAGGTGTAAGTTCAGGTCTTCCAACGTGGTGCCCCCGAATTGGGATTGTTGCACTATGAAAATTAGAGTCGGCTTGAGCTCAAAATTATCTGCCTCAACATTAGCACGAGCAATACTTGAGCCGATGCCTTGGAGTCTTGAGGCAACAAATTCCCTAAGAGTCCTTCTTTGCTTACCATCTCCTCCCCCCATATTTGGGGAGGTCCTTCTAGCTTTGCGCCTTTGTTCCTCAAGTTTTTACTTCTTCCTCCTTAAACGGAATGCCCTTCAATCTCAAGATTGGGTTCGTATAGAATGGACTTCACATAAATGGGGGAAGATTCCTATAGGCACAATCACCTACACCACCAACGCAATCAAAAAGAAAAAGGAAAATGAAGTAAAACATTTAGCCAATTTCGTAAGATTAACTCAATAGTTAAAAATTTGGTCCCCAGCAACGGTGCCAAAAACATGAGATGTCCATAAGCACACGGGTGTCATAGTATAGATTAAAAGATCGTCCTCAACAACAAAAGTAATGTACCGAGTCAATGACCTATTGAATCGCTAAGCGATCAACCTTTTCAATGAGTCGACTTAAATAAACTAATTACCTATTTAGAAATTTAATCAAAGTAAAACATCTAGTCGTTTGATTCGCAAAGTAAAGAGTTGGATCATGGAATTAAGCATGCGATTTTCACAGATTGAATGATTCAAGGAATTGCAATCGAGTTAAATTTACGTTTTTTTAAAAAGAACTAAATTACCTAAATGAATTCAACTAACACTCTCTCAAGTGTCTTTGATTTAGTCTATGTTGAAGATCTATGACTGCTAAGTCTCCTCTTAACAAGTGATTCTCGCTCGAGTTTCGCTAAACCAAGTTCCATCAAGGTGATCGAGTAGTGAGTTTTACCTTTCAGTACTTCTCTCAACACCTAAAATAAGCAAGCAAAATTGACCAAACTTTACTCACAACATTTCAATCTCAAGATAGACATGAATCATTTCAAACATGAAACAAGCATAAGATTTCAAAGATAAACAATACAACTACAATAATATGGCTAACAAATCCCTAGATTAGATAAAACTACTCACTCATATTTCTAATTCAACTAAAACAAAAATTTAAGAACAAATTCAAAGGAAGGAAGGAAAACTTTACAACAATGGTAGCCCTTCAATTTTGCAACAATCTTCAAGCCTCCAAGAACAAAGCTTCTTCCTTCAAATGTCAAAAACTAAACTAAACTAAACTAAACTCTAACTAAGAGATGTGAGAGTAGGTTATGGTTGCTAAAAACTCCCCTCTTCTATGCCATGGAACATGCCCTTATAAGCAGCAAATGGAGCAGCCATAGCTGCACAACAAAGGAAGACGAAGAGGCAAGCAGTTCCACGCTCACCACAGTCTATGGCAGCCTCCACGGTTAGACCGTGGTCTTGGCTAGAGTTGAATTCTTATGCTCTTCTGTTGCTTCACGGGCATGGCAACTCAGGGGAATCTGTGGGGGGTCAATATACACTCAAATAAGTGTCAAATGTTGGGTCAAATGGTCTAAAACCCTGCAATAGTCATCAAAGAACCATACCCAAGCATAAAATGATAATAGAAGAATAAATTTTGACATTAAGCTCATATATTCCTGAAAAGGTGCTACAAAGCATCCTAAAAATGAAGCATAAAAAAGCACTCATCAAAAGGTCTGAGAAATCTTCTAAGATGCCCAAAGAGGAAGAGGAACCTTTTGAAAAATGCCCCACCAAATTCGGGCAGAAAGAAAGAGTGGAAAATGTAATAGAAAGAAAGAACGAGAAGATGAAGAAGAAGACAGTCGTTGTTAGGTGATCGCAGAGGATGCAAGGCTTATTGAATCTTGCGGTATAGAAAGGCCACATATCTGAGGTGAAAATTTTTGATAGTTCGAATGCATAAGAAAACGATCCTACTTATCAAGAGGAAGAGGTCAATCGTGATGATGACTAGATATAGCAGAAAGAAGAAACTACCATTGCTGAAATTATAAAGGCTATTTTAATGAGAAACCAGCCTTCATTAAAATCTAAAGGTGATTAAGGGATTGACCAACAAGATGCTCAATACAATGTTAATGCTAGTTTGCTAGTAGCAAAAACAAAACGCTCAGCATAAAACCTTTAGATGGTCCAGCAAAAGCGGCCTTTAAAATCTAGGGAAGATAGTGGTAATGAAAAAAGGATGTACCAGAAGGCGTTCATTACCAGCATGACTACACATTCATTCTTATCATTGGTGGCACAACTCAACCAAGCCCATATTGAGATGGTCAGATCAATAGGATTTGCTTCCTTCTTAAAGGTTGATCTAAAGTAAATCCCACAGAAGTTTTCGAAATGGGTAGTAGAGAGATTTGATCCCTACTCTATCTACTTCAGGCTTCCGGATGGGGAGAAGTTTCTGGTCACTGCAGTTGATATGTGTATGACTATGGGTATTGGGGGAAGAAAATAATCACCAAGTCTTCCATTGATGAAGAATATGATGAGGTGCATGCTGCATCGCTCAAGGATTATAAAATTGATTAGAATGCCCCTGAACTGACTCGTAAGTTGGAGTTTATACTGGCTAACAAAGACGGGGGCGAGTGCTTCAAGAGAAATTTCATTATATATTAAGTGAATTGCTTTTTTAGTAGATCGAATAATCACTATTGCAGCAAGTGTATCTTAAATTGGTGAAGAATTTGAACTAGATTGCATCCCTAGACTGGTTCCAGCTCGTATTGGACAAGCTGATCAGTAGTTTGAGGCACTACAAGAAGAGCAAGGCTGCAAAAGGGTTGCATTTTGATGATTCAATCTTCTTCTTGATGTTGAGTCCTTCCATTCAACAAGCTAGACCCTTACAAAATTGGTGATCAATATAAGGAAACAAATGATCATATAAAAAGGAATGGCAGAATGTCTTAGTGATGAATAATTAACCTAAAAGTTATCCATAAGTTGTTCCTTAGTGATAAACTATTCATATGTGTGTAAGTTACCAAAATGTATGTATTAATTCAATATTTTTTAAAACGTATTGTATTTTTGAGATGCTTTACTTCGATAGAGTTGTGTTTGTTAAGTAAATAGTGAGGAGACAATTTCCTATGATGTCCACATGGACTAACGAGGACAACAAGAAAAGGATAGAAGACAAAGATCATAGCAACGATTTTGGGAGAGGTGTCGTTGAACCTCTACTAGATGTTACATAGCCAACACATGCTGAGCAATAACCTATTCAAGACAACAGGATGTCTAAAATTGAGGTAGTAAACAAAGCGTACTCATCTTTTGTTGCAAAAATGTGTGACACACCCTTGTTGATGATCAATACAGGTGTTATTAGTGATTTTTTTATTTAAGTTAGTGATCATTTGCATTAGTGTTCAATCTTACTCCTAACAATTACAATACATCTCTTTTGTGCACGGTGATCAATAGATGTATTTCTGGTGATCAATAAAAATAAAAATGTTGATCAACAGTCGTGTAAAAGTGATCAACAGAAATGAAATTAGTATCGAGTTAAACTCAATCTCTCATTTTTTTAGCCGTTGCTTGGAATTCAGTTCTTGTGTAGATGGATGATGCATGGAGGTCTTATTGGTGATCAATTGCATGAACATTAGTACACCATCTGACCTATGTGATCAACAGTCATGTGATTAGTGATCATTATTAATAAAATTAGTGATGAATAGTGATGTTATTAGTGATCAAAATATATAAGTTAAAAATGAGCAGTTAAGTTATTGCTTAGCGTCCAAATGTTCACAATCCAGAGTTTGTCTATTAAGTGGACAATAATGATGTGAATAGTGATCAAATGGCATAATGCTACTAATAAAATAGATAAATGTTTTCTTTTTTCCATACGTTGCCTAAAGTTTAATATGGTAACATATTTATTTCTTAAAAAATCTAAAAAGGCATTGTTGAGATGGCCGTTGGTAGAGGAATGGCTGGACAAACATTGGATTTCTCATAACCATTAGAGGCCTAAATTGAAGCTTTAGAAGGCACAAACAAGACAAAATTTGAGGTATTATGTCCACCCCTTAAGAGTTCAGTCACTGTATATGGATGGCGATTAGTATATGCGTTGTTGATAATCAATATATACGTTATTGGTTGTCAATACTTATGTAATGAGTGATCAATAGATATACAGATTAATGATCACCTAACTTTCTTTGAATTTTAATCTTTGTGTGGATTATCTAACAAGTGATTAGGACTCATGTTTTTGGTGATTATGATAAATAATATTAGTGACCACTTAAATTAATGTTTACTTATTTTAGTTTTTAGTTCACACTCATTGCTTTTGTGCATAGTAATCATTAGAGATGTTATTTGTGATCAGTTGGCATAAGATAGGTGAGCAATTTATTTAATGTCTGGTTTTTTATCAGCATTGCTTCTAATTCAATCCTTCTATGGGTGGTGCTCATTACTGATGCTATTAGTGATCAGTTTTCTCTTCATCAGTTTACAATTTGATGATTATGTAGTAAATGATCAATAATCGTGTTATTAGTGATCAAATAACCTATCTATTTCTTTTTTTTAATGTAGAAAGATGTTGACAAGATAGTTTCTACTACAAAGCAATTGGTATTTTCTTATAAAAATCTTATCACCATCACGGATTCTATGTACAACAAGTACGAGGAGAATGAATATATTCGTGAGATACAAGACAAAGTGAGGGCAATGTTCGCTCATTCTATATTGCTCTTACTACACACGATGAATCCTAGAAATAGGAAAGTGCGGACGAAGTGCCTACAATAAGCAAACATCAGGATTTTAGCACTGCTGTTATGAAGGAGGTTGTTGCAGAGCTTCACAGTGCTCATATAGAGCTTGCAAAGCTTCAACCAAAGCAACAACTAAATAAGGACTATAGCAAGTCTTCATTCAGCCCCACATTTGCTATTGGTCAACCGGATAGTTGATAAAGTTAATCCCAAATACTTTTTTTGTTTATCAAATTCAATACTTTATTAATCTATTCTAATTATTAAATAATATTTTTCAAAATTGATCACTTTATTCAGTGAAATTTACCCCAAAATTCTAATATTAAAACCACAGTTATTGATCTCCAACCATAATTTTGGATATGTTGATTACCATGAATAAATATAGCGATCACTAAACATAGTTGTAATGATCACCATTACTACACCTGTTGGTCACCAAGTGATATCATTTATTGAAAACATATATTATCCTTTTTTTCTCTATTAGAATTTTACTTTTGATTTATTGATCACCAACTATAATTAAGAGTCTATTGATCACTATAAGCAAATCTAGCGATCACTAAACACAGTTCTAATAATCCCCATAACTGCACCTATTGATCACCAAATGGTATCAGTTTATAAAAATATATAATATCATGTTTTGGCCACTGAAACTATTCTTTTCATTTATTTTCTTAAGTCTTGATAAACCTTAATTTAAGAAAAAAAGGTATATCTTCATTCTCCACAATTTTAAATTTTCATTTTTTACAAAAGATAGAATTTCACTTTTAATTAGTAAATGTTCTTTGCTTAAAATTTCAAACATAATTGTGTTGTATAAAATTAAAAAATGCATTTTCTTTATGTAAATATTTTCGTCTTTTAATTGTAAATGAAAAGAAAAACAAAAACCGCAATTTTTGCTTTTGAAAACCGCATTTCCTAATTTATATCCTTATTCCATCGCAAGATAATGCTTAGTTATGATAACCAACCAACTATACAAATGTCCACTCCCAATCAAAAGAAAACACGGACAACTAAAAAAAATAGCATAATGATTGTTTAAAGTTTCAGAGCATGCGAGAGACTCTTCATTTTCTTGCCCTGCTATTGCCAGTATCTCTTTTACTCTCTCTCTTCCCCCCTCTCCCCCTTTCTCTCTCTGTCCCTCTCTCTCATAGTTCGAATTTGCAAGCTCACCAGCATTCATCAAATCGTTTAACTTCTCTTGACCGTTTCTGTATTTTGAAGGTGAGCCTCTTCACTTTTGTGTTGATATTACTCTATTGGCTAAGTTTTAGTACATTCAGTTTGTTTTTTTTTATTCATTTATCTTTGATTTTTAGACGATCTTTCGTTAATTTGAACAATTTCATTTGAAATATGCTTTGGACTCCAGTTTTAAAAGCTTGTACTCTACTTTTGAAGCAAAAAAATTTTTGTTTGGTTCCTAGAAATGTACCATGCACCGATCTTTCACTTACAAACCTACTTTTTCAATTTTCAATTTATTTTTCTGATAATATTTTACAATTTGATGAAGTTTAGTGGCATAGTGTGTTTTTGAAGGATTTATGTTGCTTAATCTTTCGGTTTGACATACATTTACATTTTGTCTAGGGTTTGCTACTGATGTAAAGCTCAAGAGAAATGAGTTTACAATCAAGGTAAAACAATGGAACAACTTCGAGTCTGCTAGAACTCAAAAAGCCCGTGAATGAAATTAAAGATTAGGATAGAGCTAAACTTGGATTTTGGATACAGAATCACCACCAAAACCAAGGTTAGGGCCCCTAAGCTTGATCAGGATACAGAAATCACCACTTAATGAAGGTTAGAACTAAGCTTGAACACCACTTATTTTGGCCTAAACTAAGATAAGCAAGCTAAGTGTTTATGGATGCCAAAAGCAAACTTGCTCTCAAACAGATTTTCTCATTCAAAGTAAGTTATGATGTTCCAAGGGGTCGTGTTCCTGTTTTGTTTTACAACCTAATAAGCAAGCAAGGAAGCTACCACCTCCCTAAACCTTTCCTTCCTAAGGGGGAAAGGCGTTAATTAGCTTAATGTACCCGGTTAGAACAAACCGATTACTAACTATGCTAATGCTAGCTTAAATACATCCAAAACAATAAGGAAAGCAAAACAAATGTTCATTACAACCTTAATCAGCTTGTACTTAAGATTAATCAACCAGAAATGCAACAAAATTGCATGTGTTCAGCTATAAAGTTACTCTTGTCTTTTCGGCTGTCCAATGGGAAGCAAGGGACAACTTCATTTCGGCTGCCCAATGAGAGGCAAGGAACATCTTGACTTGCAGCTCCCCTTTCATTGGCTGCTAGGGGACCTTGAGGGGTGTGCCATGCCTTGGTTGGTGTGCCACTCTAGTTGATGAAGAGTAAACCCATGGAAAAACAGTCGGGCATCTCTAAACCGGGTTCTTAGGCAGAATTTACCCGGTTTTCAGGTTTGGTTTTCCCTTAGCAAAAGTTACCATGATTTGGATTTTAGGCTATGGGGGGAAACCTTAGGGTGTGTACAAACCCTCCAAAAAAATAAATCAAGGTTATAGCATGTTTAAAGTTGGGTAATTAGGCTAAAACATTTAACCGAGCAGAATTGGAGCCAATCTGACCGGTTTGGAAAAACACCTTGATCTCCCATCCTCTTGTGTGCATGATTTGAAATCAATGCTTGGACCTGAAATTTAACATCATGAGGATTCCAAAAATACAAAAAATATTAGATTTAAGCCACAATGTAGCTTAAGAAATCAAGTGCGCAAAATCGGGAATTTTCTGGCCGGTTAACCCGTGTGGTGCTATTTGGTGTTCTTGCAAAATGTGAGCCATTTTCTTCACTTGGGACCTTGTTCTTGGACGTGTTGGACTTGATTCTTAATGGTCAAGGTTGTGGCTAGGTAGGATTCCATCATTCTCCCTTGTTGAAAAGATTTGATCCTCAAATCTGGTGGGGAAGTATCCGGATAGAAGGGGCTCAAATCTGCCACATTGAAGGCGGCTGAAACTTCATAATCTCCAGGTAGATCAACCTTGTAAGCATTGTCATTGATCCTCTCTAAGACTTCAAATGGACCTTCAGCTCATGGCATGAGTTTATTCTTTCTTTTAGAAGGAAACCACTCCTTCCACAAATGGATCCATACTAAGTCTCCTGGTTGAAAAACAATCTTTCTCCAATGCTTGTTGGCTTGTGCTTCATAGGCTGCATTGGTTTCTCAATTCTGGCCTTTACCAACTCATGGAGCTTCTCAATTTCTTTTACTCTTGTTGTTGCATCAACATGGGGCTTTTGGTCTTGAGGCCGCACACCACCTTAAATGGTGAAAGACCAGTAGCTTTGCTAGGAGCCTTGTTGTATGCAAACTCAACATATGGTAAGAGTAAATCCCAAGCCTTAGCATGAGGTTTAATCAAAGCCCTTACAAGAGTGCCTAAGGTTCGATTAGTTACCTCAATTTGGCCATCAGTTTGGGGGTGACAAGTGGTACTGAATAACAACTTAGTACCAAGTTTCTTCCAAAGAGTAATCCAAAAATGACTCAGAAACTTTGTATCCCTATCTAAAACAATGGACTTAGGAATACCATGCAATCTTGTCACTTCCTTGAAATATAGCTTGGCAATGTGTGTAGCATCATTGGTTTTGTTGCAAGGGATGAAATGTGCCATCTTGGAAAACCTGTCTACCACCACAAATATTGAGCCCTCACCCCTTTGGGTCTTTGGTAATCCCAAAATGAATTCCATGCTCACGTCCACCCATGGTAGAGTTGGTACGGGCAGTGGGGTGTACAAGCCGTGAGGTAGGGTATGACTTTTGGCAACTTGGCACATTCCACACCGTCTAAGGATGTCTTGAACATCCTTCTCCATCCCTGGCCAGTAATAATGCTCCCTTAACATGGTTAAGGTCTTGAACTCTCCAAAATGACCTGCCAAGGAATCTCCATGAACTTCCCTAACTGGGAGCTCACGGGTGCTACACTTAGGAATACACAACCGTACTCCCTTGAATAGATAACCTTCTTAGATTAAGAAATCTCCCTTGGGATGCTTTGAACATGCAGAATAAAGATCCCCAAGGTCTTCATCTTCAGTATATAAACTTTTGAGATGCTCAAAAACAAGAATAAGACCATCTAATTGAAACATACGGAGATGTCTCCTTGATAATGCATCTGCACCTTGATTCATCTTTCCTTATTTGTGTTTGATGGTGAAGTGGAATGATTGAAGGAACTCAACCCATTTAGCATGGCGTGAGTTAAGCTTGTGTTGGCCTTTAATGTACTTCAATGCCTCATGATCATAATGAAGTATAAACTCACTAGCCACCAAGTAATGGGTCCAATGCTCTAGACACCGAATGATAGCATAGAATTCCTTGTCATATGTGGAGTATTTCCTTCTTGAGTCACATAGTTTTTCACTAAAGAAGGATAATGGTTTACCTTCTTGAGTTAAAACTCCACCAATTCCCACTCCTGATGCATCACATTCAACTTCAAAAACTTTCTCAAAGCACGGCAATGCAAGAACCGGTGCTTGAGTAAGCTTCTTCTTTACTTCTTCAAAGGCAAATTGTGCTTTAGGATTCCATTGGATTGATCATCCCTTAAGCACTTCAGTCATAGGGGACATGATGGTGCTGAAACTTCTAATAAACCTCCTATAAAAGGAAGCCAGGCCATGGAAGCTTCGAACATCATGTATGCTTAGTGGTTGAGGCCAAGTCCGAATAGCCTCTATCTTCCCTTCATCTACCTTGATGCCTTCTTCAGAAACAATGTAACTTAAGAATGTAACTTTATGAGTGAAGAAGGTACACTTCTTAAGATTACCATACAACTGTTCACGTTCAAGGACATGCATAATCTGGTTGAGATGATCTTGATGTGTTTGCTCGTCCTTGGTATAGATTAGAATATCATAAAAGTAGACCACTACGAACTTGCCAATGTAAGGCTTGAATACCTGATTCACTAGCCTCATGAATGTACTAGGAGCATTTGAAAAACCAAACGGCATAGCTAGCCATTCATATAACCCTCTTTTAGTCTTGAATGTAGTCTTCCATTCATCTCCCTCTCTTATCCTGATTTGGTAGTAGCCACTTTGAAGATCTATCTTTGAAGACACCTTAGAGCCATGTAGTTCATCTAGCATATCTTCAAGACTAGGTATGGGATACCTATACTTGATGGTGGTTTTGTTTATGGCTCTACTGTCCACACACATTCGTTGGCTGCCATACTTCTTAGGAACCAACAAGGCAGGTACGACACAAGGGCTTAAGGACTCACGTACAAGCACTTTAGACATCAATTCCTCCACTTACCTTTGGATCTCCATGGTTTGCTTTGGGTTCATTCTTAAGCTGGTTTATTTGGAAGAATAGAACCTGGAATGAGATCAATGTGGTGTTGGATATCCCTTTTGGGGGGCAAACCTGAGGGTATCTCTTCTGGGAATAAGTGACAGAATGTTTGGATGAGTGATTCGGCAAAGGGGTGAGTTGGTAAGGGGGATTCTGGTTCATCTTGAAGGGTCAAGATCCACTCTTTAAAAGCTTTAAATTCATGATTAGAAGCCTTTAAGAGAGTTTCACTAAAGGTAAGTAAGCAACTAGAATGTTCATGGCCTTTTGTGGATTTATTTTTGAGGAGTTCGGATGGTGATAATGGCTTTAGGGTAATCTTCTTTCCTCCCTTAGACAAGGAGTATGTATTCAAGAACCCATCATGTGCTAACCTTCAATCATACATCCATGGTCTACCTAATAATACACGACACGCATCTATAGGTATAACATCACACCAAAGCTGGTCTTGATAACTCTTACCAATGGATAAGGAAATGAGACACCGAGAGTGAACTTGGAGCCCTTTGCTTTGATTTAGCCATTGTATGTTGTATGGATGAGAATGGGTCGTAGCTTGCAACCCTAGTTTCTCAATCATACTAAGAGAAACCACGTTAGCACAACTCCCACCATGAATAATCAATGAACAAACCTTGCCTTGAACCGTGCACCTAGTATGAAAAATGTTCTCCCTTTGTTCATCCTTTGCATCTGATGTAAGTGTCAAGGGAAAACACTACCCAAGCTAACTCATATCAAAAGGAAGTGAAAAACACAAGGTTGGGTCATGACCTAGGTGGCACGGTCGTGCCTAGGAGCACGGCCAGCCCGTGCCAATTTGCTGGTCACAAAACCGTGAGGAAGCTAAAAGAGCACGGTTGGATGCTCTTGAAGATAACTTCAGTTTTTCTCTTTTTTGGTGAAGTGTAAATGGTGAAAATGGATGTAGAAGGGACTATTTGAAGTGGGAAAGTGAATGCATGTGAAAGATTAACTAAGTGAAAGCAATTAACTTATAATCCAAGCTAATTACTTCCTTAAGCAAATCATGGAGAGGAATCTAGGATTGGATAGAACTAAACCTGAGATTGGATACAGAATCACCACCAACCTTCAAGCTTAGGGCCCTTAATCTTGATTAAGATACAGAATCACCACTTAATCAAGGTTAAGACTCACTTGGACACCACCTTAATTGGCCTAATTAAGGATAAGCAAGCAAGAGTTTAGAAAGAAGAAAGCAAATGCTCTCAAACTTTGATTTTCATTCAACAAGTTATGAAATGAAGCTAGGGCCTTGGAATGCTTTTATGAAGCAGCAAAATGGCCTAAACTACAAGCATTACACGCCCCTCCCTCTTTCCTTACTAGAGAGGAAATGTTTAGGGGTTGATTACAACCGGTTAAGTACAAATACACTTAACTAAAACTAATACATCAAAAACATGAAGTAAAACATTGTCTAGGCTAATTATACATCACTTAACACTTGCTTAGCTACTAAAACAGCCAGAAAAGGCTAGGAAGAGCATGTGCACAGCCGAAATGTGCATGGCAAATTGCGGCTAGCCAATGGGAGAAAAGCACCACACCATGGCTTTGTCTTGCTTCCATTGGTTACTCTTTCAAGGGGCAGCCAATGCTAGAGTAATTAGGGGTGTGTGCCAAGCTTGGAGAGTGTGCCCATCAACTTGCAAAGAGGAGTGGCTGGATGGTTTAGGGGGAGACAAAACTGGTTCACTTGAATCGGGTTCAAGCTTATTCTGGCCGGTTTTTGGGCATTTTGTAACCATAGCAAAAATGTTCATGACTTGGGTTTTAAACGGGGGGGGGGGGTAATTTTAGGATGTGTATAATCCCCCCAACCAAGAAATCAAGCTTAGGATGTAATTTTGTGGGTTAACAAAACACAAACATAAAACCGTGCAAATGGAGGCCAAATTGAAACGGTTGGGAAAAATGCCTTGATTCTTCATCTTCTTGCATGCTTGACTTGAAATGAATGCTTGGACCTGCAAGACAACATCAAAAGGTTTCCAAAAATGCAAAAATATTAGTCTTAAGCTACAATGTAGCTTATGAAATCAAATGCACAAAACCGGGCATTTTGGAACTGGTTAGCCTATTTGTGCTAGCTTGTTCTTCTTTCAAAATGTGAGCCATTCTCTTGACTTGGGACCTTGTTCTTGGACGTGTGGGGCTTGAATCTTCATGAACTTGGCCTTGGCTTGGTAGGATTCCATCAGCATCTTTTTGGCCATTCAAGACTCTCCTCAAAACTAGCATTTCACCCTCATCAGCTTCCTCTTCAACTTCCTCTTGACTATCCTCATGGTCTTCTTCATTTTCACTTTCAAATTCATCCCCTTTCTCTTGTTCATCCACGGCTTTCCACTCGGCCAAAGTAATGACCTTACGGTTTGGGCACTCTGAAGCAATATGTCCTAGTCCTTGGCACTTAAAACACCTTGTAGTGCTCACAGGGTTAGGGTTTGGTCGATTAAGGGGTGTTGGGGCCTTTTGTGGTGCTTGGGTTCTTTGTGGATTAAAAGGGAAGGGAGTTTGTGGCTTAGGAACTGGTTGGAAGCTCCCCTTGTTAAAGGGTTGGTTATGGTTTGGGGGTTTCGGATTTGAAGGTTTAAAGGTTTGTCTAGCTTTCTTTTGTTGTTCAACCTTGTGAATTAGCACGCAAACCTCATCAAAAGCAGTATAAGCTTGTAATTCAACCACATTAGAATACCTAGGATCAAGTCCTCCTAAGTAGCTAACTATTGTTTGCTCTTCGGGTTCTTGAAGATCACATTTAATCACACGCTTTTCAAACTCTCTAGTATACTCTTCAACATTTAGATTGCCTTGGCTCAAGTTATGAAGTTGGGAATAGCAATCTTAGACATACGTGGGCGGCAGGAATCTAGCCTTTAACTTGGTTTTCATTTTTTCCCAAGTTCTGATTTTAGCCTTTTGTTCCCTAACTCGTTTAGCACACAAATTGGTCCACCATAGAGAAGCATACTTATGTAGTCTCAATGCCACCAACTTGACTTTCTTGTTTTCAAGAACATCCTTGTATTCAAATACTCTCACCACCGTGTATAACCAATCCAAGAATTCTTCTGGGTTAAGCTTGCCTTCATATTCTGGAATCTCAACTCTAAAATAATTAGAGCTTGCTTGCGTTCTTGGTTCTGTCCGTGGCCTCCTCCATGGTTCTTCATCACTAGAAGAATTAAGAGTATGGCTAAAGACTTGCTCTTATCCTCTTGAGTCAGAATAGACCGGTTCTTCATTCAGCTTTTGCTTTTGTTTCAAAAAAATACCCAATTGCTTGCGTAGGTAATCATTTTGTGCTCTTAGTTCTTGATTTGAACTCTTCAACTCTTGATTAGAAGAAGTAATTTCATGATTACTCTTCAAAACAGCATCAAGTTTCTGTTCTAGGCTTACACTAGCACTCATGGTGTAGCCGGTGTTAGCAAAGAGCATAATTTGGTTTTGTGTTTGGAAACGGAGATGGGACGAATCTGGATGAGTGGATTGAATACCAGGGCAAGGAGAAACTCATCTCTGATACCAAATATGATGTAAAGCACAAGGGAAATGAGTTTAAAATCAAGGTAAAACAATGGAACAGCTTCGGGTTTGCTAGAACTCACGAAACCCGTGAGTGAAATTGAAGATTAGGATAGACCTAAACTTGGATTTTGGATACAGAATCACCACCAAAACCAAGGTTAGGGCCCCTAAGCTTGATCAAGATACAGAAATCAGCACTTAATAAAGGTTAGGACTAAGCTTGAACACCACTTAGTTCAGCCTAAACTAAGATTAGCAAGTTGAGTGTTTATGGATGCCGAAAGCAAACTTGCTCTCAAACAGATTTTCTCATTCAAAGTAAGTTATGATGTTCCAAGGGGTCGTGTTCCCATTTTGTTCTAAAACCTAGTAAGCAAGCAAGTAAGCTAGCACCTCCCTAAACCTTTCCTTCCTAAGGAGGAAAGGCGTTAATTAGCTTAATGTACCCGGTTAGAACAAACCGGTTACTAACTATGCTAATGCTAGCTTAAATACATCCAAAACAATAAGGAAAGCAAAACAAATGTTCATTACAACCTTAATCAGCTTGTACTTAAGACTAATCAACTAGAAATGCAGCAAAATTGCATGTGTTCAGCCGTAAAGTTACTTTCTCTTTTCGGCTGTCCAATGGGAAGCAAGGGACAACTTCATTTCGGCTGCCCAATGAGAAGCAAGGAACATCTTGACTTGCAGCTCCCCTTTCATTGGCTACTAGGGGGCTGTCAGGGGTGTGCCATGCCTTGGCTGGTGTGCCACTGTAGTTGATGAAGATTAAACCCACGGATGAGGGAAAAACAGCCGGGCATCTCTAAACTGGGTTGTTAGGCAGAATTTACCCGGTTTTCAGGTTTGGTTTCCCTTAAAAAAAGTGTCCATGATTTGGATTTTAGGCTATGGGGGGAAACCTTAGGGTGTGTACAAACCCTCCAAAAAAACAAATCAAGGTTATAGCATGTTTAAGTACGGTAATTAGGCTAAAACATTTAATCGTGCAGAATTGGAGCTAATCTGTCCGGTTTGGAAAAACACCTTGATCTCCCATCCTCTTGTGTGCATGATTTGAAATCAATGCTTGGACATGAAAGTTAACATCATGAGGATTCGAAAAATGCAAAAATATTAGATTTAAGCCACAATGTAGCTTAAGAAATCAAGTGCACAAAACCGGGCATTTTCTGGCCAGTTAACCTGTGTGGTGCTGTTCGGTGTTCTTGCAAAATGTGAGCCATTTTCTTCACTTGGGACCTTGTTCTTGGACGTGTTGGACTTGATTCTTGATGGTCAAGGTCGTGGATAGGTAGAATTCCATCAGCTACTAAGAAATCATAGCCATAAAGAAAGTTCAAGAAACAACCAACGAAAATGGAGAATAATCACCTTCAAAGAGGTAAAAGATGTGTTTGCGATCACTCGTTAGATATTTAGTGGTCATTAGGTTTGGTATTTGTGATCAGTTTGCATATGTGTTTGTCTGTTGATGAAATTCGGTACATTCTTTGAAAAAATTTCAAATTTTAACACACTTTAAATATTTCCTGCAATCAATTTTTCTACTGCAGGTCTAGTTTGTGATTGTTAAGAAACTAATTTGTGATTGTTGGATATGATATTAGTGATCCTTTTGGATATATGTTCACCTGGTGAGAAATTTCAAGGAGATTGTTTTAACCAAATCATTTGCTTAAATTGATTAATTATTTCCTTCAAAAATGTATTTCAAACCTTAAGTGATTTTTGTTTCATATTACATGTGTAGTTTGTGATCATCAGTTATATAATTAGTGATCATTAGGTAGAGTATTAGTGATCGTTTTGCATATGTGTTTATCTATTGATGAATTGCAGTACGTTCTTAAAAAAAATCAATTTTTGTTTGTTGATGAATTGCAATATATTCTTTAAAAAAAATTCAAATTCTGACACACCTTACGTGTGTACTTTATGATGCTGCATGTCTATCTTGTGATTGTTAGAAACGTAATTAGTGATCTTGTTTGTAGTTAGTTAACTGTGGACAAATGCTTGACTAATACTGTATTTATGAACAATTTATAGGATTACTTTTGTTTGATCCCTAATGTGGATACATTCCAAACATGTTGCTCTTTCTAGTTGGTGATCAATAGAGTTGTGGTTGATGATCATTTACAATATGATTAGTGCTCACCTATTTAAATGATCAGTTTACGCCCTCCAACCCAAATTGCTAAAATCTAAATCGCTTGTGCTTTTAATGATCAATCCTTTCATAGTAGGGGATCAATTCAGTTATGATTGGTGATCCTTTTGAATATGATCAATGATCAGTTATGTAAATGACACCTTTTTTGCATAATTTCTTTTAAGTGAATTTTTTATGAAATTTGTGATCAATAGAAATTAATTTAGTGATCGACATAAAGTTTTTACTTACTATGATTTGCTTACAAATTAGTCATACTATCTTGGTGATCAATAAAGGTATGATTGGTGATCAATAGTGTTGTGATTGGTGATCAATAGAGGAATGATTGATGATCAACCCTTTTGATACCACCAACTCAGACACACACACCTACTACATATGTGATTAGTTATCTTCTGATCAATAGAAATTAATTTAGTGATCAACATAAAATTTTTACTTACTATGATCTACTTACAAATTAGCCATGCATTGTTTTTGATCAATAGAGGTATGATTTGTGATCAGTAGTGTCGTGATTGGTGATCAGTAGAGTTATGGTTGGTGATTAGCCCTCTTAGCATAACTGACTCAAATAAACACACACACGATACATATAATAAATAACTCCCTCACCCTTGCATTTTTTATCATATGTTGAGGATTCGTGATCAATGCAATTTTGATTGGTAATCATTTGAACTATGACTAGTTATGCATTATATTTTATGATTTGATTGAAGTATGCTATTTTGTTTTTTCTATGTTTTTATATATAAATTTGTGCTTTCACTACAGGGGCTAAAATGATCTGATCAAGGAGCAAATTTCTGAAGCCATCAAAAATGTCCTTGAAGACATTAACACTAGAGCTCTGTTCATCAAAGAAGTGGAAAGTTACTGCTTATTTACATATTCTAATTACAGTCCAACGTTAAAATTTGTATACTAACTTACCTTTTGTAATCTATAGTACTAACGTACCTTCGGATCTAAAAGAAAGGGAAAAAGGCACTGATCAAAGAACATGATCTGCTGAAAAAAGTGCCAGCTTTTCTGGCTAACGAAAAAAGCATCAATACAAAATATTTCCATCTAAAACGGGCAACGATGAAACTGTTGCAAATGATATAGACAATGAAGAAACGGGCAAGAGTGACATAGATGTCGACAACAGTGTAGCATAGGTACCGCTATCAAAAAAATCACCAGAAAAAGCAGCACAAGAAAAGAACAATGAAGACCAACCTGCAAAAACATATAAACAAAAAATGGCTAATGAGAAAAGGCAGACCAACAAGAAGGATAAGGGTTACCAGTAACTGCAGAAGGTCCTACAAAAAGAATATCTTTCTAAAAAACCAACTCAAAAGGCCACAAAGAAGAAGATTAAGAAGAAGGGGAACATCAAGAAGGAGAGCAGTGTAGAGGTCCCCCCTCAGAAGGATGCAGGTGACAAGGAAAAGGGTGATAAGTCACCCCAAAAAGCAAAGGAAAATGAAGCACTTCCCAAGAAGCCCATGGCGAGAGGTCCTGAAAAGAGGAAGGCTAGCAAAAACAACAAGGACAAGCATCTAAGTAAGAAGGAAAAGGGGGAACAATCTTCTGAGGAATTGCAAAAGGGTGACGAATCTACACAGAAAAGTGCAAGGAAAGGCGAGGAGACGAAAAAGAGCAGCAAGCATAAAGCTGCCAAAAATGCTTTAAGTAAGGATGAACGGCTTGAAAAATCTCCTGAGAAGCCCAAAGACAAAGTGAAACCTTTTCAAAAATCCCCCACAACCGGAGAATGAGAAAAAAAGGGGAGAAAGCAAAAGAAACAAATAACGAGAAGCCAAAGAAGAAGCCATTTACTGTTAGGCGATTACAGAGGATGCAAGGCTTATCAAAGCCTACAATACAAAGAGGCCACATATCTTAAGTGAAAATTTTGGACAATTCGGACGCAGAAGAAAATGATTTTGCTTATAAAGATGAAGAGATCGATCACGACCAGAGAGAGGGGGAAGAAGAGACCACCATTCCTGAAACTGTAAAGGCTATTCCACAGAGAAGCAAGCCTTCATTTAAATCTGAAGTCGATCAAAGGATCGAGCAAAAAGATGGTCAATCCAATGCTAGTGCTAATTTGGTAGTAGTAAAACCAACCAGCTTAGCACAACACCTTTAGAGTGAAGAGGATGGCAATGAACAGAGGACGCACCAGACGGCGTTCATTTCTAGGATGACTATGCATTCATTCTCATCACTAGTAGCACAACTCAACGAAGCCCAGAGTTAGGAAGTCAGATTAATGGGATTTACTTCCTTCTTGAAGGTTGATCTGAAGCAAATCCCAAGGAAGTTTTCAAAAAGGAATGCTAGAATGTGTTAGTGATCAACAATTAACTTACTGGTGATCAATAAGTTGTGCATTACTAATCAACTATTGATATGTGTGTAAGTAGCCTAAATACTTCTGCTAATTAAATACTTTTTAATCTTACAGTATTTGCAGATGATTTACTTAGGCAGAGTTGTGTATGTGGACATCAAGAAAAGGGTAGAAGATGAGGACTGGAGATACAGTTTTGGGAGAGTCATCGTTGAACCTTGCTTAAATGTTTCACAGCGAACACTGGCTGAGGAGCACCATATGAAGACAGCAAGAGCTATGAAATTGAGGTAATACACAAAACATACTCATCTTTGTTGTAAGTTGTTTTAGAAACCTTAGCTGCTGATCAATATAGATTTCATTAGTGATCTCCTTACTTAAATTAGTGATCATTTATAATAAAGTCCTTCTATACGTGGTGATCAATAGAAGTAATATTAGTGATCAACAGTTGCGTAATTAAGGATAAGTAGAAATAAGATTAGTAATGACTTCACTCAATCTTATTTATTTTTTTCCCCATTACTATTAGTGATCAACAGTTGCGTAATTAAGGATAAGTAGAAATAAGATTAGTAATAACTTCACTCAATCTTATTTATTTTTTTCCCCATTACTTTTAATTTAGGTTTAGTATGGATGGTTGATGCATGGAGATCTCATTGGTGATCAAGTGCGAGAATATTAGTCCACCATTTGACTTGTGTGATCATTAGTTATGTGATTAGTTATCATTATTGATAACATTAGTGATCAACATATATAAGTCAACCTAAGCAGTTAAGTTATCATTCAGTGTCCAAATGCTTACAATCTAGAGTTTGTTTATTTAAATTACGGATGCCTTTATTTAAACTGGTGATTGTTTGGATTAGTGTTAGTCTTACTCCCAACACTTATAATGCGATCCTTCTATGCAAGGTGATCAATAGATGTGTTTATAGTGATTAGTACAAGTAATATTAGTGATCAACAGTTATGTAATTAGTGATTAGTAGAAATAAGATTAATAATGACTTCACTCAATCTTTTCTTTTTCCCCCCGTTGCTGATGCATGGAGATCTCATTGGTGATCAAGTGCAGCAACATTAGTCCACCATTTGACTTGTGTGATCAACAGTTATGTGACTAGTCATTATTGATACATTAGTGACCAATAGTGATGTTATTAGTGATCAACATATACAAGTTAGATTGGGTAGTTAAGTTATTGTTCAATGTCCAAATGCTTACAATTCAGAGTTTTTTTACTGAGTGAATAATAGTGATATGATTGGTGCTCAAATGTGATGATGCTACTGATAAAGTAGATAAATGTTTTCTTCTTTACGCAAGATGCTTAAAGTTTAATATGGCAACATATGTATTTTTTTAAAAATATAGAAAGGTGTTGTTGAGATGGTCGTTAGTAAAGAGATAGCCGTAGCAGCATTGGATTTGCGACAGCCATTAGAGACTCAAATTGAAGCTACTGAAGAAACAAACAAGATAGACTTTGAGTTAATAAATATCCCCCTTTATGTCATTTCCTTAGTGATTCGTAGTTATGTGTGAATGGCGATCAGTATATGGTGATTAATAGATATGCTATTAGTGATCAATACTTATGTAATCAGTGATTCAATAGAGATACATATTATTGATCACCTAACTTGACTTGAGTTTCTGTCTTTGTATGGATTATCTACTGAATGACTAGGAATCACTTTTTTAGTGATCATTATTAATAATATTAGTGATGACTTAAATTAATGTTTACTTATTTGATTTTTTGGTTCAAATTCATTGCTTTTGTGCATAGTGATCATTATAGACGTTATTTGGGATCAACTGTCATAAGATTAGTGATAAGATTGATTAATGTTTCAACATTGCTTCTATTTCAATTCTTCATTGGGTGGTGATCATTAGAGATATTATTTGTGATCAGTTAGCATAAGCTTGGTGATTTCATTACTTAGTGTTTAATTTTTTGTCAACATTACTTCTATTTCTATTCTTATTTGCGTGGTGATCAATACAGATGGTATGAATGATCAAAACTGATGCTTTTAGCGATTAGGTTTCTCTTCATTAGTTTACAATTCGATGATTATTTAGTTAATAATCAAGAGTCCTGTTATTACGGATCAGCGAACATATGTATTTATTTTTTAAAAATTGTAGAAAGCCATTGAAAAAACAGTTTTTTCTACAAAGCAATTGCCGTTGACTTACAGAAACTTTACCACCGTCATGGATTGTATGTGCAATAACTACAGTGAGAATGAAGATCTTTACAAGATACGAGACAAAGCAAGGGCAATGTTCGTCTTGGTCTGTGATGCTTCTACTGCACATCAAGAATCACATAGAGAGGGCAATGTAGAAGGAGTGCCTGTAATTAGCGAAGGTTATAATTTCGACACTGTCTTTATGAAGGAAGTTGTTATAGACCTTCACAGTGCTCATATGGAGTTTGCAATGCTTACATCAAATTAGCAACCAAACAAGGACGATGGTGGTCCTTCATTTAACCCCACACTTGGACTTGGTTAACTAGACAAGGAAGCTCAAATTCTGGCAACCATGTCGGTGGTAGATGCAAGCGTTAGTGTTGACGAGGAAGAGCACCTTGAGGATGTGCGGATAGATCAGGTGAAGAAGGAAACAAAGAAGGATGACAGCATGCCTTTGTTCAGTTTAGGCCAGGAGGCCCGGGACTGAGTTAGCCGGACAGTCAAAGTCAAGTTCCTCAAATCATATCTATGCCTTATCCAAACACTACTGGGGAAAAGGATTGTGATAATGGGGATGATGATGGTGCCCCATTGAGATTCGCCTTGAGGAACAAATTACAGGTGAACCGTGACCTGAGCATAAAGAAATCAACTAAGAACAAGTCCAAAGTAGGGGATAAGCCTGATTCTAAAAAGGGTGAGGTTAGGAAGCCCACTATCAAGATTAAAAAAACCTGCTTTGCAGCAAAGCAGTGACTTAAAAGCACCATCTCTTTACACTGTCAAACAACCATTAAAACAGAGCAGACAAGCAATGTAATTGAAGCCTCAAGGTAAGTAACCCCAAAGAGAAAAAACTAAGAGCACTCCACCAGCCAGAGATGAAGGTGCAAAATAGACCAAGCCTACTATGCATGATGAAGGCGCCAAGGTATTGGTAATATTTTAGTGTTGTAAGGAAGGGTTAAAGTCATCCTCAGGGATGATTGGTGATTAACTTAAGATCAACTTAACTGTGGGAGTGATTTCAATTCTTAGCTAGACTATACTAATCCAACATGCAAACTTGATAAACTCTTCTAAAAGTGACTTATCAAAGCAAATAACAACAATAGACACTACACTAATCTAGCCATTGTTCACTAGCACCTAAAAAAGCTAGCACATTAGAATGAGGTGATTGGGGCTCGACATGGCCCTTAGCATGACATAGCCATCAACAATACCAACATTCCTCAAAAGATCACCCAAAAAAAATTAAAATAAGCTATGTCTACTATTAAGCAGTGTAATAAAGAAAATAAGGAGTGAAGATTATCAATGACTTTGCAATCATTAATGACCAAGACTAAGAGCTAACACCATCACCAAGCATTGAGGATCTCCTTTTACCATGAATCTTCAAGTATGTAAAACCTTAACTAGCCTAATAGTGTTGATGATCAAATATAGAGAAGAGAGAAATCAAGAGAAGGGATGATTGAGTTTTGAGAAGTAGATTTAATTTTTAAATCCATTGAGACTAAAACCCAAATCTCCTTACAACCCCCAATACATCGAGCCCATATTTAAGGAGGATTGATATTGCTTAACAATAGAGACTTTGAAGGAACCTAGAAGAGAGAAAGTGAGATTATGCAATAATGAAGAGAAAGAGCAAGAAATTTGCAATTAAATTAGTCTAAGGCTTAAACTTTCAAGCTTTTCATTAATGAAGGTAAGAGAGTCTAAAAGTTAAGTTAGATAGAGAAAAATAGTTGCTAAAAATGAAGATCCTAAAAAAAATCCTAAAAATTGCCTTTTAAATCCTTACATCATCAATTAATAAAAAAAAAAGACACTTCAAGAGGGGGCACGTTCGTACCACGTGACACGGTGCCCCCCTACCGATTCTGTATCCAAGTTTTCTCTTGCTCTATTCGTGGCATGCCCTGCTGGCTTCTTGGCACACTCTTTTAGTTTCTCGACACTCCCTTTTGATTCTTTTCGCACTTCATTTGGATTTTGCTTCAAAGTAGGTCAGGCTTTTCTCTAATTGGGGTTTTCTCTCATTCAAATCTACAAAACATAAAATATCATTAATTAGCTACTTTGAATATTGCTTGTGAGCTAAAATCCAATGGAATGTAGGTCAAAACATTGCCCGGCTAGGAACCGAACAAATACCCAACACTTAGATTTTGCTCATCCTTGAGTAAAACATGAGGAAATCACCTTTTCATAGGTGGGACGATTTTATTTAGCATATGCAACAAGCTCTTTAAACCCCTTGATCCCCTAAGTGGACGAGTGCGGTCTCGTGAGGATTTAAGGAAGACAAACCCACAAGTTCTTGAAGAAGAAAAAAGGAAAGAGAGGGGAAAAAGGAAATATCTTTATGAGTTTTTCACAAATCTTTGTAGATCAACATCAATTAGGGTAATCATGCGCCTCTTAAGTCAACAACCCATCCTAATCACTGAGATTCACACAGCGCATGCATAGGATGCACAATCAAGGCAATCTATTCTCCTAAATGACAACCACATTTTTATTCCAATCCTTTTCGATGAGAACCGATGGTTACTCACTTTAGGGCATGTGAAATTTCTCCTCTCAAGTGTTTAGGTTAATCACATGGATGCACTCATGCTCAACACCAAAAATGCATTCTACCATAAATTTAATCTAGCTCTCATTGTCCAGCACGTAATTGCATATGCACTTTGATGATCGAGAGGACTTTTCAAAGGTTGTAATGGGGCTAAGCTAAGGGCAGAGGAAGGGATCACATTTAGGAATGAGGAGCCAGCAAGCTGCACCAATACGTGATCACATTAAGTCCAATCAAAACATTACTCCTGACAATCACTCCCTAACTTGCAACTTGAAATGATAACTTGAGTGCTCTAGTTTTCACCTAAACCCTCAATGCCAAGAATTTATTTCCCTTTTCTATTTTTCTTTTCTTTTTTTTCTCAAAACAAAGCTTCTCATTTTTGCGTTGTTATGTTATATTCTCTTTTTTTCCAAAACGAAGGCTGTTTAGCAGGAAGGTTTTTAATTTTTGTGAAGTATTAAGTCAATCTCCACATTTCATTCCTCTTTTTACATAAAGCATGCCAAATGCACAGTCCCTCACATGATTCCCAAACCACCTCATCAGTGATACTCATTAGTCTTGGTTTGGGTAAAGATAGTGTTTGAGGTCAAGGCTAATTGTGCGAGTCACACAAAAACACTGATGGGCAAGGCTCAAAAGGGGTAACAAGGGATACAATTATGCACCAAGGGAAGCTTTTTGGCTAATGTGACCACAATTATGCACAAATAATGCCTCTTTCCTCTCATCAATATGGAAATGTGATATGTAGTTTCAAAGAGAGAGCAAATTCTAAAGAATGACAATTTTGAGTGAGCCTCTCATGAAAAGAACAAGATGGCCGTGAGTGATGAAGCGATCTCATTAGGTTTAAAAACCTCACAGGTTCATCCACCAAGCGTACTATCATCTATTAGGTCCAACTAAGCATGTTTTGTTAAGAACTTGGACCTTTTATCCATCACATGCACCCTAATTATGTGCTATTTGAATCCTAAGTAACAAGAGGTCATTGCGAACAAAAGTCACACACTTTCCCCAAAACTCTCTATTTACATGAAAAAAATGGAAAATCTTTTCAAATTTTTGAAATTTTTTTTCTCTTTTTTTCTCTTTTTGAAAATTCATGTCACCACAACACTTAACATGCAAACGTCCTCATTATGGGGATTAAGGCGCTCTAATCAAGGAAAAAGGGAAGAAAAGAAGGAATATAAAAGGAAAAGAAGTACCTTAGAGAGAAACAAGGGAATGGTGAACACATGGAGTTATGTATACAATGCAAATGCATGACGCAAATGCACGATGACACTAAATGCAACTATATACATTGCCTCTGGTCCTAGGAACCCATTACTCAATCACTCAAATCCACCACATGTGGATTACATGAATGACACCATTCATTACGCAATTTCAATCATATGGCTTATCACAACCAAATTGCTTCTCAAATGGCCATCACAACCACAACACAACACAACACAAAAATGAGGGAGGGGGAGAAGATAAAGACACATATGTGATCACCTAGACTAAATGATATGCCCCCCAATAAATATCAACATGTAATGAATCCTTCAAAATGTAGTAAGTGATAAAGAGTACGGGAAAGGTGGGGGATACAACTCACAGTCACTGGGTCCCGTTGAGCCCAGGTGTCAGCAAAAAATGTGGTAGGAGTGACATGAACGTAGACAAGCTTCCCTAGTCGCCCGGAAAGGGGTGGAACCACTGCTCCAACTGGTGGATGGCTTCGGATTATTGCCAAATAAGTTCACTCATCTGCCTTTTCTCTTCATACTCTCGAGCTTCTCTCATGGTCTGTTCTTCTTCGTATCAGATATGCCTCATCTCTTTCTCCTCTTGTTGTCCACATAGTCCCTAAAGGATATCACTCACTCCTCAATCGAATCCATATGTCCAAACATCTGATGAATGTCATGACACATCACATTGTACGCCTCACGAAGTCCAGTGACCTCCACTTAGATGTTCAAGAAAGATCGGAGGAAGGTTGCATCAAAGGGTATTTGAGGTGTCGAGTAGGTGCCTCCCATCTCAAAACAAGGGTGTTGGGTTTGTGTTTGTTGTTGCAGTTGGGGCTATTGTGTGGGATTATTCTCACCTTAGGGTACCCCAGGTTGGTGAGCCTCTTGACCCTCTTTTGTACCTTCAGCATCATTATCCTCATTCCCTTCTTCATTGCCCTCATCACCTTCGTTCCCCTCTTATGGAAACACCACCTCTCTCATTATAATTTTACCACAGTTCCAATTTCATTTGTTATCGACAGTAGTTCGGGCCACATCGGGGAAGGTGGAAAGCACTTGTTTGTGGTGGGGGTATTCATTGATGACTCCCTCTGTGTTTATGATGGTAATGTGTGGCGACTATGTCAAGATTCCCACCCAAAAAATAAGGGTCGAGAGTACCCAATTTCCCCCCATGGCCCAAGGCTTGGGCAATTGCAGTGATGGTGCCTCCTACACCAATCACATTCTCATAAGTAGTCATAGCCATTTCCACTAAGTGGTGGATAACAAAAGCCTCGATATCCGCATGGGTGCCGATCAAGGCACACCAAATCAAGAACAATTCGGCTTTTCTACAAACTTTTTAACTATCATTGCACTCAAAGATTATATTAGTAATAAATAATTGTAAATAACAGATATTGAAATGCAAATATCCGGGGCCTTGGCTCGCCTAGGGTCATAGACATGTGGTCGCCCACACCTGTCGGTATATGCTTTTTGTCTAAAGCATGTGATGCTCAACAAGATAGGGTCGGGGCGCCACCTACTTGGCACGTCCCTAAAGGAGGCCGAGTAAACTGGAAGGGTGAAGCAACCCATCACATTCTCTCAAGCTCATCCTACAGTCCTTATTAAACATTCGAAATGAGATAAGGACCTCTTGACCCCTACATGAACCTACCCAATCTACATTCAATGAGCTCAAAAACTCGATAATCAACTGATCATCAGACACACAATTCATTTCAACTTATTCCATCCAACCCAATTTACTCAATAAGGTCATAACATCATTTAGCATTCCCAATTGTCTTAAGGAATGCACATGCCAAAATTTTTGCTCACTTGTTTTCCTAGCACTAAGAGTTTTATACCTTATCCGTTATTCATCATTCACAAAAATTAAACCTCTAGTGCTAGGAGGGACAATCATTGGATAAGCACCTTTTGTACCTTTCGTTCTTGAGGATGCTTGGGAAGATGAAGATCCCTTGGATGATTTCTTTCGAAGGGAAGTACCCTTGGATGATTCATCAACCCTTTTCTTACCCATAGTGTCAAATTGAGCATGAGTTCAAGCTTTTGGAATGTGAAAATGGAAGAAAGGGGCAAGCTTTCCTTTTCTACAACCTGCAACCTCAACAATGGAGGTTAGAGTTTTAGAGAGAGAAAGTGGGTTAGTTGGGGATGAAAGAGGGTGTATTTGAGAGAATTTGTGGTGGAAATAAAAAGATTAAGGATGAGAGTGGTGAGTTTTATGAAAAGATTGAGGGATTTGCAAAGATTTGAGTGCGTAGTAAAAGGGAGAGCAAGGTTTAGAGAGAGAACGATACAAAGAGAGAAAAAGTGAGGAGGAAGAAGATGAAGAAAAAAGGAATGGGGGCTCGATGTTTAAGGCAGGCAGAGAGTGGCACAGTCGTGCCCTATAGCACCGGACCCTTGTGCCAATTCTTGGCCTAACATTTTCTTAGCTGGGTCTGGCACACGCGTACTAGGGGCCACAGTTGCGGATCTTTGTCTAGCTTCCTTTTTTGCTATGGTTTTTCTTGCTTCCAAATCCTTCTTCTCACTAAAAATGTTATCTCTTTTTCGCTTGACTTTGGATCTTTCTTTTCCTTCTTTCGCTTACGCTTTTTATTCTCCTTCCTACTCTTTTTTTTCATCATTTTTTTTCATAAAAGTTTTCTAACATTTTCTCCTCTGTTTTCACACATTTTTTTCCCAAGTTTTTTCTTTTTTGTTTCTTCTTTTTTTTTCAATATTCAACACACCTATGTAGACAATGCGTATTTATAGACTCTCTTAAGACATACCTACATTTAGGGAGGAGGTTCGTAGAGGAGGATACACTCCACGTCCTCTTCACTCGGTAGCTTTAGCATGGGCTTCAATCTTTGGTCATTCATCTTAAACAC
Source organism: Selenicereus undatus (assembly GCA_017589665.1). Classification (NCBI taxonomy): domain Eukaryota; kingdom Viridiplantae; phylum Streptophyta; class Magnoliopsida; order Caryophyllales; family Cactaceae; genus Selenicereus; species Selenicereus undatus. The sequence goes on from JACYFF010031958.1 coordinate 57,451,481, forward strand.
TTAGTCCTTAATAGGGTCCCTCATTTCGATGGCTCCGTGAGGGAACGATTTAACCACAACATAGGGACCAATCCATCGAGACTATAATTTTCCTTGGAAAACTTAAAGAGGGAAGTCATATAAAAGAACTTTTTGGTCGAGGTAAAATTATTTCCTGTAGATGAGTTTATCATGGAAGAATTTGGCGCACTCTTTACTTAAGCGAGTGTTACCATATGCTTCTCGCCTAATTTCTGCCAACTCATTCAAAATAAGCTTCTTTTCCTCATCGACTACAGTCAAGTCAAAATTAAGGGCCTGAATCGCCCACCAAGCACGATGTTCAAGCTTAAGGGGAAGATGGCATGGACACCTAAAAACCACCTTATAGGGTGACATGCCCAAAGGGGTTTTGAAGGTTGTCCGGTAGGCCCAAAGGGGTTTTGAAGGTCGTCCGATAGGCCCAAAGTGTGCTAATTAACTTATTTGCCCAGTCTTTTCTATTCTTATTCGCGATCTTTTTAAGAATTTTCCTGACTTACCTATTCAAAACCTCTACTCGACCTTTAGTTTGTCGATGATACGGGGTTGTAAGATGCTGAAGGATGGAATACCCTTTAATTAGTACATCAAAGGACCTATTGTCGAAATGGGTCCCTTGATCACTAATGATGGCCCTAGGCATCCCATACCTAGTAAAAATGTTTTCCCGAAAAAACCTCACAACCACATTAGATTCACTTGTCCTCGTGGGAATGTAATCCACACACACAAGAGAATGTAATCATTTCCAAATGAATTTGGGAATGGACTTAAAAAATCTATGCCCCATACATCAAATATGTCCACATCAATGATAAGGGTGAGTGGAATCATGTGTTTTCTACTTGTCTTGCCCATTTGTTCACAACATAAGCATCTTTTACAATACTCACAAGTGTCTCTAAATAAGGCAGGCCAATAGAACCCGCTTTGAAGAATTTTTGCTATGGTCTTTTTCCTAGTAAAGTATCCTCCACAAGATTGATCATGCCAAAAAGAGATGACACTCTAAAATTGTTCATCAGGGACGCAACTTCTTATGATTTGGTCTGGGTAATACTTAAATAAGTACGGATCATCCCATATAAAGAACTGAACCATGGATAGAAAACAATCCCTATCATCCTTATTCCACCCCTATGAATTTCCTCTGGCACTAGATAGTTCATTATGTTAGCAAATCATGGCTCCACTTGAGCCTTAAACAATTGATCATCAGGGAAACAGTCACATATGGGAGATTCACTTGCATCATTGGTCACTAGCATGGATAGATCGTCTGCTACGGGTTCTCGGAGCCCTTCCTATCTTTGATTTCACAGTCAAATTCTTATAGAAGCACGATCTACCTAATTAGCCTAGGCTTTGCATATTTCTTGTCTATTAGATGGTTGAAGGTCGTATGGTTAGTCAAAACAATAGCATGAGACCCTATGAGGTAAGGCCTAAACTTTTCGAATACAAAAACTACCTCAAAGAACCCTTTTTTAGATACGGTGTAATTTACTTACTCCTCATTCAAAGTATGACTTGCGTAGTAAATCACATAGAGCTTTTTATCAATTATTCATCATAAAACTACCCCAATCGCATAGTCCAATGCAATATGCTCAAAAGATTCTCCCCAAATAGGACGACGCAAGATGGGTGTTGTAGTGAGCGCCTCCTTAAGCTTTGTAAGCGCCACTTCACACTCCTTCGAGAAGTGGAAGGGCATCTCCTTAGCTAAGAGTGAGGATAAGGGCTTAAGAATCTTACTAAAGTCCTTGATGAAATCTCCGATGAAAACCAGCATGCCCAAGAAAGGATCGTATGTCCTTCACACAACTGGGGTGGGGGAGGCTTGTAATCGAATCCGTTTTTGCTTTATCTGCCTCTATACCCTCACTAGAGATAATATGGCCCAAGACAATCCCCTTCTTGATGATGAAATGACATTTCTCCCAATTAACAACCAAATGCTTGTACCAACACCTTCTCAAAACCTTTTCCAAGTTAGCTAAGCAATCCTCAAAAGAGTCTCCATATACGGAGAAGTTATCCATGAAAATCTCAAGGCATTGCTCAACTAAATCGAAAAATATCAAGATCATACACCTTTGGAAGGTGGTCGAGCCATTGCAAAGACCAAAAGACATCTTCCTAAGGGCATAAGTTCCAAAAGAGCATGTAAATATAAGAGCCAAAAGGGCATGTAAATATAGTCTTCTCTTGGTCTTAGGGGGTAATAGGGATTTGGGTATAACCAGAATATCCAGCAAGGAAAAGTTGTTCGGCTAACCTCTCTAACATTTGGTCTAAGAAGGGTAAGGGAAAGTAATCCTTTCTAGTGGCAAAGTTCCACTTTTGATAGTCAATGCATACCCTCCACCTAGATTGGATTCTTGTGGGAAGGAGCTCACCCTTATCGTTCTTAACCACGGTCATACCGATCTTTTTAGGAACAACTTGGATGGGGCTCACCCACTCACTATGTGAGATGAGGTAAATAATGTCATCATCCGACCACTTAAGGATTGCTTTCTTTACCACTTCTTCAAGGATGGGGTTCAATCTTCTTTGTCTATCCAGGTAAGGTTTGCCATTGTCATCAAGGTGTATTCGATTTTACACTGTGGTAGGACTAATGGCATGAATGTCTCCAAAGGCTCAACCTAAAGTTTCTTTATTTTCCTTTAACAAGTCTAGGACTTGATTTTCCTAGTCTGAATTCAAACCATTAGCAAGTATCATCGGAAAAGTCTTATTCAGCCCCAAGAACGCATATTTGAGCATGTTGGCAAGGGGTTTCAATTGAACAGAGGAGGATGACAACACACTAGGAGGTGCCTCATGAGATGGGGAGGGAATAGAAAAGAGGGATGCAAGAATGGATGCATGTAATGAGTCATCACGTTGTTCCTCAAATGTAAATGCAATGTGTTTGGGTTCGTACTTCATGCGAAACGACTCATATACACATGACAATAATTCTTCTTCATAATCAGGCTCTACCTCCCGTAACGAAAACTCACCGGCCCAATTAAGGGTATGATTATCAACATCATCAAATCCCATTGGTTGCTTTTAGAGGTTAATTACATTCAATTCAATCGTCATGTTTCCCAATGTCAATTTCATTTTCCCATCCCTCGAATTTATAAGAGCTTTTGAAGTAGCTAGGAATGGTTTACTAAGGATAACTCGAATTTCATTTTCAAGATTCATCACACCTTCAGTCTTTAGAACTACAAACTCAATAGGAAATATGAATTCCCCCACTTTTATCAACACGTCCTCAATCATCCCTCTAAGAAGCCTAGTGGAACAGTCGGCCAATTAGAGGACTGTTTTTGTAAGTTTAAGCTCCACTAATCCTAACGTCTCATACATCATGAAAGATATGAGCTTAACACTAGCTCCTAAATCAAGAAAGGCCTAATGAATGTTATGATGGCCAATCATAATTGAAATTGTGGGGGACCCTGGGTCCTTTCACTTTAGAGGCACTTGGTTCGGAATGATGGAGCTCACATTAGAGGTCAAAACTGCCTTTTTCGGGACATTAATGGCTCCCTTAGCAGTCCACATGTCCTTAAGAAAGTGCTCATATAAGGGAATTTGTTGTATCACATCAAGGAGGGGAATGTTGATCTTGACTTATGAGAAAGTCTCCCTGATCTTGTCAACATGAGATTGCACCTTCTTCCGGTTCAACCAGTTAAGGAAAGGAGGAGGGGCCTTAGAAGCACGCGGAGAAGGACTAGGAGAATCCCTAGGAGAGGTGGAGTCATGGATTGACTCATTCTCCTTAGGTTCATCTACCTCCTTAGATGGAGCTGCAACTAGTAGGGAGGGAATCGCATCATCATATTGAGGGGAACAGGGAGAAGATGATAGGGAAGGGGTATCATTCTCATTTTGCTCACCCACATAGGTGTTACGTAACCATCATTAGGGTCAAATGAATAGGAGGATCCTCCTCTTGGCTCCACCTCTTATTCACTAGGGAAAACCCCTTCTCCCTATTAGATATTGCTAGTTAAGAAAATTGTTCACTCCTTGTCTTCATCATTATCTCAATCATCCTCTCCACATCATTAACTTTCTTATTCACTTTATCCAATTCATTATAACTTGGAAGGGGATGTGATTGAGCCACATGTGGTTGAGGAAGAGGAGGTCCACTAGGAGCATTCTATCCCCCTCAGAAGGGTGGCTTTTAATAAGTTGAAGATGAGAAGTTTCCTTGAAAACCCCAACCTTGATTGTTGTGCATCAAAGCATTAGCCCAAGCCCATGAGAAATTGGGGTGCTTAGCCTACCCCACATTATAAGTGGGGAGTAGGGGTCAAATTTGGACCTTTGGAAGGTCGCATTCACTTGACCTTACTCTTGTCTTATAGCCAACTGTTAAGCAAATAGAGGACACGCACTTAGAGAGTGATCAGTGAACTAACATTAAGAACATATAACCTTTAGGGAAAGGCAAAGTTGGTTGGTGCTTGAAACATCACAGAACCCTTGAACATATTTTTAAGGGTGGCAAATCTAGTATCAATGTATGTAATATCTTCCACCGCATAAGCTCCTCCCTTTTGGCTATTGATCCTAGCACCTAAACTCTCATCCCTGGTAGTTTCCCATTGTAAGGTCTTTAGGCTAACTCCTCTAAGAAATCTGAAGCCTCGGTCTCACTTTTGTTTAAGAAACCGCCTTGACACATAGACTCCACTATGGTTCTAGTAGCTTGGTCAAGACTCTGATAAATGACTTGGCACAAACGCTAACGCTTTAAACCATGGTGTGGACATTGGGCAAGCAAGAGTTTAAACCGTTCAAAAATCTTCTCAAAGGACGCCCTCTCAAGTTGTACAAAGTGGTTGATTTCATTCCTTAATTTCACTGTTTCATCATTTGGGAAATACTTCCTCAAGAAAACCCTCACAAACCTATCCTATGAGGAAATAGAGCTTGCTGAGAGGCTATGCATTCACTTTTTCAATGAATCTTTTAACGCAAAAGGAATGAAATGCAATATAACAATTTCTTGTTGCACATTAGAGAGATGCATCATCGAGCATGCTTCCTCAAATTCACTCAGGAACAGGTAAGCATAACCATCCCCATTGAATTTGGGAAGCATGGTCGTGTAATGAGGACTAAAAGAGAATTGGACATCTCCACCAAGTTGTAAAATTGAAAACAAGAGGGATTAGTGGATCTCGATAGGTAAAAGATTTGGTTAAGGCTCCTTGGAGCCAGAAAACAAGAACGGGGAGGCCCTTGGACCTATTCCTCCGCCTTCAGCGTGTAGTGTTATGGTCGAGATTGCCAAAGTTTGGGGTGGTTTTTTAAAATGAATCAACCTCCGACAACTAGGCGATCGAGTCCAAGCACTCATTCATTCCCATTTTTATGGTTTTTTGTTTCCCAAATTTCTTTTTTTTATCAAAATAACCACAGCTCAAATTATGAACAATAATTAAGTCTAAATCAAAAGCAAATCTAACGCTATCATCCATGTCAACGGCGCCATTTTGTTGGTAATATTTTTGTGTAGTGAGGAAGGGTTAATGTAAACCCCCAAATGCACAAAACCCACTGTTTGCATTCTCTTCATTAATTTAGCCAATTAGAATTAACAACCCAATGATCGGGGTGTTATCATCGTCCAAAAAGGACAATACTTTGCTTAAAATCAATAAATATAACAAAGTTGAACATCGTTACCACCACAAGGCATTCACACAATCACAAATCATCAATACCATATATAAACAGTTCCTAACAATCTCAAGGTTTACCCCAAAATATACTAACTCTTTGTAGGGTATGTAGTTCTAACATTAGAATATTTCACAATACAGTGTTAAAAGCATCTTAGCACTAGTATACCACTATTCCCATCAAACTTCCTAGCTCACTTCTCTCCTTCAGTCAGCCTTCCAGCCTGAGGGCGATTCACTAAGCAATTACCTAAAATAAAACATGAAAACATTTCGAACTGTAAGCTGAAGCTCAATATGTGTATTCCGGTATTGTTAAATGTTCATTGAAAAGCTGGTCGGGCATGCATTGCAATTCATTTTAATTTAAAATAGGGAATGGGATGAACATAACACTGCAGTGCTAATTATTATCTAATAGTGAACCCCTAGTAACTATTATGATCTGTAGATAGGTGTACACCTGCCAAGCTGATCGAGGGACATGGCCTGAAGCCATGCAGGTGACTGAAGTGCAATGCCCTATAACCGGTAACTGATGGAGTCACTAATGATGTGACAAATCAATGATTAAACTAGCTCATTGATGTACTTACCAAAATCATACAATTTTGATAAATACGTACTGATTTCTAAAGATATGGGCAATGAACGTACCTGAGACTTTTAATGAAATCCCACTGAGTATGATTATGCATAAAAATGGGAGGAAATTATTGATTTGGCCCTGATTCTATTCAAAAATATCATTATAGGAACATATAGTTAGTAAATGTATTTATTTTCATAGTTGTTAGTTTTAGTTAAATAAAAAAGTAAAGGTTTAACACAACCTAAAATAAATAACCCGTAACTTAATCTCCTAACCTCAGCTTGAGACCTAACTCTCCAATATAGAGAGCTTAAAATGTCCTACAAAAATTTCATTTACAAAGCAAAACATGATTCCCACAATAGGGTTCCCAAAATGGAGTTAGAACACCTGGGTGCTAGTTTTGGTCTATCCTATGCAGTCCTAGCAAAACGGCCATACCTTTTTCTACATAACTCATATTAAGGTGATTAAAAAGGAATTTGAAAAAAAACCTCATTGATCTATCTATCCACAAAAAATACAATTTCTTGATGGGCCAAACTGTACCAATTTAATTGCAAAATGTCCCCAATTTTCAGCCTGTTCACAGCCGCACTGTTTTTGTTTTCCCCCTTCTTTTCACATAATTCCCCATCTAAAATCACTCCCTAAAATCATTTAACAAATACTTGGTCCTTCATCACCATACAAAGCCATTACTCAATTTCACTCCACAATCATCTACATCAAATTTTCAATTCTTCCCTTTTCCCAAACCCACTCAAAACACATCCATGATCATACTTATTTGCATAAATGAGCAAAATGACCCTTTATAATCAATTGCAGAAACTCCCATAATCCACCCCTTTTACAAGGATCACACCAAAGCATTTTTCCAACTTAAAAGACACATCGAAAAATCATTTTACATCCAGGTATGCACAATAAACACGGTTGATACCAAAAGAAGGCCAAACCATGCATAATCATTAAAACCCTAGCTTATGGCAAACTTAGACTCGCCTTTATCTCATTCAAAACCACACCAATACCACCATAATCATTTATGATGCTAAAGGTTGCGAAAATAAATACAAAACAATCCATAAAGATCACTTAAGCTTAAGCTTGCATGATCATGAGCCATCCCAACTCCCACATACTCCCAAGCTTCACCAACAATTTAAACACCCAAAAATAACTCATATTTCTATCAAAACAACATGATCAGCAAAAAAAAAAATCAAAACAAGGATCAAAACTAACACACAAATAAAAAACAATAAGACATGGTTAGGGTTACTCACTTTGATGCCTAGAAGAGGGGTGAGAAAAGTGGTTGATGAAGGTGGGGGTTGAGAGGAGACGGTGGCTGAGCTGTTAGTGGAGGTTGCTTCGGTGGGGGCCTGTTAGCGGCAGACAGCAACAAGCAAAGGGGGGGCTATTGTGGGTAAGGAAAGTGAGAAGGGGGAGAGAGATTTGTGTGATATTGTTTTCGCTTGGCTAAAAATGATCTAAAAAGTTACTTGGCTGAATTTTGTCCACTATAAAGTAGCTTTTAACTAATTACAAATTAGGCATAATAAAAGGGGATTAGCTAAATCAAAATATAACTTGTTGGGCCTTGTTTAGGCTTATATAATTTGCGTCTGTTAAGTAAAATGCCTCTTTGAAAAAAAAAATTGCATCACTCGGAATAACATATTTGGCTCGTTATGAATAATAATTTAATCTTTTGGAAACATTTTATCAGGACCGTTTATCGATTCACCCGAAATGTCATGTTAAAAAAATCAATTTCTAAACTGGGGCCCAAATGAATTTTTTCCCACTGGGATGATTAAATGTGATAAATAAATATGAGAAAATCATCAACATGAGGTAATTAAATAAATAAATATGATTTAGTGTTGGGCTATTACAGTCTTCCCCCCTTAAAGAGTTTCGTCCTCAAAACTTATGAACTTTACCATGTCATGCAAGATTACCTCAAATAAATATTCGTACTTGGCTTTCATTTCCTCTTCGGTCTCCTAAGTGGCTTCTTGGGAGGTATGCTTTGTCCAAAGCACCTTGACTAGAGGTATCTGCTTGTTGCGCAGCTGGTTAATCTTACGATATACTCTTTGGAGTAGATGATCTTCATATACTAGGTCCCCAGTGATTTCAATAGGTTTAGATATGATGGTATAATCTAGATTTGGAATATATTTCCTGAGCTGAGAGATGTGAAACACGTTATGCACAGGTTCAAGTTCTACTGGTAGATCCAGATGATTATCTATGGGATTCAACTTTTCAATGATTTCATGTGGCCCAATATATCTTGGACTTAATTTGCCTCTCATTTTGAACCTCTTGATACCCTTGGTTGGCAAAACTTTCAGAAAAACTTTATCACGTACTTGAAACTCCAGAGGCCTACTTCTTTTGTCAGCATTTTGTTGACTCTGAGCAGCCTTAAGATGCTCTCTAATTCTTCTTATTGTTTCAATGGTTTCCTGATTCAATTTGAGGCCTATGATCAATGCATCATCCAAGTCACTGCAGCACAACAGGGTTCTACACTTTCTTCCGTATAAAACCTCAAATAAGGCCATTTTAATGGTGGACTAGTAGCGATTGTTATAAGAAAACTCCACCAATGGTAAATCGTCTTCTCATTTCCCGTAGAACTCCAATACAGAAGCTCTTAGCATGTCCGCTAGAATTGGATTCACTGTTTTGGTTTGCCCATCTATTTCTAAGCGATAGAGCTGCTAAAGTTCAATTTTGTCGCAAAGGCTTTTTGAAGCGCTTGCCAAAAACGGGCTTGGAATCTTTGATCCCTATCTAATACTATGTCCAAGGTGTCTAAGGGAATCCCATGCAGTCGGACTACCTTCTTAACATACAGTTGGGCTAGTTTTTCAACCCCTCAAGTATCCCTAATTGGCAAAAAATGGGCTGACTTGGTAAGTCGATCAACTATGTCCTAGATAGTATTCTTCTTCGAAGCAGAAAAGGGTAAACCCATAACAAAGTCCATGGAGATCGAATCCCACTTCTAAGTGGGAATTCCTAGAGGTTGCTGGGAATTCCTAGAGGTTGCAGTTCACCCACGGGATGCTGATGCTCTATTTTGTCCTTCTGGTAGGTTAAACACTTGTCTACGTATTCTGCAATCTCTTTCTTTATATTATTCTGCCAGAAGTATTGTCTTAGGTTTCTGTACATCTTGGTGCCTCCTGGATGCACCGCGTAACTAGTATTGTGAGCCTCCTCTAGGGTCTGTTTCCTCATTTCCTCATTTTTGGGTACACATAGGCGATTCTGGAATCATAGGGTCCCATCCTCATGTACTATAAACCCAGGAGACTTCCCTTTCTCTAAATTTTACTTTGTTCTTTGGAGTTCAGGATCACTTTCCTGGTTCACCCGAATTTCCTCCACTATAGAGGGTTGTAAGGCAAGTGCTGACACTTGAACATTTTCTTACCCATGGGGCACTAGTTGAATTCCCAAGTCCTCACGTTCTCTCAAGAGATTCAACTGAGTGTTCACCACAATGTTTGAGCTATGTTGCACTTTCCTACTCAGGGCATCTGCTACAACATTTGCTTTCCCTGGGTCATATTGAATCTGCAAGTCATAATCCTTAAGCAACTCAAGCTAATGTCATTGTCTCAAATTGAGCTCCTTCTAGGTGAAAATATACTTCAGACTTTAATGGTCAATATAGATCTTGCATGGTACCACATATAAGTAATGTATCCAAATTTTCAATGCAAAGACCATAGCTGCTAACTCCAGGTCATGGGTAGGGTAATTTTTCTCATAAGGCTTGAGCTATCTAGATGTATAAGCTACTACTTTGTCTTCCTGTATTAGAACACACCTGAAACCATTGTTCGTAGCATCATTATAAGTGGTATATTCCTTACCTTCTACTGATAGCGTTAGGATTGGGGCGGTAGTTAATCGCTACCTTAGCTCTTGAAAAGCTCTCTCACATTTCTCTGTGCACTCAAATTTATTCGCTTTCTTCAGCAGATTGGTCAGGGGCATAGCTATTTTTGAAAAGTCATTAAGAAACCTTCAATAATAACCTAGTAAACCGAGAAAGCTTCTAATCTCAATGATATTGGTAAGCCTTGACCATTCCGTGATTGCTTTCACCTTCTGGGGGTTAACTTTAATTCCTTATTTTGTAACCACATGTCCCAAGAATACCACTTCTTCTAACCAAAATTCACACGTCTTTAATTTGCCACAAAGCTAATGCTCCCTCAGGGTTTATAACACCATCCTCAAATTATCTGCATGTACCTCCATATCCTTAGAATAGAAATGATTGTCATTAATGAACACCACTACAAACTTGTTTAAATATGCTCTGAAGACTCTATTCATAAGATCCATGAAGGCTGCGGGGGCATTGGTGAGGCCAAACGGCATTATTGTAAGCCCATAGTGACCATACCTGGTCCTAAATGCAATCTTCAGGATGTCTTGAGGTTTAATCCTAAGTTGATGGTACCCTGATATCAAATTAATCTTAGAGAAAACATCTGCTTCTTGTATTTCATCAAACAAGTCACATATTCGCAGAAAAGGGTATTTGTTTTTTATGGTGATCTTGTTCAACTCCCTGTAATTTAACAGATAGCCTTAAGGTTCCATCTTTTTTCTTTACAAAGAACACTCGGGCACCCTAAGGTGACACACTTGGTCTAATAAATCCTTTCTGTAACAGCTCATCTAACTGAATCTTCAATTCTTTAAACTCAGTTGGGGCCATACGATATAGGGCTTTGGAGATAAGTTGGGCATTAGGAATTAATTCAATTTCAAAATCAATTTCCCTCTATGGGGGTTGTCCTGGTAACTCCTCGGGAAAACCACCTTCAAATTCACAAACAACGGGAATATTATCTACTTACTTTTCTTTTGTTTGAGTGTCAATAGCATAACACCAATATCCAATACACCCCTCACATAACAGCTAACTTGCTTTCATAGCAGAAATCCAGGGACAATTTTTCCTCTCTACCTATAGAAACATATTTCTCTCCCTTTTCCATCCTTCAAAATAACCTTAAGATATTCACAATCAATCTTGGCCCTATAAACGTGCAACCAATTCATTCCTAAAACGATATCAAAATAGAACATATCAAGTTGAATCAAATCCCCAGGGAAGGTGGTTCCACCAATGATGATGGGAACAAGTTTATAGGAGATGGGGTACTCAACCATAAAATCATTAGGTAACTTAAACCTATAATTGGTTTCCGTCCCCTTACCCTCAAGGTTCAATTACATAGTAGATCGGGTGAATATAAATGAATAAGCAGCACCCGAATCAAATAATACACAAAATGGCTTTGAATTTAAAAAGAGAGTTCCAGTGACTATGGTACCAGAGGTGGCAGGTTCCTTCTTGCTCATTACATAAGCTCGTCCTACTACTATAGGCCTTGGAGGTGGCAGCCCTTGGTGAGTTGGGGCCAAGGGTTTTGCTGCACCCTTGTTTACAGCTTTCAATCTTTGGTGGCATGCAGTGATGAGGTGTTACGGGCTTCCACACTATGGGCACTTGTTAGTACCCAGTCGGCACTCAGGGGTGGTGCGATTGGTTCCTTCACACTTCCCACAGGGCTTTATTAAGCCTGCAGGGTGGCTCTTGGGAGGAGCAGAAGACGGCTTCTTCTAGTTCATACTCTCCGTCAGAGTTCCTCGCTTAATCCCTTTTCTCTGTTGGTTGATCAGGCTCAAGGACGCCAACTCTGCCTTCACTCTCTCCACTTTAGTGGCTTGCTTATATGGCTCTTGGTAAGTCAAGATTGGTTGCCCAACTAACTGACTTCGGATGCAAAAGCCCAAACCTCTTCATCTTTAACCTTTCAGATGACACAAATTCAGAGACAACCCTGGATAATTCTGTAAACTTACTGGCATACTGCATCACAATCATATTACCACTCATCTTCAGCTCCATAAACTCTTTCTCCTTTTTCCTTTGGGCCACAACTGGGTAAAATTTTGCCCTCAACTCCTCTAGGAATTTCTCCAAGTGAATTCAGGCCCTACGAGCCTACCCTTAATAGTGCTCCACCAAATATCAACTTTACTAGTCAAATAATACGTCCCACTGTTTACTTTCTTTTCTTCTAGAACCTCTACCATTGTAAAAATTTTCTCCATTCCCCTTACCTATTCCTCCAATGCTACTGGATCATAATTTCCATCATACATATGGGTTGCGTCGTGCTACCATATCTACTAATTTGTCATCTTTATGAGGGTTTTCAGTAGGTACTTAGGGAATCTGCTTCACCAGTTCAACTACTAAGGTCGGCCAGTAGTTTGGGTTCCCAATGTTGTCAACTAACTTAGGGGAAATTGGTGGCATTTTGCCAAAATTTGGTGGCACATGACATGAGGCATGTTCCCCCGATCCTTGGCCATGGTCCGAGTTATCCCCTATATGAGTCTCCGCATTGTTTTGCACTGATTTAGACATTCTAGTCGTACATTAAACGAAACAATTCAATCACTCGAATATCCCAACATATAAGATAAGCATGCCCAACAAACACAATTAATATGGCTCACATATTATTTAAAATAAAACCTAAGGCTTCATTGTATCATTCCATAACTGCTTGTTTACATACATAGCTGCTTGCTTATATACATGATCAACAAAAGTATATCACAGCTAATTGACTAAGTAAGATCAACCCTGACACCTACCCCAACCCAAAACACTAACTATCCCCCAGATACTAAATTTATCACATGCATAAAAGAGAAATGCACCATGTCTTCACGGTCGTAAGGATTTGACTGACTATATACAATGTCATATGCTACACAAAATGCGTCTATCCAATCCAACCATGCTATGTACATCTAGGGCTCAAAATGCAATCTACTCAAGTCAACATTTGAAACAACCTAATTATCCCTAGATGGATCGTAATCTGGGTCAGACTCATCCTCCGGCTCCTCGCCTGAGTCGAACCTGTTGTCTGATGCTCCTGACTCTACCTCGCCGATCTCCTGATCCTCTTGTTGCTCTTCCACTGCCTCATCAATTTCCTGATCAATATGTTGCTCCTCTACTACCTCATCAACCTCCTGATCCTCCTCTGGATCATCCTTTTCCACTAGATGGTCCTCGAGACCCTCCATGGGCTCATCATTCGGACAAAGTACCACGATCTCTGGTGTATTGGGGAGATCCACCACATATGAACCTCCCCAGGACTGTCAGGCATCAGAGGGGTGCCCGGTGCAAGTGGCGATGGTGGTCCCTGTGCTGGTGCAGGTGGTACAAGTGGGGGATGTGCCTGGCGTCAAGGAAAAATGTGTTGAAGGGTCTCCATGGTAATCCCCCTATACTCAAACTTCTCTCGCAGCATTAACTCCGAAGTGATCACAGCCTAAGCCCCTTAGAGTTGAAACCTAGGTCCATCCCAACCTAGGTTCCCGGTCATCATAAAATGATGATAACGAAGTCTAAACTCAACCCACGGGTCAACAGTAGGTAAGGACCACAACAATCTACATGCACAAGCCATGATGTTGTGGAACTCGAAAAAAGGCTCCTGCGCATGAGCTATCATGTTGGTATGTAACAATCAAATATTAGTAGGCACAGATGTACCAAGCATCATATTAACTGCGTAAGGATCCATCTAGCAAGAAATACAAATAAGGGGCATGCAGAAAATAAGCAATATACATTTCTAATCTCACAAGTCTCTAATAGTATACGATATCCCTTATTAATAAACCTTCGCACCCTCCTATATCTAAACTCCCTACTCCATATCCCATCAAGAAAATCAAAACCTGGCTCTGATACTAAATCTGTAACACCCCAAATGCACATAACCCACTATTTGCATTCTCTTCATCAATTTCGCCAATTAGAAGTAACAACCGAATGACCGAGGTATTACCAACATCCAACAGGGACAAGGCTTTGCTTAAAATCAATAAATATAACAAAGCTTAATATCATTACCACCACAAGGCATTCACACAATCACAAACCATCAATACCATACATAAATAGTTCTTAACTATTTCAAGGGCTACACCAAATTATAGTAACTCTTTGTAGAGTATATAGTTCTAACATCATAATATTTCACAATACAGTGCTAACAGCATCTCAGCACTAATACATACACTATTTCTTTCAGAATTTCGGGCTCACTTATCTGCTTTAGTTGGCTTGCCAGCCTGAGGGCGATTTACTGAGCATTTGTCTAAAACAAAATATGAAAACATTTCAAACTATGAGCCGAAGCTCAGTATATGCATTCCTATATTGTTAAATGTTCATTAAAAAGCTGGTTGGGCCCGCATTGTAATTCATTTTAATTTAAAATAGGGGATGGGGTGAACATAAAATTGTATTGCTAATTATTATTTGATAGTGAACCCCTAGTAACTATCACGATCTGTAGATAGGTATACACCTATCAAGCCGATCGGGGTACCTGGCCTGAAGCCACGTGGGTGACTGAAGGGCAATGCCTTGTAACTGGTAACTGACGGGGTCCCTAATTATGTGACAAATCAATTATTAAACTGGCTCATTGATATGCTTGCCAATACCTTATAATTTTGGTAAATACGTGCTGATTTATAAAGATACAGGTAATGAACGTACCTGGGACTTTTAATGAAATCTCACCAAGTATGATTATGCATAGAAAGGGGAGCAAATGATAGATTAGGCCTTGATTCTGTTCAAAAATATCATTGTAGGAACATATAGTTACCAAATTTATTTATTTTCATAGTTAATAGTTTTAGTTAAAAAAAAAGTTAAGGCTTAATAGGAGCTAAAATAAATAACTCGTAACTTAATCTTCGGACCTGAACTTGAGACCTAACTCCCCAATATAAAAAGCTTAAAAAGTCCCATAAAACTTTCATTTACGAAGCAAAACATGATTCTAGCAATACGGTTCCCAAAATTGAGTTAGAATGTAAGGGTGCCAGTTTTATTATATCCTGTGCAGTCCTAGCAAAACTGCCATTAATTTTTCCACATAACTTAGATTAAGTCACTTCTAAAGGAATTTTAAAGTTAACCCACTAATCTATCTACCCCCCAAAAATCACAATTTCTTAATGGGCCAAACAGTACCAGTTTAATTGCAAAATGTCCCCTTTTTTCAGCTTGTTCACAGCTATACTGTTTTTATTTTCCCCATTCTTTTCACATAATTCCCCATCTAAAATCACTCCTTAAAATCATTTAACAAAGCCTTGGTCCTATTCATCACCATACAAAGCCATATTACTCAATTTCACTCTATAATCATCTACATCAAATTTTCAATTCTTCTCTTTCTCGAACCTACTCAAAGCACATCCATGATCATACTTATTTGCATAAATGAGCAAAATGACCCTTTATAATCAATTGGGAAATTCTCATAATCCACTCCTTTTTTGAAGATCACACCAAATTATTTTTCCAAGTTAAAAGACGCATCAAAGATTCATTTTACATCGAAGTATACACAATAAACATGCTTGATACCAAAAGAAGGTCGAGCCATGCATAATCATTAAACCTCTAGCTTATGACCAACTTAAACTCACCTTTATCTTATTCAAAGCCACACCAACATCACCATAATCATTTATGATGCTAAAGGTTGCCAAAACAAATACAAAACAATCCATAAACATCACTTAAGCTTAATCTTGCATAATCATGAACCATCTCAACTCCCGCATACTCTCAAGCATCACCAACAATTTGAACACCCAAAAATAAATCTTATTTCTATAAAAACAACATGATTAACAAAAAAAAACAAGAATCAAAACCGACACATAAATCAAAAATAACAAGACATGGATAGGGTTACTGACATTGATGCCTAGAAGAGTGGTGAGAAACGTGGTTGATGAGGGTAGGGGATAAGAGTAGATGGTGGCTGAGCTATTGGTGGTGGACTGGCGGCGGTGACTGCTCTGGTGGGGGGTTGGTGGTGGCAAATAGCAGCAAGCAAAGGGGGGGAAGGGGCTACCATGGCTAAGCAGAGAGAAGGGGGAGAGAGGTTTGTGTGATATTGTTTGTACTTGGCTAAAAATGATCTAAAAAGTTACTTAGCTGAATTTTATCTCCCATAAAGTAGTTTTTAACTAATTACAAATTAGGCATGATAAAAGGGGATTAGTTAAATCAAAACATAACTTGTTGGGCCTTGTTTGGGCATATGCGATTTGGGCCCGTCAAGCAAAATAGATCTTTTAAATTTATTTATTTTTTTCATCGCTTGGAATAAAATATTTGGGTCATTATGAACAATAATTTAATCTTTTGGGAACATTTTATCATGACCGTCTATCGATTCACTCGAAATGTCACTTAAGAAAAACCAAATTGCAAACTTGGGCCAAATAAATTTTCCTCCATCGGGATGATTAAATGCGATAAACAAATGTGAGAAAATCATTAACATGAAGTAATTAAAAAAATAAACATGATTTTGGTTGGGCTATTATAGCTAAAGTCGTCCTCAGAGATGATTGGTGATTAACTTAATACCGACTTAACTGTGGGAGTGATTTCAATTTTTAGCTAGACTAAACTAACCTAAGATGCAAACTTAATAAACTCTTCTTAAAATGACTTATCAGAGCAAATAATTACAATAAACACTACAATAATCCTGTTATTGTTCACTAACACCTAAAGAAACACGTAGCACATTGAAATAGGGTGATCGGGCCTTGACATGGCCCTTGGGACTACACGGTCGTCAACAATATCAACATTCCTCAAAAGATCACCTCAAAAAAAAACTAATAATTAAACTAAACTACAACTAATCATAAAGAGTGCAATAAAGAAAATAAGGTACAAAAGACTACCAATGAGTTTGCAACCATTAATGACCAGGACTAAGAGCTAACACCATAACCAAGCATTGAGGATCTACCCCTCAAAACTCAATCATCCCTTCTTTTGATTTCCTCTTCTCTATATTTGATCATCAATACAAATGGGCTAGTTAAGTTTTTGTAAACTTAAAGACTCACCCCAAATTTGGCGAGGATTGATATTGCTTAAAAGTAGAGACTTTAAAGGAATCTAGGAGAGACAAAATGAGATTATGCAATAATAATGAGAAAGAGCAAGAAATTGCAATGAAATTAATCTAGGGCTTAAACTTTCGAGCATTTCATTAATGGAGGTATCAGAGTCTACAAGCTAAGTTAGAGAGAGAAAAATAGCTGTTAAGAATGAATATCCCAAAAAAAATTCCCAAAATTGCCTTTTAAACCCTTACATCATCAATTAATTAAAAAAATGACAATTTAGGGTGGGGCATGGTTGTGCCACATTGCACAGTGCCCCCATGCCGATTCTCTATCCAGGTTTTCTCTTGCTCTATTCGTGGCATGCTCTGCTGGCCTTTATGATGGAGATCCCTCCATGCCCCTTGATTTAAAGAAGTAAATCAAGCTAGGTAATCTTATTATGTTGGTTAAAGGATGAATAATTCATCCAAGTTTTGTTTAAGCATTGAAACTGCAGGGCAAGGGTAGATTCCAGCAGCTAACCCGCTTTTATGCGCTTCATTACTCAAGCATCCTCAAGGTTTAAATCTAATATTTTTTGATGGATTTGAAGTTCAAGAAGTTAGATTTACAGAAAAACAAGTTTCATCCAATTTGGACTTCATTTTCCCATTCAAAATAGCAACTAAACCCAAGGTGTCAAAACTGCCCAGTGGGACCAGATTATGCACGATTTTGATTACTTCATAACTTAAGCTATATGATGGCTTAAGTCTTGAAATTATACATTTTTGGAATCTTGATGATGTCTACTTTTAGGTCCAAGCATTATTTTTCAATCATACCCACAAGAGGATGAGAGATCAAGGACTTTTCCCAAACCAGTTAGATTAGGCTCTAATCTGCGCAGTAAAATATTTAAGCCTAATTACCCTACTTAAACATGTCCTAACCTTGATTTCTTTGTGGGGGGGTTTATACACATCCTAAAATTTCCCCCCATGGCCTGAAACCTTAATTATACTCACTTTTGTCAAGGTTAAATTCAATCCCAAAACTGGCTAAAATTCTGCCAAAGAACCCAGTTCACATAGCCGGTTTGTTTTTGCCTTCACCAGTGGGTTTCCTTCACTTCAGCAGATATGGCACACTTCTCTAGACTTGGCACATGTCTCAAAGCACCAAATGATAGGCTGCAACCTTGAGAAAAATGGCCAATGAGAGAAGAGCTGCAAATGAAGTTGTCCCTTGCTTCTAATTGGCTAGCCGAAAAGTACATTCCACTTTACGGCTGTGCATGTGCTCCTTGGCTGAGTTTCTAGTTGATTAAGCTTAATTTTAAGCTAAGTATGTTGTAAACATCATTTGTATTGCTTTTCTTAATGCTTTGATTGTAATTAAGCTAGCTAGAACAATGCTTTGTAACCGGTTAACTATAACCGGGTGGTTAGCCTATTAACACCTTTCCTCTCTAGGAAGGAAAGGTTTAGAGAGGTGCTAGCTTGGTTGTATGCTTGCTAGGAATGTCTTTAAAAGGGAGGCAAGACCCTTTGTAAGAGAATAACTCATATTTCAATCAAAACCCTTTGAGAGCATTGTTGCTTTCGTGCTTAGGCACACCTCAAATACTCAACTTGCTTATCCTTAACTATGCCAGTTAAGGTGGTGATCAAGTGAAGTCTTAAATATGATTAATTGGTGATATCTATATCTTAATCATTGTTTAAGGGCCCTAAACTTGAGTTTGGTGGTGTTTCTGTATCTAAACACCAAGTTTAGTCCTATCCAATTCAGTGTTTATACTCAAGGTTTCAAGGAGAGTAAAGGTGGACTTGCTAGCTTGATTTTAAGTTAGTAATTCATAACTTTGAATCTCTTTCCATTCCACACTTTTATAACCCTTTCTTTTATCCATTCCCATGCTTAACCAAAGCTAAAGCTATTCCCTTTGGCTTAGCTACCAACCAAAACACAAAGCTTACTTCAAACCATGAAACATCACAGAACTAGGCGTGCATGGGCAGCAAGTTGGCACGGCCACACCATGCGATGAAGCACGACCGTGCCACCCCCTCATCCGTGAGTTTTCACTTGTTGCTTCGTGTACTTGGTAGCTTGTAGCTTGGTTTCATCCTTCCTTGAGTTATACACCAGAATACATCACGTTCTCTTTTGTTTTTCCATTTAGAATCACTGGATTCTAAGTTCCATTCCTCCCTCACATGTTTGTTGCCTCACAACCAACATCTTATGTGCCCATTTTCCTTGGTTTTCCTATGATTGTATTCTTCCTTGGATTGTAAGCTTTCACTCTTAATTTGAGTCTTAGCTTAGACCCTCGGCAGATACATCATATTTGGTATCAAAGCTTGGCTTCTCCTAGGCCTGGTACATCCCCCATACTTCCAAACACAAAATCAGTTCATACTTTGTTTATCCACTTACTTCAATATGAGTTCTACAACCATGACCTTAGAAGAGAGGTTTAATGCTTTAATGAAGCAAAATGAGTTTCTAACTAGAAAGATTCAAGAAGATGCACAAAAAGATCAAGAAACTCAAGCTCAAAACAAGTACGTCCAAAAACAGCTTGATGCATATGGGAAGCAAAAGCAACAAGCAAAAGAAGAACTACTCCAATCTGATTGTGAATAGGAAGAGCAAGTGTTTAGCTATACTCTTGATTCATCTAGTGAGGATTAACCATTGAGAGTGACTAGGCAAGACCCATGGATTCAAGCTAGTGCAAATGATTTCAAGATTGAAGTTCCAGAATTTGAAGGCAAGCTTGATCCTGAAGATTTCTTGGATTGGTTACACACAGTTGAAAGGATTTTTGAGTACAAGGACATCCCAGAAGACAAGAAGGTAAAGCTAATTGCTTTAAGACTTCGAAAATATGCTTCTCTTTGGTGGACTAACTTGTGTGCCAAAAGATTAAGAGAAAGGAAGTCCAAAATCAGAACTTGGGAGAAGATAAAATTAAAGCTCAAAGCTAGGTTTCTTCCTCCTACCTATGTTCAAGATTGCTACTCTCAACTCCACCACTTGAACCAAGGTAACTTGAGTGTAGAAGAATACACTCGTGAGTTTGAAAAGCTTGTAATCAAGTGTGACTTGCATGAACCAAAAGAACAAACCTTTGTTAGGTACTTAGGAGGTCTTGATCCTAGGTATGCTAATATTGTTGAATTGCAAGCTTACTCTTCTTTTGATGAAGTATGTGTGTTAGCTCACAAGGTGGAGCAGCAAAGGAAGAACAAACAACTCCCAAAGCATGAACATCCAAAACCCTCACCACAAGAATAAACCTTGAACAAGGGGAGTTCTTCCTACCTTCCTAAATCCACGGCACCCACTTCCCCCTATTCCACAAAAAAGCAAAACTCCACAAAAGAAGCTATCCCCCAACCCATACAAAGACCCCTTCCTAAAGGAGCTCCAAAATGTTTTAAGTGCCAAGGTCTTGGCCACTTAGCATCAGAATGTCCCAACAGAAGGTATGTTACCTTAGCTGAATGGAAGGCAATAGAGGAGGTTAAGTTTGAAGAGGAAGTTGAAGACCATGATGGAGATGATCTTGAAGAAGTCATGGTAGAAGCCAATGAAGGTTCCATGCTCACCCTAGACATTCACCACCCACCAAAAGGAAAGGAGAATCGAAGTATTCTTTTCCTATCTCTTGGTGAACCATCAACCTTTTTCCCCACTCCACCCACACCCAAAGCACTCAAGCAAACCTTCTGTCAAGTGAATTCAGAACCATCACTTACAACTCCTAATCTTGAATTAAGAGTAAGTGAGGAAGTGGTTCATGGCATGCTGAAAGAGTCCCCTAGGTCCAACATTCAAATCAGCAAGGGACATGAAGAGAAAAGAGCCTCCAAGATCAAAGGAGAATTATTTGCATGGTTGATTCTTTTTCATCCATTCAATGAAGCAAGAAGAGGAGGTAATTACTTAAGTTGATTTGAGGACAAATCTTTTTAACAAGGGGAAGATGATGAGAAGGGTGTGGGTGCTACCATAACTCCAGAAAAGTTGTCAAGTAGAAGAAAGAAAGTCCCAGGGCTGGCGGTGAGCAGAAAGCAACTAATGGCAGCAAGCCCAAAGTGACACCAAAGACAAAGCCTGAACCTAAAGCAACGAAAGAGGTTTCGGCTGAGAAGGATGATGAGAAGGGTGTGGGTGCTACCATAACTCCGGAAAAGTTGGAGGGAAGTAGGGCCATTAGCCACAATGAGGAATCGTAAACTTAAAAAGCTACCCCTAGTCTACTACTTACCGTATATCATCTGGATGACAAACTTAGGCAATAAACTATCTAAAGATGAGGTGATCATATCTAAGTAAGTTTTGGGCGATGATCAAGATGTGGATGAGAGGTAATATCTCTAATCAATCTTTGTATGATAAGTGATGCTTTTAGCAAAGTGGTTTATTTGGTGGTTAATGATCAAAAGGTATATGCTTGGGGATCAGTAGCTATGTGATTGGTGATCAGTATGTCATTACTTGTGTAAATGTTTATTTCTCCCCTCATGCCTTATAATTCAGTGTTTTATGATGAGGGATCAACAGGTATGTGATTCGTGATCAACTATTCTGTTATTAGTGGTTAATATTTGATTACTTTGTGTAAATGTTTAGTTCTTCTCTCATGCCTCTAGTTCAGTCTTTGGTGATAAGTGATGCACTGGAAACTGAGTATATTATCTAGTTAGTGATGAATGGGTATGTGGTTGGTGATTACTAATTATGTGTTTCGAGTTAAATTGTTATGTTGTGTGTGATCAATATGTGATTCTTTTTTATAAATGTTTACTTCTTCAGTGTATTATCTACTTAGTGGTTAATAGGTATATGATTGGTAATCAATGGTTATTTACTTATGATCAATAGGGTTGTGATTAGTAATCAATGGTTATGTGTTCAGTGGTAAATAGTGTTCTAATTAGTGATCAGTGATTATCTATTTGGTGATTAATAATTTTGTGATTAGTGATCAATACGTTTGTGATTAGTGATCAACTCGTGATCACTTGTGTAATTATTTACTTCTTCCATCATGGATTGTAATTCAATGCTTAGATGATAAGTGATGCATTTGGCAAATCAATGTATTACCTAGTGATTGATCAATAGTTTTACATTGGTGATGAGTGTGTTTATAGTTGGTGATCATTAGTTATGTACTTTGTGATCAATATGTCATTACTTGCGTAAATGTTACATTTGTATTTCCTGATAAGTGTGTAACCGTTCATTCATTTGTAGTGAACCATTGTTTGGCAGTTGTGATGAGGAGGCAACAAGATTTCTCATCGCCACTCTAAAGCCAGGAGAGGAGGTCGAGATGAATGTAATCAACATATGGTCCTCCATACTTATTAACTTGGAGAGAAAAAGGGATCTTGTCACTCCAAGCAGACTGTTCATGTCATGTGATCAAAGTGTAAGTGTGTCACAATCAACTTATTCCTCAATAATAACTGCATTAGTGATCATAAGTAAAACATAGAATGATTAAAATATGTACTTAAATAAATTTCTCACCAAGAATGATCTGTCTTCAGTGGTAAATTTTATTGCATAAAGGTTTGTTATTTTTCTTTTATGTAGAATTTCTTTAGCAAAGAAATGTTGAAATTACAATCATTCGACTGGAGATGTGAACATTTTAAGGATGTAATGGATAGAGAGCTACAAAGATATCCCTGCATCTAAATCAAACAAGTTGACCCATTAAGTCTTGATTTTTAGTAAATGCTCTTAATACACTTGCCTTCTTAAAAAAAGCGCTCATTGTTTGTGCTTATATCTGCTGATGTTTGCATGTGCCTTTTTTCTTTTTCCTTTAAAAAAATCATAGATTTTCTTCCCCAAATGCCACATAAGGCATTACTTCCTCCTTTGCTTCAACCTGGGGGACGACAAGCTTGAGATCATTGATAATATAATCACAAGAACAACATTCAAGGTTACAGATGGAGATTTTTCAAAAAAGTTGGTGAGTTTTAAAAACTATACTGATGTAATTACTTTGTAGTTCTAATAGTGTGCAATTTTTAAAATACTTGTGCAAGGAAAGTACTTAGCCACTACTGGATAGCATAGAACATCTAGAGCATGATATTGTCAAGAAACTAAAGCATGTATGCTTGACAATGTCATGGAGGTCAAGTACAAATTTCACAGATTGTGACATATTTTGTATGAAACACATGGAGAGCTACTATAGGGAATGAGAGAACTGACAGTCTTGACTGAAGTCAAATGATGTAATTATCTCACCGTAACATTTGTTTTCTAACCACACACAAAATGAGGATGTTACTAATTCATTATGAACTATCTTCATCCTATGATTCAAAGATAAGTGTTTTGAGGTGCGATATTGTCATGACATAGTTAACTATGAGCACAATAAGGTAAGATTCACGACAACTAAAAGGGCAAAAGATTTCAAGGAATTTGGGAATATTTATCTCAATCTCAAGGATGATGCTAAGATGGACTATCCCCATCGCGTTTCTTTTGTTGCCAATTTACAATGGACAATAATTATTTTGAAACATTTTGTAATTGGCAATTACATTTTTGGACATTATATAACATTTTATTACTTTCTAGGTTTATCCAAATCTATAATTACATTCAATATATGGGAGCAATAAAGAATGATCACCAAGTATACCTCTACTGATCACTGAGAGTATTACTATTGATCACCAACCATAGTCCTCATTATCACCAAAAGCACTACTAATAATCAACAGGAAATCACCTATTAATTAGTAAGCAACTATAAGTAAGCACTTGTTGATCACCCAAAAAAGATTATGTGATCACCAAAGATACTTCTAACGATCCCCAAAACATAGGTCTAGTGATCACCACAACTGGACATGTTGATAAAACACTAGGTATCATTCTTTAGCAAAACATATGTTGTTATCCTGATGAGAGTTAAACCCAAATACAGCAAAATAAACATAATAAGGAATATGATTCACCAAAAGTCAACATATTTATGGTGTGATAAGAAGACCATCTTCTTATCAACAAAGAAAATTGTAATGATCAGTAATATTGTAACCGTTAATCACCAAATTGTATTTTCTATAAAACATATACTATGATGTTTGATGAGAACAAAACACAAATACAATATAATAAGGATCTTCCATGATATCACTTAGAATATGTTTGGTGAAAGACTGACATATTGATGTTGAACACCATAAATGGATATAGTGATCACCAAACATGGTTGTAATGATCACCAAACAAGGCTGTAACGAACACAAAAACTGAAACTATTAATCACCAATTGATGTCATTCATAAAAACATATACTATGATTCTTAATAATGTAAACCACAAATACATGAAAATAAAGATCATCAAACTATCATTGAGAATATTTTCCTACAAAACCAACATATTTGTGGTGATCACCAACAAAAGATTCCGTAATCACCAAACATAGTTGTAATGATCACTGGAATGTATATAATTGATCACCAAATCAATTTCTAAGTGAGGAAATATATTATGACTTTGCAAACACATTCCCACCATTTCATCAGTTGATCATAAAAAGAAACACTAATGTTCAGTAAAAGCAATCCTACTAATCACTAACTAATATTTTTCGTGCAAAACCAACATATTTATATTGATCACCACAAAAAGATTCTGTAATCACCAAACATAGTTATAATGATCACCAAAACGTATATAATTGATACTAAATTAGTTTCTAAGCGAATTTGACTTTGCAAACACATTCCAACCATTTCATCAGTTGATCATAAAAAGAAACACTAATGTTCAGTAAAAGGAATCCTACTAATCACTAACTAATACCCTCAATCTGGAAAAATCCAAACATGTTTGGGGGGCTTTTTACCAAAAAAAAGAAATTAGTATCACTAACTAATATTTTTCGTGCAAAACCAACATATTTATATTGATCACTACAAAAAGATTCTGTAATCACCAAACATAGTTATAATGATCACCAAAACGTATATAATTGATACCAAATTAGTTTCTAAGCGAATTCGACTTTGCAAACACATTCCAACCATTTCATCAGTTGATCATAAAAAGAAACACTAATGTTCAGTAAAAGGAATCCTACTAATCACTAACTAATACCCTCAATCTGGCAAAATCTAAACATGTTTGGGGGGCTTGTCCAAGATCAACTACTACTTCTAAGAGAGGATGATAATTTACAAACAATGGACAATGTCCCAAATTTTAAAAAAAAAACCCACAAAACTAATTTCTTTTTTTTTGTAAAAGAAACACAAAAGCTATACATACCTTAGGGATAGTGCACTGTCGTCACATTTCCAGGCAGTTTCTACTGTCATAGGAAGCAACCTGATT
Organism: Selenicereus undatus; assembly: GCA_017589665.1. Taxonomy (NCBI): domain Eukaryota; kingdom Viridiplantae; phylum Streptophyta; class Magnoliopsida; order Caryophyllales; family Cactaceae; genus Selenicereus; species Selenicereus undatus. Next base: position 57,477,236 of record JACYFF010031958.1, read on the forward strand.
GCAGTAATGGCACATCCGCATGTTTGATTGCTCAACAACCCTCTTAACCCCTGTCTTCATCCTCTTTCATCTTCCTTTGGTTAAGGACGTCAGGCGTCGAAGTATCTCAATGTGTTCTCGCAACGCACATCCAAAGTTGGTCTATAGATTCATTACTGCATTACTTGCTGACTCACCACCCATGTTGTGGAGTTGACGCTCAACTGAAATTATGGAACTCAACAACATTTGCAACTTTGCGGCGGTGTACCCAGGCAGATCCATACACTTTTAAAACTGAGATGACTCATCACCTATCAGCTTATTTTGCATGGCTATTTCTCCACAAGCATATGACAAAACACTATCGAATTTGTAAATTGGTGCTTTTGCTATAATCTTTGTTAACGATATATGCTAATGGAATTGTTCTTAGCAAATTGGATGTGAAAATGAGTAGCATGTGAGCACATGGAATTCCGTCCGAGTCAAAGAAGTGGTATGAACATTGGCATTTGGAAGATTCCTCATTATACACCACATAGCAAATCCTCATTTTGTTCTCATAATTATGTTTGATCTTGCAAGTACAATAGCCTTTCTACATTGGTGATACCTTGCACTTGACAGTACATCCAGCCAATATATAACTGTCTGTGGAGCACATAGAAGTTCGTGTGAGTGTAGATGTTCCCTGCATGCTTCTTAATCTCATAGGACGTCTTCAGTTCCAGAAATGATGTCAAAGAAGCATTTTCAGCTTTCTGCTCACGATGGCGTTGTGACTCCACAGTGTGCACAAATCGAACCCAGAATTCTAGACTGAGGTTGGCACATGTTAGGAAACCAAACATGGAATTTTGACTCTTGGAACCTGACAACGTCCTCAAAATACCCCCTAAGAAGTCCTCCTCAGAGTAAACATGCACCCAAAGGTCTCAAATCTCATATATTTAGCACAACCACTAGTTGTCGATTTGGTGAAATTCCTCTAGCATCTCCCCCCAAGACTCCACAAACTCATCGAGGGAGTTCGATGCCCACACACATCCCCTGATGCGCTCAATGAAATGTACACAGCCATTCAGAGTTTAGCGCACTTTCTCAAGCAGCTTTCTTATAATGTACCACATGCAGAATCGATGGATTGATGTCTCAAAAACATCAGCTACTGTATGTCTAATCGTTGGATCTTGGTCCATGATTATGACTTTCAACTTGTGGCTCCTGCAACAATTAGGAAGTTGTAGAACAATGACAGGAATAACTCAATTTCTCATCTCTCAACGAAGCAGCACCAAAGCGAATGAGCTGCCTATGGTGATTTAATCCGGTGAAGGGTGGAAACACCATTAAGTACAAGTTCGTCTTATGGGTCGTGTTGAACAATATGATGTCACCAAGTAAGGCTTAGCTTCTTCTGCTCAGAGAGTTCGACCAAAACACATTCTTCAACTAGTTCTCTTCATCAACCTAATAGTCAAAACAAGAAGCGAGGGTCAACTTCCCCTTTGTTCTTCGACACGTCTATAAACATATGTGCATCCATGTCTTTGAAAAGGGCTTCCAGGTCTCGATGGTAATCTTGAAAGTCCTTCTATGTGCAACCAATGCTTTCATACCCACCAACCAGCTTTTTCTGGACATAATAAACCTTTAATGGTCCTATATTAGCTCAAGCATACTTGCATACCATGTCTTTATGCATAGAGCTGACAATTATGTTTGAAGTAAGGAACTACCTCCTGTTGGGTGTGCACAAGTGGTGAACATACCCCTTGTGAAATTTGATTATCTCAAACTTCCCATCGTCAGTCGACTTAAAAAAATATGGGCTGGGCACCCTTCTCTTATCTCTGCCCGCTTTCTCTTTAATTTTCTCCCATCAGGTCCTTCTCTTGCTTGGGGCATGGCTTCAGCTATAACCGTAGCAATTTCTAGTGTCTTTGTAGGTTAATGAAATCCTTCTTTATACTACACATACCATTTCCAATATTTCCCTGAGTTATTCTTCCTGGTAGAACCGCTGTAGATACTAAAGCCAACATGAATAATATATCCTATATAGAATTCAAGGAAGTCATCAACCCTATCAAACACCAAGCTCAACCTTGGCACAAGTGTCCTGTCATCACAGTTCAGTACCTACTCGCCTCTAACATCAATGCACAAATCGAAAACTACTAGAGTTGATGACTCAGCATGTCCTATGTAAACATTAAGAAAGCAAAAGGTTAACATTAATAAAGAAAAACTACCACCAACACAATTCATTAAACAACCAATGAACCAAAATTAGTTTGTGATAAAGGAACACTCTATGATGCCTGCATTTGGTTAATGCCTTCGACAATAACTATCTAACGACCGCTTGCTGCCATATTAAACCAGTTATAACAAAAAAAGTAGAATGCACCAATAAAATATCATGTAGAGAAAAATGGTTTAGCATCCCACCATTGACAACACTAAAAGAGTCTCCTTCAACAAGTTTAAAATTAGTGTCAACAGATATGTTATTAGCAATCTATAAGCATAAAATTAGTGATCAACTTTATAATATTGTTTACTGGTTTAGTTAGTGCTTATGATTCTATACATATAATTTCGATGATCAATAGGAATGTTGTTAGTGATCAATACGCATAACATTAGCGATCATAGATGTTACTCCTTCCTAATAGCATAGAATTATCTCCTTGTATATTTGGTGATCAGTAGACATGTGTTTTGTGATCAGTTCGATCCAGATTGATGACCAAATGACCAACTGTTCACATATCTAGTGATCAACAAATATAAGATCAGTGATCAGTAGGATTAATATTAGTGAGCACACATATTACTCACTCATCACTCCTAAAAGTCCCTCATTGTTCACTACATGTGTGTTTGGGGATCAAATAGAATAAGGTCCATGACTAAGTCATCGAGTCATCAGATATTGTTACAACTTCATAGAAATGAGTTCCTTCTAACAGGGTGATCAACAAAAAACTAAATAGTGATCAGATAGCATAAAAATGGTGATCAATGCTTATGTCATTAGTGAATAAATTTAGAACTAACGATATCTATGATTCAAGCCACATACAAAGTTAACAGTAAACATTATCAAAGTTTCATGACCTCTTATAGCTGAAAACATGGAGAATATTCACAAATTAAACTAAAAAGAACCAATCTAGTGAAATCAAGGGGAAATTAGCAATTTTGCGCAATTTGGGCATATTAAGAAAAAATAACTCAAACATAGCGAAAACAAAACAACTGATCATAATTCACTCACTTGAGCTAATTTCAAAAATATTTGATTGCTGAATTTAGCATGAACAATGGCTTCTTGAAGTACTAACTCAAATTCAAAAATTGTAGCCACAGAGACATAAACAATCATGAGCAATAGCGACAGCTAGAGAGAGAGAGAGAGAGAGAAGGATGATACGAGCGAAGGAGCCAAGCATAAAGGACGCAGCGAGAAAGGAGCAGTTGCAAACAATTGCTCGATGAGAAAGGCCGAGAAAGAAATGCGATGAAAGAGAGGCCAAGTGAATTTACTTTTACTTGCAGTCGTTAGATTAGAATAAAGGACCAAGATTCACTTATGCTACTCATACTATAGAGAACCTCACCCCACTAGACTAGC
>JACYFF010031958.1:57500860-57518390 GCA_017589665.1 Selenicereus undatus
TCCAAATGAGAATAATAAAGAGATGGAAATGTGAAAAGAAATGATGGAATGAAATGAAATTAATAACCAGAATCTAGGGTCGGACTATTACAGTCTTCCCCCCTTAAAGAGTTTCGTCCTCGAAACTAAACTGGTAAACTTCCCCAAACCATGGTAGATTACCTCGAATAAGTGTGGGTATTTGGCTTTCATTGCCTCCTCGGTCTCCCAAGTAGCTTCTTGGGAGGTATGGTTCGTCCAAAGTACTTTAACCAATGGTATCTGTTTGTTGCGCAGCTGCTTGATCCTGCGATCTAATATTTGAACGGGATGCTCTTCATACACTAGATCTTCAGCAATGTCGACAGGTTCAGATACAATAGTATGGTTTAGATCTGGAATATATTTCCGAAGCTGAGAGAGATGAAACACGTTATGGACGTGCTCCAGTTCGGCAGGCAACTCCAAGCGATAAGCGATAGGATTCAACCTCTCAACGATTTCGTAAGGTCCAATGTACCTTGGACTTAATTTCCCCCGTACTCTGAACCTCTTCACACCTTTAGTTGGTGAAACTTTCAGAAAAACTTTATCACCGACTTGAAACTCTAGGGGCCTTCTTCTTTTATCCGCATAACTTTTCTGTCAACTCTGGGCAACCTTAATATGCTCCTGAATCTTTCTGATTGTCTCAGTAGTCTCTTGGATCATTTCCGAACCTATAATCAGCGCCTCATCTAAATCACTCCAGCACAACGGGGTTCTACATTTTCTCCCGTACAGAGCGTCAAATGGGGCCATTTTGATGGTGGATTGGTAACTGTTGTTATAAGAGAATTCCAGCAAAGGTAAATCGTCTTCCCATTTCCCTTGGAACTCCAATACACAAGCTCTCAGCATGTCCTCCAAAATTTGATTAACCCTTTCGGTTTGTCCATCTGTCTCTGGGTGATAGGAACTGCTGAAGTTTAGTTTGGTTCCAAAGGCCTTTTGAAGTGCCTTCCAGAAACGCGCCTGGAATCGTTGATCCCTATCTGAGACTATGTCTGAAGGGATCCCATGTAGGCGGACTATTTCCTTAACATACAACTGGGCTAATCTTTCAACTCCCCACGTATCCTTAATTGGCAGGAAATGAGCTGACTTCGTGAGTCGATCAACTATGACCCAGATAGCATTCTTTTTCGAGGCAGATAGGGGTAAACCCATAACAAAGTCCATTGAGATTGAATCCCACTTCCAAGTAGGAATTTCTAAAGGTCGTAGTTCACCCACAGGGCGCTGATGCTCTGCTTTAACTTTTTGGCAGATTAAACACTTATTCACGTATTCTGCAACATCTTTCTTCATATTACTCCACCAAAAATATTGTCTCAGATCTCTGTACATTTTTGTGCCTCCTGGATGCACTGAATAACGAGTGTTGTGAGCCTCTTCCAAGATTTGCTTTCTTACCTCCTCATTTTTGGGCACACATAGGCGATTCTGGAGCCGCAAGGTCCCATCCTCATGTACTACAAAACCCGGAGACTTTTCTTTATCTAAATTTTGCTTTATACTTTGGAGTTCAGGATCACTTCCTTGATTCAGTTGGATTTCTTCCACTAGGGAAGACTGAACAGTAAGTGCTGATAGTTGAGCATTCGTTTGCCCATGAGATACTAATTGAATCCCAAAGTCCTCCAATTCTCTCAAGAGGTTTAATTGAGCAATCACCACAGTGTTTGAGTTATGTTGCGACTTCCTACTCAGGGCATCCGCCACCACATTTGCTTTGCCCGGATGATATTGAATCTGAAGATCATAGTCTTTAAGCAACTCAAGCCAACGTCGTTGCCTCAAATTGAGCTCCTTTTGGGTGAAGATATACTTTAAACTCTGATGATCAGTATAGATCTTGCACGGTACCCCATATAAATAGTGCCTCCAAATTTTCAAGGCAAAGACCACAGCTGCCAGTTCCAGGTCATGGGTAGGATAGTTTTTCTCGTATGGTTTGAGTTGTCGAGAGGCATAAGCAACTACTTTGTCCTCTTGCATCAGTACACACCCTAGACCGTTCTTCGATGCATCACTGTAAACAGTATACTCCTTTCCTTCTGTTGGTAATGTTAAAATCGGGGCGGTCGTCAGTCGCTGCCTGAGCTCTTGGAAGGCTTTCTCACACTTTTCAGTCCACTCGAACTTATTCACCTTCTTGAGGAGATTGGTAAGTGATGAAGCTATTTTCGAAAAGTCTTTGACGAACCTTCGGTAGTAGCCGGCTAAACCCAAAAAGCTCCTAATCTCAGTGACATTGGTAGGCCTTGGCCATTCGGTGATTGCTTTCACCTTCTGGGGGTCAACCTTAATTCCTTCTTTTGTGACCACATGCCCCAAAAATACCACTTCCTCCAGCCAAAATTCACATTTCTTTAATTTGCCATAGAGTTGATGCTCCCTCAAGGTTTGCAGTACTGTTCGCAAATGGTCAGCATGCCCTTCTTTATCCTTAGAATAGATAAGGATGTCGTCTATGAACACCACTACAAACTTGTCCAAATAAGGTCTGAAAACCCTGTTCATAAGGTCTATGAAGGCTACAGGAGCGTTAGTGAGACCAAAAGGCATCACTGTGAACTCATAATGACCATACCGGGTTCTAAATGCTGTCTTAGGAATGTCATCAGGTTCAATCCTAAGTTGATGGTACCCTGACCTCAAATCAATCTTAGAGAACACTCCTGCCCCTTGTAATTGATCAAACAAATCATCTATCCGTGGCAGAGGGTACTTGTTCTTGATGGTAATCTTATTCAATTCCCTATAATCAGTACATAACCTCAAAGTTCCGTCCTTCTTCTTGACAAACAACACCGGAGCACCCCATGGTGACACACTTGGCCTAATAAAGCCCTTTTGTAACAATTCATCTAGTTGAAACTTTAATTCCTTAAGCTCAGTTGGAGCCATATGATATGGGGCTTTAGAGATGGGTTGGGCTCTAGGAATCAACTCGATTCCAAAATCAATTTTCCTCTGCGGGGGTAGTTCTAGTAATTCTTCTGGGAAAACATCTTCAAATTCACCAACCACAGGTATATTCTCTACTCCCTCTTCTTTTGTTGGGGTGCTGACAGCATAACACCAGTATCCAATGCATCCTTGAGTTAACAGCTTACTGGCTTTCATAGCAGAAATCAAAGGACAAGGGTTTGCCTCTCTCTGCCCATAAAAACACACTTTTCTCCCTTTTTCATCTTTCAGGATGACCTTAAGATCTTCACAATCGATTTGAGCTCCATAAGAATGCAACCAATTCATTCCCAGAATGATATCAAGATCAGACAAATCAAATTGAATCAAATCCACAGGGAAGGCGGTTTCACCAATGGTGATAGGAACAAGTTGGTAAGAGAGGAGGCACTCAATCACAGAATTATTGGGTAGCTTGATTCTATAACTGGTTGCCATCCTTCTGTTCTCAAGGCCCAATTGTTTAGCAGATCGAGTAGATATAAACGAATGTGTGGCACCCGAATCAAATAATACGCAAAATGGCTTTGAATTTGAAAAGAGAGTTCCAGTGACTACTGTACCAGAGGTAGCAGCTTCCTTTTTGTTCATCACAAATGCCCTCCCTGCAACTGCAGGCCTTGAAGGTGGAGGTCCTTGGCGGGGCGGGGCCAACGGTTTTGCGGCGCCCTTATCTACAGCTTTTAATCGTCGGGGGCATGCAACGATAAGATGTTCAGGACTACCACACCACATACATTTGTTATTGCCAATGCGGCATTCAAGAGTGGTATGATTTGTTCTTCCACATTTCGCACAAGGTGCTGTCAAACCTGCAGGACGGCTCTTGGAGGGGACAGGAGTAGGTTTCTTTTGGTTCTGCTGGTTCTGGTTCACACTCTCACTTGGAGTCCCCCGCTCAAACCCTTTTCTCTTGTGGTTGATTGGATTCAATGCCCTCAACTCCGTCTTCACTCTTTCCACTTCGGCTACTTGCTCATATAGTTCTTGATAAGTTAGCATTGGTTGTCCAGCTAACTGATTTCGAATATAGAAGGCCAAACCTTCCTTAAACCTTCTCATCTTTAACCTCTCAGATGACACAAATTCAGGAACAAACCTAGATAGTTCGGTGAACTTACTAGCATACTGCATCACCGACATGCTACCGCTCATCTTTAACTCCATAAATTCTTTTTCCTTCTGCCTTTGCACCACAGCTGGGTAAAACTTTGCTCTCAACTCCACTAAGAATTTATTCCATGTGAAATCAGGCCCTATGAGCTTATCCTTCATTGTATTCCACCAAATGTCAGCTTCACCTGATAAGTAATACGTCCCAATGTTCATTTTCTTTTCCTCTGGTACCTCCACTACGGTAAAAATTTTCTCCATTCCCCTTATCCACTCCTCCAATACCACAGGATCATAAGACCCGTTGTAAACTTTAAGGTTGCGCCGTGCTACCCTATCTGCCAATTTATCCTCCTTGGGAGGGGTTTCAGTAGGCACCTAGGGAATCCGCTTCATCAATTCGGCAACTAGGGTTGGCCAATAGCCCGGGTTGCCTAAATTGTTAGCTAACTCGGAGAGTGACGGCGGCACGTCACCATGTGGTGGTCCCTGACATGAGGCTTGATCCCCGGAACCCTGGCCTTGCTCCGTATTATCCTCCACATGCACCTCAATTTCGTTTTGAGACATTCTGATCAGACATTAAATAAAACAATTCAGACACGGGAACCCCAAACGTATAAGATAAACATGCCCAATAAATATATAAGAAATGGCTCATAGATTATTTCATAACTCAAGGCAACCTCATTTCATTTCATAACTGCTTGCTTGCATACATAGTTGCTGATATATATACAAACAACAAAGGCATACAACACCTAACTGAGTAGGCAAGTCTAAAACTGGCTCCTAAACACTAAACACTAAATAGCCCCTAGACACTAGATCCGTCACGTGACCAAAAAGGGTTGCGGATCATGTCGTCATGGTCAAAAAAAAAGGATTGGACTAGCTATATACAATGTCGGATGCTCCAAAAAAAATCACCCTCCAATCCCACCATACCATACCTACATACAGAGGGCTCAAAATGGAAACCACTACCCGACCCTTAGAACCACCTAACGGTCCCTAGATGGATCATAATCTGGGTCAGACTCATCGTCAGGTTCTTCACCCGAATCAAAACTGCTCGAGGATGCTACCGACTCGGCGTCACCAACCTCGGGTTGAACTTGGGGTTCCTGCTCGTCCTCTACCATCAGATCCTCCTCCTCTTGCTCCTGCTCCCCCGGCGGCTCTATCGCCATCTCCTCAGTGCCCTGATCCTCCTTAGGATCCTCCTCAGGGTCATCCTCCTCAGGATCCTCCTCGGGATCCTCCTCAGGGTCATCCTCCTCATCCTGGTGGTCCTCAGTAGAACTGATCACCACTAGGTCCGGGGTGTTAGGGATGTTGATTACCTCGTAGGCCTCCCCAGGGCTTTCAGGCATCAGTGGGGTGCCTGGTACAGGTGGGATGGGTGGCTCTTGTGCTGGCGGTGGGACTACTGGTGGAGGATGGGCCTGATGAAGGGGAAAAACATACTGAAGAGTTTCCATGGTAAGTCCCCTCTAATCGAACTCCTCTCTCAACAACAACTCTGCACTGAGAGTCGTCCAAGCCCCCCCGTCAGCCTGAAACCTAGGTCCGTCTACGCCTGGGTTCCCTGACATCATAAAGTCATTATAACGATGCCTGAACTCCACCCACGGGCCAACCGGGGGTAAGGACCACAACAATCTCTACGCACGGAACGCAATACTGTGGAACTCAGAATAAGGGTCCTGCGTGTGTGTCTCCATACTAATATGGAGCAACGCAATATGAGCGATCATTGATCCACCCGGCAACAGGTTAACACCATAGGGATCCATCTAGCAAAGAAAACACATACGTGAGAGGCAGACATAACCATAGCCACCCATAAATAAGAAACATGCAAATAAAAGCAACTTGCAATTTCCTAACATCACTCTAGCGACAACATGCGTTAGCCCCTCCTAACAACCACTCTCACCCTATAGTTTCTAGCACTACTTTCCTCAAGAAATCTCAACCTGGCTCTGATACCAAATCTGTAACGCCCCAATAATGAACAAATCATGGCTGAACATCAAGAACTCCATGGATGGGCATTACAGCCGTCCGCAAGGACAAGGCATCTCTAAAATATGAAAGTTGAACCATAGAATCAAACTACAACCTTAGAGGTCATTCACGAGCATTTCAAACCTTTAATAACAACACGGGATCGATTCTAAAATCCCAGGGTTACATCAAACATAGCACAGCTTAAGCTTACAAATATAACATTAAAATACATATTGCATTTCAGATGTACAGCTGGGACTCCAAAAAAAAAAACACCACAAGAAGGCATGAAAACGTCTTAGCGCTTCTATCCACCAATCAAAGGGACGGTCCTGATTTAATTATCACCTTCCGCCTCTCTGCCCGCCTGTGAGCGGTTTACTGAGCATTTTCCTAAAACAAAACATAAAAGCATTTCGAACTGTGAGCCAAAGCTCAATACGTGCATCCCTGTACTGATAAAGATTCAATGGGGAAAGAAAGTATGAGGGCCCTCTTTGTAATTCATTTTGATTTTAAAACAGGGAATGAGATGTATATAAAACTAACTTGTCAATTATTATCTGTTAGTGCACCCCTTAGTAACTGTTACGATCTATGTATAGGTGTACACCTGCCAAGCCGACCGGAAGACCTAACCTGAAGCCGCGCGGGTAACTGAAGGGCAAAGCCCTGTAACTGATAACTGATGGGGTCACTAATTATGTGATAAATCACTGGTTCAATTGATTCATTGATGTACTTATCAAAATATTATAATTTCGATAAATACGTGCTGATTTCTAAACATACAGTCAATGAACGTACCTGGGATCTTTAAAAGTTAGTACACAGATTAAATAGATGACTAAAATGGAGAGGATGAGAGCTTAGGCCTTGATGCTGTTCAAAATCATTACAGGCATAAAATTAGTACAATGAATACTCTTAAATGGAAAAAGACTTATAAAGAATTTGTGTGAATCAGTTAAAAAAAAAGGCTTATGAAACTGGTAAAGTTAAATAAAGTATGAAAATGCTAAGGTAAAGCACGGCGGCGACTTTAGAGGGTAGGGTTTATGACAAGGTACAGAATGAATAATCCACAACTTATACTCCCGACCTCCAACTGAGACGTAAGACCCCAATATAAATAGCTTAGGAAGTCCTCTAAAACTTTCCTGAAGGGCACATAACCAGATTCCTATGACAGGTTTCATAAAATAGGGTCAGAACAGCAACAAGTCAGTTTTTGGTAAAAAAAAACAACCATTCTGTCCAGCCTGCACAGGTTCCAGTAAAATAGCCATAACTTCCTCCACAGACCTCGGATTAAGGCAATTCAAGAGTAATTTTAAAGCTAACATCCAGACCTATATACTCACCAAAAATCAGAATTTTTGGCCAGGCCGATCATTACCAGTTTTGTTTCAAAGCCCGTCCTGTTTCACTAAAAATTCCAGCAGCACATCTTTTAGTTGATACTTCCCTTTTTAACTCCAAACCTCAACTCAAACTCTTTCTCAAGAGTGTATAACACACTTTGGTACATCCCAACCACATAAACATCACCACACTCAACTTCGATTCATATATATATCCAACAAAGCTTACTTTCCAAGCACATAAACACACACCTCAAGGTTAACACAACTTTGGTCCAAACCATGCATTTATGGACAAAACCCTAACTTTGGGTCAACTTGAATCCCATCACAACATTCCAACACATCATAAAAGCCATATTAAACTTCAATGCATTAAGAGATAGGCAAAAACATAGAGAAATCAAGCCATAATTATCACTTGAACAAGAAACTTGCATACCTCAACATGAAACGCTAACCCTAACTTCATCCAAAATCAACCCCACCATAAACCCTCAACAAGATGATTCTTAATACCACAAAAATAGCTTAATCCGCCATTAATACAACCAAAACAAAGAACAAAACCCAACAAAATCAAAGATCAAACAAAAAAAATCAGCATAGGGGTGGAAGAACACTTACTTTGCACTAGTAAAAGAGGTTAAAAGAGATCCTTGATGCTAGAGGGTGTAAGAGGGGTGGTTGGGGGTGGTGTATGGTGGTTGTTTGGTGGCTGAAAATGGTGATGCTGCTGCTGAGGAGGTGTTGCCGTGAGTATAGAGAGAAGGAGGAGAGAAATAGGAGAGAGAAAGTGACTTGAGTTCACTTGGTGAAAAATGAGTTAAAATAAAAAATTTGGCTTTTTCTATCCCATTTACTTGGCTGCAAATTTAGGTAGAAAAGTCAATGTTGCCATGCTTGGATTAGGCTTAATTAAGAGGATTAGTTAATCAAATAAAGGTCAAGTCTTGTTGCATCGAAATCGGCTTTAAACGGGCTCGGGTTTAGCGAAAAATGGAAACCGAGCGCGTTTCTGAATTTTTTTTTTTTTTTTTTTTTTTAAACACATTTGAAATAAATGGTTGTGATGCCATGAAAAAGGATTTTCAACATTAAATTCTTAAATATCAAGGCCTAACCCAATTTTCAAAATTGACGAGAAGAAATCTCCGAATTGCAAAGTAAGGGCCCCGTTAGAAATGTCCAAATGAGAATAATAAAGAGATGGAAATGTGAAAAGAAATGATGGGAATGAAATGAAATTAATAACCAGAATCTAGGGTCGGACTATTACACTCTGCTTCGTGTAATGCGTATTGTTTAGAAGTAGCTCTGTATGGACATGTGAGCCAACCGTCTGATTAATCCGTCACCATTTGCTTAAGTTTTTTATTTTTGGGATGTAAAACCCCAGTACTACGGATGTGTGATCTGTTGAGTTATATCTTTTATTTCTTTCTTGATTGTTTAACTTTATTATTTTGGTGTCCTCCGGGCGAGTGGCTCGTGGAATTATGAACTCCGACGTGTAGCCGTTGAGCTTATTTTAGAGTTCTTTATGCTTCTGTTGAATGCAGGGATTTAATGTAAGGCTTTAAGCCCCGACAATGGGTAGTTTGCAGGCGAAACTTTGTCCGTTTCACCCTAGAATTTATGTAGGATTTAAGCAGTCGTTAATGCTCCTAACCCTAGCGGTTGGGGGTGTTACAACGTGGTATCAGTGCAAGATCCTGCAACCATAGGCTGTGACCTGAGTCTTACATTTCATATGGTCAACCATGAACACGTTGGGATAATGTGACATATGTCGTACCTTGTGTGCAAGTGTGCCTTACAGCATGGTCATTTACGACTTATGTGTGGCTCGAGTAGGTCAATTGATTAAAAGTGGTGAGTTGTGCATTAGTATATGAGTCAAATAGCCCACCCACACCTTGAGGTGGAGCTGTGGGTGCTCCATTGGTGCAATGTGTTCCTGACGTGCTAATTGCCTTCACTTATTGACTTTTATGTGATTCAGTTAAGCCGACCGGATAAACGTGAGTCGTGCATTAGAAAGCGAACCCAATTAACTTGTGCCTTCTTATGTAAGCTAAGTGATGGTTCGAATAGTAAAAACATTAATCCGTGCACCCTGATAAGACAATCGAAAGTTAAAGCACGTTGATTTAAACTCGAATGATCGAAAACCTTTTTCCAAGCTCATTCTTTTCCCCTACGTACGGATTGCTCCTCGGGCCCTACAATAGAGAGAGCATACGTACTTAGAGATGGTAGAGAAGAGTCTAAAAATAGATAAGTTATTTTCCACCTCGAAATTCAAGATTTTGAAATGTTAATGTCCTTATGGCTATTGAGTTAGGTTTTACCTAACATTGAAGAACTTTCGTTCCTTTAACAATGATGAGTGAGTTAGATCCACAAATACATATCATTCGTAGTGGACAAGGAGGGGAATGATTAAACAACCATAGTTATGATCGATGATCCTACTAAATGATACCCCCCTTTTATTTTGAATTCTAAAGTGCCTAAAGATATAAGGGGATATTCTCATATGCATGCCTGAATGATTAAGTGTTAGCGGTAGGATCTCATTGGACGTTGCGTAAATGTACTTGTCGTTCTCCAACTTTGTCATTGTTGCCTGTATAAGTGCATTACTCACTTTCTATCATACAAATTGTTATTCACGATGTGGGTGCCAATGCTTTGGTTGGAATGAACCCTGATACACCTAGAAAGAGCAAGGCAAAAAGAACCTAGTAGACTTTAGAGTTGTACACAGTAAACGACTCCTACTAAGGTGAGCAACCTACACAGAAAGATTCCTATGATCACCTATAGGATAGGCGTGCCTCATCGAACTCGTCACACACCTAAAGGGCCCTTAATGTCGACCATACTCAAACAATCATAGCCATTGGGCACCAATCTTTCCCAAAACTAGAAGAGCTTTAAGGCATGTCGTTGACCATAAGTTGCAAATGGGGGTTGCACGCGAGTATACACGTCTAGGTGTTTCGCTATGAGGCAACCCCGTGAGTTTCCAGGTCTTAAGAAATGAATGTGACCTCATGTACAACATGAAACCATAGGAGCACCTATAGATAGGACTGCTGTGAGTGGTTGCTGATGTGTTTGTGGCTAAAAGCTAAGAAAATAGGCTTTCCGTGACTGCTTGGCTTGAACTTGATTAAACATATGACGGTATTAATCAAGCAAATTAATTTATGTTGTTAGTTGCACAACATGACTCTTGAATCATCATTTATAATCCATGAATTCTGTTTCCTCATGTTCTAGTTGGAGTAATTGAACACAAAGCATTTAATACGTGACTAGATGACAATAGAGTTATATTTGCATGTATTCACATTGATGTAAGGGTATACCTCGTGTGTAAGAAAGGTAACATCATAGAGCATTCAAGGTCTTGTCAGCATTATTATAAATACTCATGTTTGCTATGCACGGTCATTGATGCATTATAGAATTTGGGTCACTGATTAGTTGTGTGTGTGAGTGAACTACTAAGTACATGAGCTTCTTGGTACATGTTTCGAGCGTATATGGGACGCAATTGAGTTGGATGCACAGTCTACCATGTCTGGCTTATTGTTTGTTGTGATTGTTGGCATGTTACTTGCATTACATGACTCCTATTGCTTCCTCTTATAGCTTGAGTGGCTTGATGTGCATATATTGAATATACGACCTAGTGACTATCAGAATTTGCATTTACATGTGCTCACCATCGCATATCTTATGTTTACTAAGGATAACATGTTAGTACCTTGTATTTAGGGGCCAACCTCTATGTGGATACGTAAATGCCTATCAACTTCATGTGACACAATGATGTGTAGGTATACTTGCAGTCATATATGAGCCCTTACTATACCCCATAGTCCCTAAAGTTATAGAACATGCAATTAAAGTGTTTGATTGAAGGGTTCTAGGGTGGTTTGACTATATAATGTTAAATATTTATGCATCCTATTGGGACATGGGCATGTCGGTTTACTTGCCTGGCTTCATGACTTAGAGAGAAACGAACTCCCTAGGAAACTTGAGGGTAGAGCCTTACATTAGGTAAACCAATGCAATTAAGCTAATGTAATTACCGTGCCTGTTATTGCTCGTGTAACTATACTTGATGACCGAATATCCTTCATTGGGACCATGTTCCTAAGCTGCTCTATGCTTAGTGATTGACGACCACATGCGTTACCCCAGTAAGATGCTTCATATATACTGAAATGTAGATTAACTACGTGGATTATGCTTGATTTCAAAGTGAGACATTGTTGCAAACATACGTGTAGTTCTTGTTTGTTGTCGTTCATATAATGTTATGTGATGCTTATGTGACGCCTTTACTGCTTTAATGTGTCATAGGAGTCTCCAGGCTAACCGTTTTGATTTTAGAGGTGACTTAAGTTCATGTTTTAGAAAGAAACTACCTGTATATGACCTGAAAGTTGTTATAGCCCAATTGTCATACTGTAAATTTTATGCACATACATAGAGTGGTTGTTTACTATGCAATTGAGTCTAGATAATTGAAAGTCTATTTTCATTTTTAAAACAAGCTTAATACAGTTTTCCACACCAACTCATTTCCCCCTCTTCTATGCGATTGCCCTCAGCGCCTAAATAGAGTGAGTAGCTGCTCGAAGCGGATTGGCGAGGAGGAAGACTGGATACCATAAGCTTCTTTTTCAGTTTCAATTAATTGTAAAACAAGATTTTGGATTCTAGTGTGATTTGTGTAGCCTGTGTGAAGTGTGTGCTCATCTTAGGTACGACTGAGAGCTTTCGAATTTCGAGGACGAAATTCTTTTAACGAGGAAGAATGTAACATCTGTGTTCCTCATTTTTACATTACGTTGACTGTCTTGTCTTTTGACGTTATAAAATCGTATTTCAGGAACAATATGAGTTAAATTCTTATCGATGTGTTTATGTGAGCTACAATTTTATTAAAAGGAATATTATTATTGCTATTACTATTATTATCACTCTTGAAAATTTTTCGATGATTTCCACTAAGTGTTCATAAGGATTACTACCGGGTACTAAATCGAGTAGAATTCCGAGTATGATTAGATTGTTAACCTTAAAATCAGTTGGAGGTTTATTAAATCGAACCTTGACGTGTTTGGGAACGAAGACATTGACGAGCAATTATATTACCGGCTCGAATTTACACTAAGAGGCATGAGATTGGGCTAGTGATATTAGTCGAATATGGCAAGCAGCAAAAGAAACAAAAAAAGGAAAAAGAATAATAACCAAAAAGGGGGCTGAAGCCCCCTTCTTTTCTTCTTCACGCACACAATGAGGCATTTCTTCTGGTTTCCCCGTGACCCCTCCCTAGCAACCGGCCACCAAAGAGAGAGAGTGGGTGAGAGGTGTGGAGGTGGAGGCCGACGCCGCACCACCAGCACATCAACGACTACCTGCGACCCACGAAACTAGAAAGAGAGAGATAGAACGGCAGACAGTGATAAAGAAGAAATGAGATCGGGGCAAAACGCAAGAAACTAGGGCATGGGTTAAGCCCTAATCCGCCACAACCCATCAACACCACCACCACCACCACCACTGTCAATGATGGCCAGGCTTAAAACTGGTGACCTGAGGGGGGATGAGGAACGAGAACTAGGTAGAACTATAGCCGTAGCGGCATCAGAAAGGAGAGGGGGTGCACTTCCGAGTTTCTGACCATCTTCAATAGCACCCAAAGCTTTTTGAATGAACCTCTAGGTTGGAATTGAGGTGGGTGTTTCTCTTATCGTAAATTATTAGTAATTTTGAATGAATGTCAACGATTATGGGCAGTTTAAGTGTAATTATAAAATTATTATAAGTAATTGCAGGATTTGAGATTGAAATCTGGCAAAAGTGGTGATGATGCTTATTTAGGGTCATGCATGTTGAATTGACGCATAGTTTTGCTAATTTGTCAATTTCGGAAGTTGCAGAGTAGGCAGATTATGCTCTAATGATGTCGCCAAAATTAGTTTAAACATGTTTAAAGTTGTTTGAGTGATTACATATGAATACTATGCTTGTGGATATTGGTTTTGTGAATTAATCGATTGAATTATTGTGATAATTGAACCGAGCTTGGTAGTGGGATGGTTTGAGGTGAAACTATTGAGTAATTCGAGGTTCTTGTGGTCAGTGTTGTGTGAGGAGGGAGCCTGAGTTTGATAGTAATCGCAATCGTGTGGATTGCAAGGTTTATGAAATATTAAAGTGGATTCTGCTGAAACTGTTCCTATAAAGTGTTATGAATGTGCTACTTGTGAATCCCTTTCCTCTTGATGTTGTTAAGTGATGCTATGTGATTGATTTTTGTACTTAGACATCTACAAAAAGGGTCATTAAAAGCATGTTTTCATAATTGCGTAAGTTTCTAAATATTTACCAGTTGCCTGCTAATTTGTTAAGATGCTTGTAGCCTAAAAGATCCTAAATCATCGAACTACTCAGTGAGTGACTCAATTAAATAGTCTATAGGTTTAGGAATTAAAAAGGAAACTAGTACTGAGTTCAAAAAAATTTTAAGGCTTAAGTTTGTTCATATCCCCTTCTTATGATTAAAAGGATTGAAACGAATTGAAAAATGACAACTGAAGATGTCTATTATGAAACTAAGTTCGAAATATATGCCAGCTAAGTACTTTGACTTTCGAATGTGTTTCAAATTGCAAGTTAGTAACTCCATTACGATTTTAAGAGGTTTCCAAGTTGAACTATGAAGTGTTTAAATGTGCCATGTGTGAGCCCCTCCCCTTCGTGTAATTAAGCTTTATCATGTGTGTGAGGGTGAAATTTTGAAAACAAAAGGTTTTACGTTGTTGAAAATAAAAGTAGCCACAACTATTAGCGAATGATGGCCTATTTTTAACTATACGAATGCACTGTTTAAGGCATAAAGAATTTTAAAAAGGAGTGAGTTGTATGATAAATTATTTCGCTATAAGAGACAGCAAACCTATTAGCCTCTATGGCCATACGCTTTGAATGGCTAAGATAACATGCTTACGAATATATGTAAGATGGAAGTTGTAATGCCCCTAAATGGCTAATTATTTGATTATAGATAACCGCTATAGAAGTCTTAATGATGGAATGCGCTACCACCGTCCTGATAAGGACAATGCTCACCGAAACCATTCAATCTTGCAACTCAGTTCACAATCACAATATCTATTAAACTAAAACACTCCAAATCCAAAGTCCATAACAGTTCAACTTTAGTACAATAAACTTAATCGTACCATGTGCTAACTAGCACTCCACACTATATAAGTATATTAAATATAGACCCAACTTGAGCTTGAGGTTGATCCCAACATTCATGCTATGCTGAATCTACTGTGAGCATCTGATGACTTCCAAAAGGGCTTGCTAAATGGAGAAACATGTGATTCATCCACTTATAATGGAAAACATGAAAACAATTCAAAAATATGAGCTAAAACTCAGCACATACATTCCTGTATTGTAAAATGACCGTAGAAGCACTGTTGATGGGTACCCGGCTTTGCAATTCATTTAGTTCGCAATAACATTGGAAATGTAACTAACATAAAATTGAATTACTCATTATCATCTGTAAGTGAACCCCTTGACAGATATGATGATCCATTAATAGATGCACACCTGCCAGGTTGATCGGGAACCCTGGTCTGACATCACGACGTATCACTGATTAAAGGGTCGTCGCCCTACCACTGACGAGGTCACTACTTATGTGGTAAATCTCTTATTAAACTGATTCATTGGTATACTTATCAAATGATATTATAACTTGATAAAATGGTACTGAATCTTAAAGATACAGGCAATAAGCGTACCTTGAGTCTTTAAAATGGATTCGAACTTGATAAATACGTTCCAAGTTGATAAAACTTATGCATAACGGGGAACAATAAATTAGGCCTTAACTCTGTTCCACAAATGTAATTGTAGATATGTGTAGTCAGTAAATGATACTCACATAACTTGTAACTTTGATAGCAATTCAGTAAGTAATTCACATAACTTGTGACATAGGTTATGCTAAGATAACCCCAAAATTGGATAATCGAATGTAATTAATCTAATATAAAGTTAAATGAAAGTAAAACAAACCACAATAAGATAGATTAGATTAAAAAGGAAAAGCACTTGACGGTTAGAAATGGATTGATAATATCAGTAAATGATTCTTGGCAATAGGTCTTCTTGATGGTTATAATGAAAGATTGATTTTTTATTTTATTTTTTTTTATACCTCTAAAACGAACTGATAATATGGATTTGAGGGCAAGAGAGATGTATCTTGGTTCAAAATGGCATGCATAACACTAACTTGATCCGATAAACACTGTTTCCTGAATCATTACTCTCCTCACTTCTCATATTTCATTCATAAGCCAAATAAACATAGTTTTTCACCCCAAATGAGTCATTGAAAACTATAGAAGCTATTAAACTCATTAAACTTGGTATTTTCCTTTGTAAAGTCCATAACTCATAAATATACTCCCACAATACATACTTGTCTTCCTTTCTCTCTATAATTGAGTTAAATGCCCTATTAAACCCCATAATATTTGTTTCCCACCTTAAATGACCTTACTTGGCCCAAAATAGACAAAATGAGTGCATGATCAATTTCACTCAATCGTTATTATTGATCCTTACACAATCACTCAAAATGCTTCCAAAAATCACCAAACTCAAAATACTCAACCAAAATTCATGAAATCAAATATAAAATTCGAAAATAATATGGACATTCTACAGTAAAATTTTCCGAATTTTCCACCAAGTATACGTTGTATAGAAATTTCAATAACAACCCAATTTGCACCAAAGCAGGTTTGTTCACTTCATAAATTCATAACTTTCACCTTTGACCTCAAATGGACACCTAAAACCCCAATATGGAAAGGTCAAGAAGTCTCAAAAAAAAAATATTTACAATACAAAATATGATTCCCACAATAGCGTTCCCAAAATGGATTTAGAACACAAGTGTGTCAGTTTTGGTCGAACCTACGCAGTTCTAGCAAAACAGCCATCACTTTGTCCACAGAACTCGGATTATGGTGATTCAAAAAGTATTTGAAATCTAACTCGTTGATCTATCTACATCCCAAAAATTATAATTTGTAGTAGAGCTAATCATTACCAGTTTATTGGCAAAGTGGCCCCTGTTTTCTGTCAGTTCACAGCCACACTGTCACTGCTTTTGCCTTTCTTTTCACGTAAATCCTCATCTAAAGCCACTCCTTAAAATCATGTAACAGAGCTTTGGTCCTTCCCATCACCATATTAAGCCATAATACTCAATTTCACTTGACTTAAGCTAACATGCTCGCCGTTAAATAACATGCTTGCCATTAAAGGAGAGCTAAACCTTGCAATATCATTAGAACCCTAGTTTATGGCCAACTTGAACTCACCTTCAACTCATTGCAAATCACCAAACACACCATCATAATCATCAATAAGTCTAAAGATTACAAAATCATATGCAAAACAATCTAAATCCATCACTTGACTTAAGCTAACATGATCATGGCAAACCCCTAAACCCTAGCATGCTTCAAGCTCAATCCACAATTAAAACATCAAAATAAATCTTGTTTCCTTCCAAAGAACATGATCAAAACCCAAATCACAAAAACAAAAATCAAAAAGAAAAGAATCCAGGTTGAGATCACTTACTAGGAGCTTAAAAAGAGAGAAAAAGAGGAGAGAAGATGAGTGTGTGTAGGTTTTACTTGGTTGGTTAGAAATGAATCAACATAACTTGGCTAGTATTTAACCTCCCATAAAGGAGCTTTTTGGCTAACCATGATTAGGTTTAAGGTTAGATTTAAATCATGGTTAACAATGCAAGCTTCTTGGGCTATGATTGGCTTATACAGTTTGGGCCCAGGAAGGGAAGCAAACCGTATGCGATTGAATTTTCGTAGCTCAAAACTAAATTTTTGTGAGGTTATAATAATAATAATAATAATAATAATAATAATAATAATAATAATAAT
>JACYFF010031958.1:57518400-57578884 GCA_017589665.1 Selenicereus undatus
ATAATAATAATAATAATAATAATAATAATAATAATAATAATAATAATAATAATAATGATGATGATGACGATGATGATGATGATGATGATGATGATGATGCTAGTAATGATGATAATAATAATAATAATTACTTAAACCATAATTATCAAGGCCTACTATCGATTCACCTGATATTTAATCAATCAATGAAACTTGAATTAACAATCAATGAAACTTGAATTGCAAAATGGGACCCAAATGAAATATCCCCCAACCAGGATGATTAAATACGATAAATGAAAGCAGAAAATTTAAATGACATAAGGTAATTCGGTAAATTTATAAATTGAATGTAACTAGATTGATAAACGTGATTTGGTTAAACAAATAACCATGAGTGATTAAATCAATAAACATGATTAACTAAATGAATAAATATGATTAATTAAATAAATAAATATGATTTAAATAAATAAATATGGGTTAGGGTTGGGTTACTACAGCCTTCCCCCCTTAAAGAGTTTCATCCTTGAAACTTATGATCTTGATCATGTATGCAATGCCACCTTAAGTATGGATAGTTAGCTTTTACTGCTTCCCTCCAAGAAGGTATGATTAGACCAAAGTACATAGCTGCTTAATCCAGCGGTTGATTATCTAGATCCTCAATGACTTCATTGGCTGGCTCAATTACTTTGGTTTAAAATTGATATTCTCTTCAAAAGAAAAACTTTTTACCGTAAAGAAGGTACTTTACTCTACTGGTTCTCTGTCTTAACCACTAATAAGTATGGAAACCATTGCATTTCCTAATAAGTACTCTAATAATAACTCATAAAGCCCAATGTAACGAGGACTCAATTATATCTGATATACAGTCTCTTGACGCCCTTAACTAGAGAAGCCCTTTGGAATCCTTTATATCCCATCTGAACTTTGATTGTCTCCTTCTTTGGTCAAAATGACCATATGACTCTTGCGTAGTCCTTGTGTCACCTTAGCATGTACTTAGACTGTCTCATTATTCTCGATGCTTCTTCTAGCTTACTCTAATACCGCTAGACATTGTTTGAGATTATGCCCTTATTAAAATGTCCTCATCTGATGCTCTTAATGCACCACATGATCTTCCCTCATCAGACTAGTCTAAGATCTACTATAAGTCCGAATTCGATGCTAGAATAAACATGATCAGAGATGAAAATGATGGAATTGGTAGTCAAGTGGGTCATTAGGAGCAAAAGAAATAAACAATGAGACCATAAAAGATTTATAAATGAGGGATTAACATGGGGTAGTTAGAATAAAGACAACCATAGGTGTATCATGAATTCTGAGATATAATGCCATAAGATAAAGGGCCCAATAAATAATCAACCAAAGAGAAAGATGGTCCGATTATACTCGGGTTTAACTGATGAATTGGAAATAAGATGACAAGCGACTGAGCTTCAACAAGGTGACTTTATAGCCACAAGCAATAAGATAAGTGCAATAGACAACTGGGACAAACAATGAGCAATAAATAATAGATAGATTGGATAAGCAAAGTGCAATAAATAGACAAATAGATTTGACAAAAAAAGTATAATGGATAGATAAATGGATTGGACGAGCAAAGTGCCAATGGATAGATAAATAGATGGAGCAAGTTGCAATAGGAGCATGACTTTGCTCATATGAAGCCAATTCGAGTACAACAATAAGATTAAATAGAGAATGCAGAAGTTTATTTATCAGAATGTAAGATATATATGTGGGAGTTGAAGTTCAAAATAAAGAGAGTAAGGCGATTATAACAGTCGTAAATACCCAGACCAATGAGAGTTGAATTATGTTATGAATTCACAACAAGTTATACGAGCCTATCATTATGAATAAATAAGATGCAAGGTAGATGTGTGAATCGCCTCTCAACAGAATGAATTACAACTCAGGATCATGAAATAAAGATGGTGAAGGCTGAGAGCACTAGAATATGGAAAACCATATAAGGTTGAACAAAAATGTATTACACATTTAATAATGGGTTTGCAAAGACATGGAAGATCACACTAATAGGAAATATCGGGTTGAAATGCAAGGGAGATTAAACAATATTGGACAGTATTAAGTATTGAAGATGAGAACAGCAAACAATTTCAAGAATTACTATGAAAGGGCATTCTTACAAAAGATAAACTGTGGTTGCATGGTTTAGGTGTGATATCCGAACCTCAAATCATTCCTAAAAAAGACTTCTGTTGTTGGCAGTTAATCTCATAAATCATTTATTCAAGGTATAGGTCACTAGTTTTTTTATAGTGATCTTATTCAACTCTCTGTACGCAGTACACAACCATAAGGTTTTGCCTTCCTTCTTCAAACATATAAAACTAGGGTTTCCCACGGTGACACACTTGGTCAAATACTCCGTTCTTTAACAACTCATCTTACTAAATATTTAGTTCCTTGAACTATGCTGGGGGCCATATGATAGGGGCTCTGAAAATGGATTGAGCACCTAAAACTAGGTTGATCTGAAAATCAATGTTTTTCGGGGGAAAACAGTCCTGAAAGTTCTCAGATTAAACATCTCTAAATTCACAAACTGTAATTATGGATATGTATATACCAAGTGTGGTTGGTATATCACTAATATTCAATGCATTACCGACGCGATAACTCACTTGCTTGCACAGTGTAATTACGGTGGAAATAGGGTTTTTCTTCCCTCGGTCCATAGAAACACACATCTAGTCTTTCCTTATTTCTCAAACTAGCCTTAGGATCTTTACAAGTCATCTTCTATAAGTACACAATTAGTTCATCCCCATAATGATAACAAGGTATGCCAGTCAAACTGGATTGAATGCCCAATGAATATGGTTCCAACAATACTAATAAAAGTATATTTATAAAAGATAACACATTCAATTGCCTACTGGTCTCAGTAAACTTAAAAGACAGGGGGACGATCTAAAGTGTAAAGAGATGGCAAGTAAGCTGAATGAATGAAAGGATGAGGATTCATAATGAAAGAGTTAGGGTGTATAAATGACCTGCATATACAAGACATGCAGTTTTTTCATGATGACCATGATAGTAAAGTAAATGAGCAATGTTATGAAGTTGAGAAGGAGTATTAAGTACTGAACATGAAGAAATCTAATAGATTACCAAAGAGGCATTTGAAAAGTCATACAATACCCGTATGTGAGTAAATTGATGAAGATGAGGGTCAACGCCACCAAAAGGAAAATTTTATTCATCTAGTATTTGAACGACCAATACGTCAAGACAAATGAGTCAGTCTTATGACTAAACATGATAGCATCCATCAATAACACATTCTACAGTAATTGGAAGTCTTGGGTAGGCATATAAACTCCGAAACTACTAGTAAATGGAAATAGCACAAATCGTTGTTTATCATTAATACGATAGGTTGTACTAGTAAAGAAAGAATTGCCAAAATAACTTGAGTAACGACATGCAGTCATGCCCATAGAATAGTATGCCAACATGACATTACGGTGCTATAGAATCATGAACAATATGGATCCATTTAATTGTTGAAAGGCGCTCAATGACTGGGTCTGAAGCAACCAAAGGCTTTGCAAGCAATAATTGAATAGTGCCCAAATAGAAGCAAGGAGTTAAAGTATGTGACAGTAAAAATATGAATATAGTGATGACTGAACTGTAACTGGAATGGGTCAAATATGCTTAGGAAGAACTGCAAATCACACAGCAACGCATACAGGGGGTCATTATAGGGTCCATTATGGAAACAAAGAATTAAACGACTATGATTGTCAGGTGGGGTTTGAATAGCCTATAAGAAAGGTTGCTCAGATGTGTTTAAAGGACTCCCCACATACCACAAATGAGATTTTTCACAAACACACCATTATAAATCAAGAGAGTGTTAGTAGCAAGGAAATGATGCCTCTAAACAATTCACGGTAATTAGGGCAGAAATAAGTCAATGACAGGAAGTAATTGGAGCATTGCTGATGTAAGGTCTTAGTGTCAAGACCAAATAATTCCTATACAAGGCAGGTTAATCTTACTTGTACCACCCATATAATGCCAAGTAGCACACCATAAGCTACTAATTGTTATCACCATACATAAGCACTTATTGTAATGTTCATCTCATACTGGTTCACCTAAAAGATATTGCCCCACAAGGTATTTCCTCATCTAGAGGTTTACATTTAACTTGACACTGTATTAATCCCTTAAGAAGTTGAAAATGACATCCCCACATCGGGTTTCAACCATCACTGTACGCAAGATCAGGTGTACTAACACTATGGCTGTCAAAGTCTGACCCGACACGATAATCTGACCCGAACCCGACCCGAATTTACTAAGAAAAATACGAACCTGACCCGAACCGAACCGATTTCGACCCGAAGTCGACACGATTTGACCGTTTAGTTTGAAAACTTGTTATTTTTAAGTTTTGCGCAAATCTAAGCTATTTTCAAGGCCGACACGAAATTGACCCGTTTATTAAATGGGTCGACCCGACCCGACCCGTTTGACAGCCCTAATTGACACACCTCAATCAAACTCTCAAATCCTGGGGCAAAACGGACAGAGTTCTGCCCAAAAACTGACTAAAATCCGGCTTAAAGCCTTACAATAGATACCTGAAATGGAGAGAAAAACTTCAATAGCTCAACGGCCACACACCGGAATTCATAACTCAAGGGGTCACACACCTGGAGTGCACGATTGCAAAAATTTAAACAAATGAGAGAAATGAAACATACAATACAACTCCTAGATAAATGAGAGCATGCCTCACTAACAGGTGACCCAAATGGTTCCATACTCCACTTTGTTACTGCTCGAATCTCATGATATTACCAAATGATTGAGTCACGCAAATGCAAATGGTTCTTCCATATATGCCCATACATATGAACTTATAGTCAATAGCTCATTTAACTGGTCCAACATAACTCATACACACCTTGATAGCTAACTCATAAACATTTGATAGCTCACAGTGGCCCTTAAAACCTTAGCTCTAATACCAAATCTGCCCCCAAATTGCTAATTACTTGAATCATAGATAACCCACAAAAGAAGACTTAATGATGGAAGGAGCTACCGTCGTCCTAATAAGGACAAGGCTCATTGAAACCATTCAATCTTGTAACTCATGTTCACAATCACAATATCTATTAAACTGAAACACTCCAAGTCCAAAGTCCATAATAGTTCAACTTCAGTACAATCGACATAATCGTACCATGTGCTAACTAGCACTCCACATTATACAAGTTTATTGAATATACACCCGACTTCAGCTTAAGGTTGATCCCAACATTCATGCTATGCTGAATCCACTATGAGCATTTGATGACTTCTAAAAAGGCTTGCTAAATGAAGAAACATGTGATTCATCCACCTATAATGGAAAACATGAAAACAATTCAAAAATATGAGCTAAAACTCAGTACATGCATTCCTGTATTGTAAAATGACCGTAGAAGCACTGTTGATGGGTACCCGGCTTTGCAATTCATTTAGTTCGCAATAACATTGGAAATGTAACTAACATAAAATTGAATTACTTATTATTATCTGTAAGTGAACCCCTTGACAGATATGACGATCCATTAATAGATGCACACTTGCCAGGTTGATCGGGAACCCTGGTCTAACATCACGACGTATCACTGATTGAAGGGTTGTCGCCCTACCACTGACGAGGTCACTACTTATGTGGTAAATCTCTTATTAAACTGATTCATTGGTATACTTACCAAATGATATTATAACTTGATAAAATGGTACTGAATCTTAAAGATACAGGCAATAAACGTACCTTGAGTCTTTAAAATGGATTCAAACTTGATAAATACGTTCCGAATTGATAAAAATTATGCATAAGAGGGAACGATAAATTAGGCCTTGACTCTGTTGCACAAATGTAATTGTAGATATGTGTAGTCAGTAAACAATACTCACATAACTTGTAACTTTGATAGATATTCAGTAACTCACATAACTTGTAAGATAGGTTATGCTAAGATAACCCCAAAACTGGATAATTGAAAGTAATTAATCTAGTATAAATTTAAATAAAATTAAAATAAACCACAGTAAGATAGGTGAGATAAAAAAGGAAATGGCCTTGATGGTTAGAAATGGATTGACAGTAAGAGTAAATGATTCTTGGCAATAAGCCTTCATGATGGTTATAATGAAAGTTTTTTTTTTATACCTCTGAAACGAATTGATAATACAGATTTAAGGCCAAAAGAAATGTATCTTGGTTCAAAATGGCATGTATAACACTAACTTGATATGATAAACACCGTTTCCTGAATCATTACTCTCCCCACTTCTCATATTTCATTCATAAGCCCAATAAACGTAGTTTTCCACCCCAAATGAGTCATTGAAAACCATAGAAGCTATTAAACTCATTAAACTTGGTATTTTCCTTTGTAAAGTCCATAACTCATAAATATATTCCCACAATACATACTCGTCTTCCTTTCTCTCTATAATTGAGTTAAATGCCCTATTAAACCCCATAACATTTCTTTCACCCCTTAAATGACCTTACTTGGCTCAAAATACACAAAATAAGTGCATAATCACTCTCACTCAATCTTTATTATTGCTCTTTACATAATTAGTCAAAATGCTTCCAAAAATCACCAAACTCAAAATACTCAACCAAAATTCATGAAATCATATAGAAAATTTGAAAATAATATGGCCATTCTACAGTAAAATTTTCAAAATTTTCCTCCAAATATACGCTCCACAGAAATTTCAATAACAGCTCAATTTGCACCAAAGTAGGTTAGTTCACTTCATAAATTCATAACTTTCACCTTTGACCTCAAATAAAGACTTAAAAACCCAATATGGAAATATAAAGAAGTCTTGAAAAATGTTTATTTACAACACAAAGTATGATTCCCACCATAGGGTTCCCACAGTGGAGCAAGAACACAACTGTGTCAGTTTTGGTCGAACCTGCGCAATTCTAGCAAAACAGCCATCACTTTGTCCACAAAACTCGGATTATGGTGATTCAAAAAGTATTTGAAAGCTAACTCATTGATCTATCTAAATCCCAAAAATTATAATTTGTAGTAGAGCTGATCATTACCAGTTTATTGGCAAAGTGGCCCCTGTTTTCTATCAGTTCACAGCCACACTGTCACTGCTTTCGCCTTTCTTTTCACATAAATCCTCATCGAAAGTCACTCCTTAAAATCATTTAACAGAGCTTTGGTCCTTCCCATCACCATATTAAGCCATAATACTCAATTTTACTTGACTTAAGCTAACATGCTCGACGTTAAATAACATGCTTGCCATTAAAGGAGAGCTAAACCTTGCAATATCATTGGAACCCTAGTTTATGGCTAACTTGAACTAACCTTCAACTCATTGCAAATCCCTAAAAACACCATCATAATCATCAATAAGACTAAAGATTACAAAATCATATACCAAACAATCCAAATCCATCACTTGACTTAAGCTAACATGATCGTGGCAAACCCCTAAACCCTTGCATGCTTCAAGCTCAATCCACAATTAAAAACATCAAAATAACTCTTGTTTCCTTCCAAAGAACATGATCAAAACCCAAATCACAAAAACAAAAATCAAAATGAAAATAATCCAAGTTGAGATCACTTACTTGGAGCTTAAAAAGAGAGAGAAAGAGGAGAGAAGATAAGTGTGTGTGGGTTTTACTTGGTTAGAAATGAACCAACATAACTTGGCTAGTATTTAACCTCCATAAACAAGATTTTTGGCTAACCATGGTTAAGTTTAAGGTTAGATTTAAATCATAGTTAACAATGCAAGCTTCTTGGGCTATGATTGGCTTATATAGTTTGGGCCCAGGAAGGGAAGTAAACAATATGCGATTGAATTTTCGCAGTTCGAAACTAAATTTTTGCGAGGTTATAAAAAAATAAATAATAATAATAATAATAATAATGATGATGATAATAATAATAATAATAATAATAATAATAATAATAACAATAATAATAATAATAATGATAATAATAACTTTTTACACCATAATTATCGAGACCCACTATCGATTCACCCGATATTTAATCAATCAACGGAACTTGAATTAACAATCAATGAAACTTGAATTGCAAAATGGGACCCAAATGAAATATCCCCCAACAGGGATGATTAAATACAATAAATGAAAGCGGAAAATTTAAATGACATAAGATAATTCGGTAAATATATAAATTGAGTGTAACTGAATTAATAAACATGATTTGGTTAAACAAATAACCATGAATGATTAAACCAATAAACATGATTAACTAAATAAATAAACATGATTAATTAAATAAAAAATATGATTTAAATAAATAAATATGGGTTAAGGTTTGATTATTATAGGAGTGAACCTGCTAGAACGGGGGAATCCCTAGCTTAGGAAGTAGTCCCAATAGTGGGAAGCCCTAGAAGACCCTGACGGGGGTGGATGTCCAACTATGCAGCCACCCCGGGTGTAAGTGCTTATGTTTGTGCATGAGCGATGGCCTTACTAGAGGTCGAGAATAGATCTCACTCATCCAGCATATTATGATGATCTTATACCAAGAGTATTTTCCTAATAAGTAAGAAAATCAGTTGGCATTTTGCCATTTTAAGTATTTTTAGGAAAAAGAAAAATTTTAAGGGCCATTAAGAGGCCAGTTTGAATAAGATTCAAAAAGCTTATAAGGGTCATTAGAGGACCAATACGAAAGAGATTTCTTTTTAGAGAGTATAAGAGCGTCGAGGAGGCTAGTTTGATTTGCAAACAATTCTTTAGTGAGGTTAGCTTGATTTGTAAACTATTCTTTAAAGAAGCTAGTTTGATTGGTAAACTATCCTTTGAAGAGGCTAGTGTGATTTGTAAATTATTCTTCGAAAATAACATAAGTCACTACATTTTCAAAATGCGTATTTGAAAGCATTTTGCCCTATTCTTGTTGTTTACTTGCTTATGTGCCTAAATGCTTGTTTATTAAAGAAGTTTGGTTATTAAGGGCATAGAAACGAGCTTGAGTGGTTAGCATGAAGTTTAGAGGCGATGATTTTCCTTGGGGACTATGACTGCCTAGTATTATAGTAATATACAAATGTTGTGTGAATGCTACGTATTATTATGATTATTGCTTGCAAATGGTTTTGGTTTTAAGGAGTCAGGAAATACTAACTAAGCGTGTGGTTGCTCATTCCATTACTATTTCTCCTTTTTCCCAGGTTTTCATCGTGACAGGTAGAATTCAATTTACTTATGTCGAGATGGAGTCTACCCTTACTTTAAAAAGATGTCATGTATGCACACATAGAAGTAGACTCCAGAGTTAAATAATGAAATATGATGTATCCAGAGATGGAGTTGCTCTGATTAGTCAGTCACCATTTGTTTAAGTTGTTTATTTTTGGGATGTAAAATCCCAGTACTCCGAATGTGTGATCCATTGAATTATATCTTTTATTTCCTTCTTTATTATTGAGCTTTATTGTTTTGGTGTACTCCGGCCGAATGGCCCGTAGAGTTATGAACTCCGCGTGTAGTCGTTGAGCTTATTTTAGAGTTCTTTACACTTCTGTTGATTGCAGGGATTTAATGTAAGGCTTTAAGCCTAGAAAATGGGTAGTTTTTAAGCGAAACTCTGTCCGTTTCGCCCTAGAATTTAAGTACGATTTAAGAAGTCGTTAATGCTCTTAACCCTAAGGGTTGGGGGTGTTCTAAGGTTGTAAGACCCCGCATTTCCGTTTCCCGTTAAGTTGCCCATATTACCTTTTTACGCTATAAAATCGTATTTTTAATAGTAATTATATGAGTTAATTGATTATCGATGTGCTTTTGAAAACTATAATTTTATAAAAAGGGATTTTTTTTATCGCTATTATTGATTTCAAAGTTAATTCGTGTTATTTATGTCTTTAAATTATATTGATAGCTTAATTTAGTCGTTAAACGATTAATTTTATTAAAAAGAACGCCTATTTGATTTACGTTATTATTGGTGTTACTTATTTATAAAATTATTGAATCGATGCTAACTGGAGTTTTTAAAATCGTCTTTCGATTTATTTAGTCGATTCCCGAAGTTTGATTAAGGGTGTTAAGTGTAGGACGTTTCGACTCTTCATTATTTAGTTTGGGGTTGGAACCTAGCTGAAGCATGTTATTAAGACAAAAAAAAAAGAAAAATAAAAATATAAGGGACCGAAGCCCCTTATTTTTCCTCAGCCAAAAACGAAGCCCGACTCCCTCTCTCTCCTCTGCCTTCCCACTTCTTCTTCCTCCTCCATCACCAGCCTCTGCTATCATCTTCTTCTTCCCCCTTCGTCACCACGCCTGACCAACCCGAACCGGAGGCGATGACCTCCAGATGCCGGCGAACCGCCTCATACGTGGCTAGGCTAGAACCGACCGTTGGCCGAGGCGAATCAATGCGAGCTCTGCCGAGCACCCGTCCGTTTTCGACCTTGCAAGGTGAATTCGAACCTCTTATTCTTTTACAAATTCGATCCTCACCCTAATTTCATCTTAATGGTGCCTAAATTCCTCAGAATCGCAAGTTAGGGTTTCGGGCTTGAGAGTAGCTGCAAGGGGGATACGAATTTCGGGATCTTGAACATGCAAATTCAGCCCCAAAACCTCAAAATCGGGTCTCCTAGTTTGGAGTCGAGGTGGGTGTTCCTCGCCTCCTAAATTAGTATTATTTTCGAAAACGTTTTAAACTTTAAGTTGCGATGCATGCTAAGTTTAGTTAGTTTATGCCTGAAAACGACTTCGAATTGTTAAATGTTAGTTTAGTTGATTAATACTCGAAAAGGACTGGAATCGAGACATGTTAATCTAGTTAGACGATGCCTAAGATGTTGATTCGAAGTTAATTTAACATGTTTAGCATCGATTCAAATTAATTAGTTGATGCATGAAAAAGAATTAAAAACGAAGTTAGTTTAATATGTTTAACCTTGATTCGAGTACTAAGTTAATGGCTAAAAAGGGATTCATTTGAAGTTATAAAGGCTTAGTTAGCTTGAGTTTGATTAAAGTAAGCTAAGGTTTTAAAAGAATCGAAAACGAAGTTGATTTGATATATTTAGCGTTGATTCGAGTAATTAGCGATTCCTTAAAATGGATTACTTTTGAGGTTATGAAGGCGTAATTAGTTTGAATATGACTAAAGTGAGCTATGGTTTTAAAAGAATCGAAAACGAAGTTGTTTTGATATATTTAGCCTTGATTCGAGTAATTAGCGAATCCTGAAAATGGATCAAGTTTGAGGTGATGAAGGCGTAATTAGTTTGAATATGACTAAAGTGAGCTATGGTTTTAAAAGAATCGAAAACGAAGTTGTTTTGATATACTTAGCCTTGATTCGAGTAATTAGCGATTCCTGAAAATGGATTCATTTTGAGATTATAAAGACATAGTTAATTTGGAAACAACCTAAGAATGTTTTAAATCGATATATGTTTAGTTGATTGGTTATATTTTGAAGATGACATGAAGATGACATGTTTAGTTGATCTATTATGCCTTGATTAGTTTAAATTGGTTCGTTAAGCGTTATTTCAAGTTAAGGCAACAAGGATGTATATGTATATGTGGCTAAAAGGTGTTGTATGCACAGGTAAGAGCCTAACCCTCCCCCTTTTAATGAGTCCTTGTGATAACTTGTTATGCGAAAGAAATTGATGAAATGAGCTAGTAGTTGGTTGGTTCGAGGATAACATCATGAGCGTTTGAGGTCTTGTGTGTATGGTGAAAGTGAGGAGGGAGACTGGGTTGTGAATTACCGCAATCGTGTGGATTGCGAGGCCATGTGTGGCTTATTGTGTTGAACTGATGTGATTGATATGAAGTGCTTAAATGTGAAATAAGTGATGTATGTGCTTAAATGCTTAAATTGCTTTATGTGCATAAGAGTGAGTTTTTCAAAGAAAGATTTCATGTTTTGAAATGATAGCGGCCATAACTATTAATGCATGATGACCTATTTTAATTAAATGAAAACAGTTTTGGGAGTGAACTCGCTTGAACGGGGGAATCCCTAAAGAGTTTTATAAAGGTGTGAGTTATACGTTGAATGATTTCACGGTTTGAAACGCAAAGTTATTAGCCGTTATGGCCGATACGCTTTAAGTGGCTAAGATAATGTGCTGCGGACAATATGAAATGATATGAATGATGTTACCTAGGGGATAAGTCCGGATAAACCCTAGAGGCCCTGACGAGGGTTGATGTAAAGGTCCGATATGTTATATGTAGCCATCCCGGGAATAAGAGCTTAAGCGTGAGCGTTAGGTCTCACTATGAGGTCGAGAATAGTTCTCACCTAATCAGCACCCTGTAATGATCTTATGCCAGAAGTACTTTGTATAAAGATAAGAAAAGCAATTGGCTTTTGCCATTTTATATGTTTTAAGGTTTTAAGGAAAAAGAATGTTTTACGGGCCCAAAGAGGCCAGTTGAATGAAATGTGAAAAGTTTATAAGGGTCAATATGCGACCGACATGAAAGAATATGAGCCGCAAGGGGCTAAGAGAAGGGTTTTCATGGGCCTCAAGAGGCTAAATGAAATGTTTTCAAAGAAAGGAAAGAAAGTTTTCTTTGTATGTTCTATGCTTTTCTTATAAATGATAATGGAATGCTAAGTAAGATGCGATTACGAAAAAGAAGGCCTTATGAGCATGTTTTATGCATAACCTATGAATGAGACTTGGCATCTGTGTATGTCTTAAGCATGTCATATGAATACGAAATGAAATCTCTTTTAAAAAGGGCAAGAGCCTCAGGAGGTTAAGGAAATGTTTCCAATAAAAGAAAGAACGTACTGAATGAATGCTTTATGAAGTGATTCCTAAGCATGTTGAAAGTGAAGCTATGTTTAGTAATGTCTTCATAGGAATTCTATGAATGCCTAATATGATATTAAAGTATGAATACGTGATATGTGACTAGTAAAGATATTATTTGCCTGCAACGGTTTTGGTTTTAAGGGGGTTGGGGGACACTCACTGAGCGTGTGGTTGCTCATCCCACTACTCTTTCCCCTTTTCCCCCAGGTTTTCTTTATGACAGGAAGAAGTGGAGTCAGCTGGAATTGATTATTGCTTGCAAGATGTCATTTGTGCCAACTTATGTGTTTAATGAAGTCATGTAAAGTATTTTTAGTTTGTAAACGCTTGTAAACAGTATTCGAGGTTCATGTAACGCATTTTGGTTATGAGTCGCTCTGTATGGCTATATGAGCCAACCATCCAGTCAGTTAGATGTCTTTTGTTTGAAGTTGGTTATGTTTGGGATGTAAACCCCATACTCCGGTTGTGTGAACCGTTGAGTTGTATCTCTTACTGTTTCTGTATTAATGAACTATTCTGTTTGGTATACTCCGAGCGGGTGGCTCGTCGAGTTATGAACTCCGGCGTGTGGCCGTTGAGTTAGGTTTTGAATGTTTACGCTTCCGTTGATTTACAGGGACTTTTGTAAGGCGTTTAGCCTGGGAACGTTCAGTTTTCAGGGGAAATGTTGTCCGTTTCGTCCCAAAATTTAAGAAGTTAGGAAAACGTAACGCTATCGGCCCTAGGGGCTGGGGGTGTTACAAAGGTGATATCAGAGCAAGGTCTTGTGACCATAGGATGCGACCTGAGTCTTACATTTCATATAGTCGCCTAGGAACATGTGATAATGTGACATATTCTGTACACTATGTGCAAGTGTGCCTTACGGCATGGTTGTTTACGACTTATGTGTGGCCCGAGTAGGTCAATTGATTAAAAGTGGCAAGTTATGCAATAGTATAGGAGTCAAATAGCTCCCCTATGCCTTGAGGTGGTGTTGTGGCTGTTCCATTAGTGCAATGTGCTCCTAACCTGCTGATTGACTACACTAATTGACTTTTATATGATTCAGTTAAGTCAACTGGATAAATGTTAGTCGTTCATTAGAATGTGAACCCAACTAACTTGCGCCTTCTTATGTGAGCTAAGTGATGGTTCGAATTAGGGATGAACAAAAAAAACCAAGTACTCGGACCCAGACCCGAATCCAGTTTGGACCCAGCGGTTCTAGACCCGGAACTAGATCAGCCGGGACCAGGACTGGTTTCAAAATTCAGGTCCCGGTTACAACTAGTTCCTCTTCTGGGTCCTGAAAGCTTGGAACCGGAACTGATCCCTAGATCGAGTTACCCGGTCCACTTCATGAAATTAAAAAAAAAATTAAAGTATATATTATTAGCAAACCCTAAATCTAAATGGTTCTGCACTTCTTCACTTCGCCAAACGTCCCTTCTCTACTGCTTCTCTCTCTCTCTCTAGACCCTCACCACTTAGGCACTCAGTCACCAATCAACATGCCCCTCTTTCTCTCCCTATCTCACACTCTGTCTCTCTAGTCTCTCCACTCCCCAACGCACTTTACGGCGATGTCCCGGATGCTTCCCCCGACCTCGTCGGTCATCACTTTCTCTAGCGTTCATTCCGGGCAACCAAGATACCGTCGATGACTATTCTCTCCTACGGACCGCAACCCACGACTGACGTCTCTCGATCTATCTCCTGGCTAAGGCGACGAATTTTCTGCCGACAACCACCAGTGAGTAACTCGCTACCTCTTTGGAGTCTCGATTTGTTTGTTTAGACATTCTTGTTTGTATTTTTGTTTAGATTTGTATGTATTTTGCTCTACCATCCACAAATTTTGCATTTTTTCAAAATTCTGTGTAAATTTTAAATGACTACTTTCGCTCAGCGATCGATGTTTGAGAAGAAACTGTGATATTTACTTGGAAAGCAAAGAATCTATTGCCATAATCTCAATACGAGAGGTGGAATTAGTTGTGTGACTGACATGGGTTATTAGTAAATATTTGTATTGGAATCTCAATACCCGGGTTCCAACTGATTTTGGAACCGGGTCCAGAAATCTTGGAACCGGTCTAACCGGGACCGGGACCAGTTTTGAGATTTCTTGACCCGGTCCAACCGGGATCGAGACCGGTTCCACAAAAAAGGACCGGGTACCCGGTGATGCTCAGCCCTAGTTCGAATAGTGAAAACCTTTCTTCGTGAACCCTGATAAGACATTCGGAAGTTAAAGCACGTTGATTTAAACTCGAATGATCGAAAACCTTTTTCCAAGCTCATTCTTTGCCCCTACGTGCAGGTTGCTCCTTGGCCCCTACAAGAGAGAGAGCATACGTACTTGGAGATGGTAGAGAAGAGGCTAAAAATGGATAAGTTATTTTCCACCTTGAAATTCAAGATTTTGAAATGTTAATGTCCTTTTGGCTATTGAGTTAGGTTTTACCTTGCACTGAAGAACTTGCGTTCCTTTAGCAATGATGAGTGAGTTAGATCCACAAGTACATGTCCTTGTGCTATGCTTGTCAAGATGCTACTTGTAAATGTGTACACGCTAAGATATATACATCAATGGAATCATTCGTATTGAACTAGGAGGGGAATGATTAAAGAACCATAGCTATGATCGATGATCCTAATAAATGATGACCCCCCTTTTATTTTGAATTCTAAATTTCCTGAAGAGATTAGGGGATATTATCATATGCATGCCTGAAGGATTAAGTGTTAACAGTAGGATCTCATTGAACGTTGCATAAGTGTACTTGTCATTCTCCATCTTTGTCGTTGTTGCATGTATAAGTGCATTACTTGTTTTCTATCATACAAATTGTTATTCACGATGTGGGGTGCCAATGTTTTGGCTATTATGAACACTGATACACCTAGAAAGAGCAACGCAGAAAGAACCTAGTAGAATTTGGAATTGTACATAGTAAACGACTCCTACTAAGGTAAGCAACCTACACAATAAGACTCCTATGATCACCTATAGACAGGCGTGCCCCATTGGACCTCGACACAAATCGAAAGGAACCTTAGTATCGACCGTACTCAAATAATCATAGCCATTGGGCGCCAATCTTTCCCCAAACTAGAAGAGCTTTAAGGCATGCCATTGACCATAGGTTGCAAATGGGGGTTGCACGTGAGTATACACGTCTAGGTGTTTGCCTATGAGGCAACCCCACGAGTTTCCAGGTCTTAGGAAATGAATGTGACCTCATGTACAGCATGAGGCCATACGAGTATCTATAGATGGGACTGTTGTGAGTGGCTGTTGATGTGTTTCCGGCTGAAAGCTAAGAAAATAGGCTTTCGATGACTGCTTGGCTTGAACTTAATTAAACATATGACGGTATTAATCGATCGAAGTGATTTATGATATTAGTTGCACAACATGACTCTTGAATGATCATTTACAATCCATGAATTCTATTTCCTCATGTTATAGTTGGAGTAATTGAACACGATGCATGTAATGCGTGACTGGATGACAATAAAGTTATATTTGCATGTATTCACATTGATGGAAGGGTATACCTCATGTGTAAGAAAGGGAGCATGGTAGAGCATTCAAGGTCTTGTCTGCATAAATATAAATACTCACGTTCGTTATGCACAATCATTGATGCATTATAGGAGTTGGGTCACTGACTAGTTTTGTGTGTGAGTGAACTATTAAGTACATGAGCTTCTTGGTACCTGTTTTGAGCTTATATAGGATGCAATTGAGTTGGATGCACAGTCTACCATATGTGGCTTATTGCGTGATGTGATTGTTGGCATGTTACTTTCATTACATGACTCCTATTGCTTCCTGTTGCAGCTTGAGTGGCCTGATGCGCATATACTGAATACATGACCTAATGACATCGGAATTTGCATTTACATGTGCTCACCATCGCATATCATATGTTTACTAAGGATATCATGTTAGTACCTTGCATTTAGGGGCCAACCTCTATGTGGATACATAAATGCCTATTTGCTTCACGTGACATGATGAAGTGTAGGTGTACTTGCGGTCATACGCGAGCCTTTACTATACCCACTAGTCCCTAAAGTTATGGAACATGCAATTAAAGTGTTTGATTGAAGGGTTTTAGGGCAGTTTGACTATATAATGTTAAATAGTTGTGCATCCTCATTGGGACATGGGCATGTCGGTTTACCTTCCTAGCTTCATGACTTAGAGAAAAACCAACTCCCTATGGAAACTTGAGGGTAGAGCCTTACATTAGGTAAACCAATGTGATTAAGCTAATGCAATTACCGTGCCTATTATTGCTCATGTAACTATACTTGATGACGAAATATCCTTCACTGGGACTATGTTTTCCAAGCTGTTATATGCTAAGTGATTGACGACCACATGCATTACCCAGTAACATGCTTCATATATATTGAAACGTGGATTAACTCCGTGGATTATGCTTGATTTCAAAGTGCGACATTGTTGCGAACATATGTGTACTTCTTGTGTGTTCTCGTTCATATAATGCTATGTGATGCTACATCATGCTTATGTGATGCCTTTACTACTTTAATGTGTTATAGGAGTCTCCAAGTTAACCGTTTTGATTTTAGATGTGACTTAAGTTCATGTTTTAGAAAGAAACTACATGTATGTGACCTTAAAGTTGTTATAGCCCAATTGTGACGAAGTTAATATAATGCACATACATAGAGTGGTTGTTTACTATGCAGTTGAGTCTAGATAATTGAAAGTCTATTTTCCTTTTTAAAACAAGCTTAATATGGTTTTCCACATCAACTCATTTGCCCCTCTTCTATGCGATTGCCCTCGGTGCCTAAACAGAGAGAGTAGCCGCTCAAAGAGGATTAGCGATGAGGAAGACTGGATACCACAAGCCTCTTTTCTCGGTTTCAATTAATTGTAAAAAAGAAATTTGGATTCTGGTGCGATTTGTATAGACTGTGTCAAGTGTGTACTCATCTTAGGCACAACTGAATTGAGTTTTGGAATTTCGAGGACGAAATTCTTTCAAGGTGGGAAGAATGTAACACCTGCGTTCCTTATTTTTACGTTACGCTGACTGCCTTGCCTTTTGACATTATAAAATCATATTCTAGGAACGATATGAGTTAAATTATTATCGATGTGCTTATGAGAGCGATAATTTTATTAAAAAGAATATTATTGTTGCAATTACTATTATTATTAGTCTTGAAAATTTTTCGATGATTTCCAATAACCGTTCATAAGGATTATTATTGGATACTAAGTCGAGTAGAATCCCGATTACGACTAGATTGTTAACCTTAGAAATAGTTCGAGTTTTATTAAATCGAACGTTGACGTATTTGGGAACGAATAAATTGATGAGAAATTGTATTACCGGCTTGAATTTAGACTAAGAGGCACGAGATTAGGCTAGTAATATTAGTTGAATATGGCAAGCAACAAAAGAAACAAAAAAAATGCAAAAAGAATAATAACAAAAAATGGGGTCGAAGTCCCCTTCTTTTCTTCTTCACGTATGCAGGGGGTTTCTTCTGGTTTCCCCGTGACACCCCCGGCAATAGGCCACCAAAGAGAGAGTGGGTGGGAGGAGAGGAGAGGAGGTGGAGGCTAGCGGTGCACCACCGCCACACCGACGACTACCCACAGCCCACGAAAGCAAAAAGAGAGAAAAGAACGGCGTACACTGACGGAGAAGAAATGAGATCGGGGCAAAACGCAAGCAACTGGGGCGTGGGTTAAGCCCTAATCCTCCACAACCCATCAGCACCACCGCCGCCGCCGCCGCCGTTGTCAATGGTCGCTAGGACAAAAATCGGCGACCTGAGGGGGAATGAGGAAAGAGAACAAGGCAGAACTGTAGCAATAGCGGCATCAGAAAGGAGAAGGGGTGCATTTTCAAGTTTCTGACCATCTTCAATAGCACCCAAAGTCCTTTGATTGAACCTCTTGGTTGGAATTGAAGTGGGTGTTTCTCTCCTCCTAAATTATTAGTATTTCAAACGAATTTCAACAATTATGGGTAGTTTAAGTGTAATTATGAAACTGTTATCAGTAATTGGAGGATTTAAGGACCAAATCTAGCAAAAGTGGTGATGATGCTAATTTAGGGTCATGCATATTGAATTGAGGCATAGTTTTGATAATTTGTCAATTTGGGAAATTCCAGAGTAGGCACATTATGCTCTAATGATGTTGCCAAAATAAGTTTAAACATGTTTAAAGTTGTTTACATGATCACATATGAATACTATGCTTGTGGATATTGGTTTTGTGAATTAATCGATTGAATTATTGTGATAACTGAACTGAGTTTGGTAGTTGGATGGTTTGAGGTGAAACTATTGAGTAATTTCAGGTTCTTATGGTCAGAGTTGTGTGAGGAGGGAGTCTGGGTTTGATATTAACCGCAATCGTGTGGATTGCGAGGTTTATGAAATACTAAAGTGGATTATGCTAAAACTGTTCCTATAAAGTGTTACGAATGTGCTACTTGTTAATCCGTTCCTCCTTGATGTTGTTAAGTGATGCTACGTGATTGATTTTTGCACTTAGACATCTATAAAAAGGGTCGTTAAATACTTGTTTTCATAATTATGTAGGTTTCTAAATATTTACCAGTTGCCTGCTGATTTCTTAAAATGCTTTTAGCCTAAAAGATCCTAAATCGTCGAACTACTCAGTGAATGACTCAATTGAATAGTCGATAGATATTGGAAGTTAAAAAGCAAACTAGTAGCGAGTTGGAAAACATTTTAAGGTTTAAGTTTGTTCGTATCCCCTTCTTGTGTTTAAAAGGATTAAAACGAATTGAAAAATTGCAACTGAAGATGTCTATTATGAAACTAAGATCGAAATATATGCTAGCTAAGTACTTTGTGTTTCGAATGTGTTTTGAATTATAAGTTAGTAACTCCATTATGATTTTAAGAGGTTTTCAAGTTGCATTATGAAGTGTTTGAATGTGTTACGTGTGAGCCCCTCCCCTTCATGTCATTATGCTTTATCATGTGTGTGTGGGTGAAATTTTGAAAAAAGAAGGTTTTTCGTTGTTGAAAATAAAAGTAGCCATAACTACTATCGAATGATGGCTTATTTTTAACTATACGAATGCAATTTTTAAGGCATAAAGAATTTTGAAAAGGAGTGAGTTGTATAATAAATGATTTCGCTGTAAGAAAGACTTGGCAAGAAACTTTCTTTCACATGATATGCACATTTAAAAGCTTAAATGTTCGATGCATTACTAGGATATAACCACGCTTCATTTGAAATTTCATTTAAACTATACTTGGAAACTCATTCATAAAATATGCGCAGGATATGCACATTTGAAAACTTTCTTTCCTTTCTTGAAAACACTTTACTTAGCCTCTTAAGGCTCATATTCTATAAAAAGAAATCTCTTTTGTATTGGTCCTCTAATGACCCTTATAAGTTTTTCGAATCTTATTCGAACTGGCCTCTTAATGGCCCTTAAAACCTTTCTTTTTCCTGAAATAGTTAAAATGGCGAAATGCCAACTGCTTTTCTTATTCATCAAGAAATACCCTTGGCGTAAGATCACCGCTTATTAAAGGAAACATACATAATAATTTAATCACATAAGTGAGGAGTCTAGACTCTTAGAGGTACTTTGTTACTGTCATTCCGAGCCAGCCAAACTCGAGTAGCAACATACGCCTATCCGGATAGATATCATACTATGCTAAGACATAACTTGCATACTTAGGCCCTATTTGGAAAACCACTGCTAGTTGTTAGTTGTTAGCTGTTAGCTGTTTGTATTAGCTGTTAGCTTTTATGTGTTTGAATTAGCTGTTTGTATTAGCTATTTGAATTAGTTGCTTGTAGAAAAACTGTTTTGTGAAAATTAGTTGTTTATAACAAAGTTGTGAGACAAAAAGCTAATTCCTTAAAAGACTCTTCTAAAAAGCTAATCAAATTAGCTTTTTGGACCCAAAAAGCTCTTCAAAAAAGCTATTCTACCAAACACCTAAATTAGCTTTTTCACTAAGTCAAACAGCTAATTTTGGTCAAAAAAGCTCTTTTTTTGCCAAAAAGCTCTCCAAAAAGTTGTCTACCAATCACCCTCTTAGACTTCATGCAGGAATCAAACCACAATCCCTTAATCATCTTAACGTAGCTTATGATATACCAGGCGGGATACTAAGTCACTGTCCCTAGGTCTCAAAATTAAGCTTAACGTTTCTAGAGTAGCTCCCCCACATACACTTAAGCATGAACATAATTATTCATACATATACATACTTATACTTATTCATACATATGCTTTCTAAGTTCATAATACGAAAACATAATTTCCTTCCAACACCGCTCTTTTTCAAAATTCTTTATACCTGAAAACTATATTCGTATAGTTAAAAATAGGCCATCATTCGCTAATAGTCATGGCTGCTTTTATTTTCAATCACGAAAACCTTCTTTTCTAAACTCACCCTCACACACATGATAATGCTTAACGACATAAAAGGGGAGGGGTTCACACGTAGCACATTCGAATACTTCATAATTCAACTTGGAAGCATCTTAAAATCGTAATGGAGTTGCTAACTCGTAATTCGAAACAATTTCGAAACTCAAAGTACTTAGCTAGCATACAACTCAAATTAAGTTTCGTAATAAACTCTGCTAGTTCCCCATTTTTAGTTTGTTTAGAATCCTTGTTAAACTCAAAGAAGGAGGCATAAACAAGCCAAAGCTTGAACACATTTTCGAACTCACTACTAGTTTGCTTTTTAACTTCCTAAACCTATCGACTATTCAGTTGAGTCACTTACTGAGCAGTTCGACGATTTAGGACCTTTTTACGCTTCAAACATCTTAACAAACTAATAGGCAACTGGTGGATGCTCAAAACATTTGCAATTATGAAAAGAACCCTTTAACGACCCTTTTTAAAGATGTCTAAGAACAAAATCAATCACATAGCATCATTTAACATTTTCAAGGGGGAGAGGGGTCACACAGAGCACATTCATAACACTTCATAACTCACCTTGGTAGAATCTATCCAATAAGATACACATGGCCTCGTAATCCACACGATTGTGGTAAATCACAACTTAGACTCCCTCCTCACACAACACCGACCACAAAACCTCAAATCGCTCATTAGTTTCACCTCAGGCCATCCAACTACCAAGCTCGGTTCAATATCACAATAGTTTCAATCGATTAATTCACAAAACCAATGTCCATAAGCATAGCTTCATATCGACCACCAATAGAAATTAAACATATTAAAATGATTAAGCTGCGACATTCAAACACGATTCTGGTTTGCTCCACAATTCTTCAAATCACCCGTTTAGTAAAATCGAGTGTTAATCACATGCATGAACTCTATAATAGTTTCAACACCATTTTTCGCTTCAATTCAAATCTAAGCCTTCCAATTACTGATACAATATCAGAATATAAACATGCACTACCTAAAATCGTTATATTCGTTTGAAATTACTATAATTTAGGAGGAGAAAAACACCCACCTTGACTCCAAGCTAAGGACCCCACCTAAGGGCTTTTGTGGCTGAATTTCGATGCTTAAGAATTCGGAAATTCGCCTCTGATTTTGCTGCCCAACATAGACCCCGAATCAGTTCGCCCCAGGCCCAGTTTTGATGTTGTTCGTGCTGTTTTTGTAGGTCGCCGGAACTAGGCTTAATCGCCGCTTGGTTGCCGGCCTCAGTTGCGCTAGTCGTTGACAGCAGGTCGCGGTCCCTCGAGCCTTTTCGCTCAATTTCTCTCACTGGGTCGCTCTCTTTCTCTCTTTGCTGGTGGTTGCACATGAGTCCGGCCGCCTACGCCGTCACCCACTCCCTCTTACTCTCTCCCTCTCCTCTGTTGGCGGTTGAGGATTTGGGGTAGCAAGGGAACCCCTCTCTCTCTGTCATGTGTGAGAAGAAGAAAGGGGCTTCTGCCCCTCTTTTAGTTCTCTTTGTTTTTTGTGTCTCAAGCTTGCTCAAATTAACACCGTTAGTCTAACTCGTATACCGAACTCTGAATCCAAATCGATAATATGACCCTTCATCGATTATTCGCTCCCAAATATAGCTAGGTTCGATTTAATAAATAATGAACTAATTCTAATGTTGACAATCTAATCGTATTCGGGTCCCTATTCGATTTAGTACTTGTTAATAACCATTATTAATGCTTGCTAAAAATCATCGAAAGATTTTCGAAACTAATAATAATATTAATAGCGACAAAAATATTCTTGTTAATAAAATTATCGTTCGCATAAGCACATCCGTAATAGTTTAACTTACATAGTTAATAAAATACAATTTTGTAACGTAAAAAGGCAAGACAGTCAGCTTGACGTACAAATAAGGAACACGGGCGTTACATTACTATTATTATTAGTCTTGAAAATTTTTCAATGATTTCCAATAAGTGTTCATAAGGATTATTATTGGGTACTAAGTCGAGTAGCATCCCGAGCACGCTTAGATTGTCAACCTTAGAATTAGTTCGAGGTTTATTAAATCGAACCTTTACGTATTTGGGAACGAATAAATTGACGAGCAATTGTATTACCAGGTTATATTTAGACTAAGAGGCAAGAGATCGGGCTCGTAATATTAGTTGAATATGGCAAGCAACAAAAGAAAAAAAAGGAAAAAGAATAATAACCAAAAAGGGGGTCGAAGCTCCCTTCTTCTTCTTCTTCACGCACGCAAGGGGGGGTTTCTTCTGGTTTCCCTATGACCCCTCCCTGACAACCGGCCACCAATGAGAGAGAGTGAGCGGGAGGAGAGGAGGTGGAGGCCGGCAGCGAAACACCGCCACGTCGGCGACTGCTCGCGACCCACAAAACCAAAAAGAGAGAGAAAGAACGGCGAACAATGACGGAGAAGAAGTGAGATATGGCAA
Source organism: Selenicereus undatus (assembly GCA_017589665.1). NCBI lineage: Eukaryota > Viridiplantae > Streptophyta > Magnoliopsida > Caryophyllales > Cactaceae > Selenicereus > Selenicereus undatus. The sequence goes on from JACYFF010031958.1 coordinate 57,542,156, forward strand.
AACACAGGCAACTGGGGCGTGGGTTAAGCCCTAATTCACCACAGCCCATCAACACCACCAATATGCCACCACTATCAATGCTGGCTGGGCCCAAACCTTGCGACTGAGTGGGAATGAGGAAGGAGAACTGGCCAGAACCGTATTAATCGCGACATCAGAAAGGAGAGGGGATGCATTTTTGAGTTTCTAACCATCTTCAACAGCGCCCAAATCCCTTTGAACGAACCTCTAGCTTGGAACCAGGTAGGTATTTCTCTCCTCCTAAATTAGTGGTAATTTCAAACTAATTTCAACGATTATGGGTAGTTTAAGTTTAGTTCTAAAAATTTTATCAGTAATTAGAGGATTTGAGGTTGAAATCTGGTAAAAGTGGTGATGATGCTGATTTAGGGCCATGCATGTTGAATTGACGCATAGTTTTGCTATTTTGTCAATTTGGGAAATTGCAGAGTAGGCAGATTATGCTCTAATGATGTTGCCAAAATAAGTTTAAACATATTTAAAGTTATTTGAGTGATCACGTATGAATACTATGCTTGTGGATATTGGTTTTGTGAATTAATTGATTGAATTATTGCGATAACTGAACTGAGCTTGGTAGTTGGATGGTTTAAGGTGAAACTATTGAGTAATTTGAGGTTCTTGTGGTTGGTGTTATGTGAGGAGGGAGCCTAGGTTTGATATTAACTGCAATCGTGTGGATTGCGAGGTTTATGAAATACTAAAGTGGATTCTGCTGAAACTGTTCCTGCGAATTATTACGGATGTGCTACATGTGAATCCCTTCCCTCTTAATGTTGTTAAGTGATGCTATGTGATTGATTTTTGTACTTAGACATCTATAAAAAGGATCGTTAAAAGCTTGTTTTCCTAATTGCGTATGTTTCTAAATATTTAGCCATTGCCTGCTGATTTGTTAAGATGTTCGTAGCCTAAAAGATCCTAAATCATTGAACTACTCAGTGAGTGACTCAACTGAATAGTCGATAGGTTTAGGAATTTAAAAAGAAAACTAGTAGCGAGTTTGAAAATATTTTAAGGCTTAAGTTTGTTAATATCCCCTTCTTGGGTTAAAAAGGATTGAAACGAATTAAAAATGGCAAATAAAGATGTCTATTATGAAACTAAGTTCGAAATATATGCTAGCTAAGTACTTTGAGTTTCGAATGTGTTTCGAATTGCAAGTTAGTAACTCCATTATGATTTTAAGAGGTTTTCAAGTTGAATTATGAAGTGTTTGAATGTGTTAAGCTCGAAATATATGCTAGCTAAGTACTTTGAGTTTCGAATGTGTTTTGAATTGCGAGTTAGTAACTCTATTATGATTTTAAGAGGTTTTCAAGTAGAATTATGAAGTGTTTGAATGTGTTACGTGTGAGCCCATCCCCTTCATGTCATTAAGCTTTATCATGTTTGTGATGGTGAAATTTTGAGAGAAGAAGATTTTTCATTGTTGAAAATAAAAGTAGCCATAATTATTAGCGAATGATGGCCTATGTTTCACTATACGAATACAGTTTTTAAGGTATAAAGAATTTTAAAAAGGAGTGAGTTGTATGATAAATGATTTCGTTGTAAGAGATAGCAAACCTATTAGCCGCTATGACCATATGCTTTAAATGGCTAAGATAACATGCTTACGAATATATGTAAGATGGGAGTGAACCTGCTAGAACGGGGGAATCCCTAGCCTAGGAAGTAGTCCCAGTAGTGGGAAACCCTAGAAGACCCTAATGAGCGTGTATATCCAATTATGTAGCCATCTCGAGTGTAAGAGCTTATGTTTATGCGTGAGCGATAGCCTCACTAGGGGTCAAGAATAGATCTCATCCAATGAGCACATTATGATGATCATATGCCAAGAGTATTTTTCTAATAAGTAAGAAAAGCAGTTGGCATTTCGTCATTTTAACTATTTCAGGAAAAGGAAAGATTTTAAGGGCAATTAAGAGGCAAGTTCAAATAAGATTCTAAAAGCTTATAAGGGTCATTAGAGGACCAATACGAAAAAGATTTCTTTCTAAAGAGTTTATGAGCCTTGAGGAGGCTAGTTTGATTTGTAAACAATTATTTAACAAGGTTAGCTTGATTTGTAAACTATTCTTTAAAGAAGCTAGTTTGATTGGTAAACTATCCTTTGAAGAGGCTAGTGCGATTTGTAAATTATTCTTTGAAAACAACATGAGTCACTACATTTTCAAAATGCGTATTTGAAAGCATTTTTCCCCGTTCTTGTTGTTTGCTTGCTTAAGTGCCTAAATGCTTGTTTATTAAGGAAGTTTGGTTATTAAGGCCTAGAAACGAGCTTGAGTGGCTAGCGTGAAGTTTAAAGGTAATGATTTTCCTTGAGGACTATGACTGCCCAATATGATAGTAATATACAAATATTGTGTGAATGCTATGTATTATTATGATTATTGCCTACAAATGGTTTTGGTTTTAAGGAGTCGGGAAATACTCACTGAGCATGTGGTTGCTCATCCCATTACTATTTCTCCTTTTTCCTGGGTTTTCATTGTGACAAGTAGAAGTCAATTTATTTATGTTGAGATTGAGTCTACCCTTGCTTTGAAAAGATGTCATGTATGCACATATAGAAGTAGACTCAAGAGTTAAACGATGTAATACAATGTATCCCTAGAGTTGTAAATATATGTAAACAAAGTACTCTAGTTCATGTAGTGCATATTGTTTAGAAGTCACTCTGTGTGGACATGTGAGCCAACCGTCTGATTAGTCAGTCACCATTTGTTTAAGTTGTTTATTTTTGGGATGTAAAACCCCAGTACTCCGGATGTGTGATCTGTTGAGTTGTATCTTTTATTTCCTTCTTTAGTATTGACCTTTATTGTTTTGATGCACTTCGTGCGAGTGGATTGTAGCATTATGAAGTCCGGTGTGTGGCCATTGAGCTTATTTTAGAGTTCTTTCCGCTTCTGTTGATTGCAAGGATTTAATGTAAGGCTTTAAGCCTGGGAAATGGTTAGTTTTTAGGCAAAACTCTGTCCGTTTCATCCCAGAATTTAGGTAGGATTTAAGAAGTCGTTAATGCTCCTAACCCTAGGGGTTGGGAGTGTCATAAGGACTTTGCATAAGACAAAAGAAATCCTTCAAGCATCAACACTAACACTATCAAAGCGAATTAGAAATAAAAAAGAAAAGTGGTTAGTCAATATCATAAAGATTAACTCGATATTTGACAAGTTGGTCCTTAACACCAAAAATTTGACATGCATTGCAAGCGTACGGGTGTTATAAGTTTAGATTAAATATCAACCCACATGGACCAACGCAATCTACCAAGTATTATCCTTGTAAAATGCTAAGCAAAATAACTACTTAAGTGGATGGTTTATCTAGACCAGAAAATCACTTTATTGTAAGAAGAAGAAATCTATTGAATTAAAGCATTTAGAGATTTGTTTTGCTAATAATAAGTTAGGTTTTTTGAACTAAGCATGGTCTTTTCTCAAGTTTGGTTGATTCAAAGTTTGAAAATATAATAAAATTTAATTGTTCCTTTGGAAATAAACTGAATTACTTAAACTAATTTAATCACCATCCTCTCAAAGGGTTCTTGTTTAGTTTAACTTACAGATCTTGATTACAAATTTTCTTTGCTCTCAACGTGCAGTCCTCTTTCAAAAACCATAAAGATGAGTCTAATCTTGCCGATCTAGTAGCAGTTTTCTCCTTTCGGTATTTCATCCTACTATCGAATATATGCGAGTAAATTGACCCAAATTACTCATGATCAATCAAAACATGTGATAGATTGAACGAACCAAGCAAGATCAAGCACGAGATTGATTTGATAAATTAGAATTCCAACAATATTGTTTTAGCTAGCAAATCCTTAGACTATAAAGAAACTCATGATTATTGAAACTAAATCAAAAGAATCTAAACTAAATATCAATCGAACCAAAACTAACTAAAATGAGTTCGAGAACTATAGAGAGAAAAATGCCTATCAACAAAAAAGTTTCTTCATAAGATCTTTTATCTTCAAAGCCTCCCCTTGCAAGTGTCGTCCTTCGATCCTTCGTTTAGCTCCCAATTATTAGAAATGGATGAATTTTTTATGAAACTAAATGATGGAATGGATGAAGATGATGTACAAGTAGTTGAGATATGCCTTAAAATAGAGAAACTAGAGCATTCTTGGCTATAAGGAAAGATTAAAGTATTAAGAATCGAAAGCAAATTGGGATCATTGAGCCCTAGCAGGAGTATGAGGTGCATTGTTCATGTAATCCCCACATCAAGGTGTGATTAAAGGTCAAAATCATAAACATAGTTCTAACATTATAGGAAATATGATGATCATGATGTCTAACATAGGGCAGTAGATAACAACCAAAAATTGGTTTTGGAAGACGGAGCCCTAAGCATTTTGGAATAGAAAAGTGATTTAGCTATACTTCGATTTAGTAGTCGAATTACAAACAAATTAGCCACAGTCAATATTATAAGGGTGACAAACTGATTTAGACAAGCAAAGTGTAGAACATCTTGGATTTATCATATAATGATTTCACATGAGCATATTCTAGATCACATGAAGCAAGTCCAATTAAAGCAATAAAACTAAATAAATAGGGGTTGATTCCTTTGCGAGGTGTGGGATTCAGAAGCAAAAAAGAATGATGGGTTACAATCTTCAACATTCCCCTACACTAATAAGAGCTTATTTGAATCTTTGACTTAGCACAAGTTATATGGGCTTACAACCATCAATAGACAAGATGCATGATATATGTATAAATATCTTTCTGCATTACCTAGAAGAAGAAGATAAGAATCAAAAGTATTAGAATGTAGGCAACCATTTAAAATCGAATAGGAATGTATTCCATATTTAGCAACACGTTTCAAAGACAAGCTGAGTCATACTAGAAAGAAGGTATAAGTACACTTGAAGATCCACAAAACTCTAGAGGTTTGGAATGAGAAATGAAAATTATATAACATTAAAAGGAAGAAAATTTATAGGTACGACAAATCGAACATGTACAAGAGATGCTAGAAGGAAGAGCATTAACACAAAAGTCACTAAAATTGGCAGGGTTGGGATGCCAATTACGATCTTTTGAGCATAGGTTTAGAATCAAGAAGAAATGCAGTAGCAAAGAGTACCCGTAAATAACTCAAGATGATTAAGGGATCAGTATATTAGGGACTGAAAATAATGAGAATGTCGCTTATGTAGGATTTTAAGTTAAAAGAACAAATGGAAAATTTCGACATGAAAGGAAATAGTACTATGAAACGGATAGAATGAGAGTGACTATAAGCATAAACAATTTAAAAAAGGAGACCATAAGGTTTAAATAGTTCCAAACATTAGTTAAACAGGAGCAAGAACACTTTATATAAATTTGCAAAGAGCAGTAAGTACATGGTATTAACCTAGGATCAAACTGTGGAATTATCCTCCTGCAATAACAGGAGAGTGAACACTCGTAATGTGATCTAACAAATGTGCCCTTCACCAATTATGTAGAAATCCACATGTAGGTTTATGTGGTTATAAGAAGAAAAGTCATGATGGTCCCTAATTTATCCCCGAGGATCAAAAGAGTAAAATGAAAGTCAAAGTTACAAAATCCAACAGAGAGCTTGCGGACGCACAAATAAGGATGCGACTAATGATGTAAAGAATAGGGTGATCTTATATTCAAAGTGTTGTCATATGAGTTCAATTCGTGCTCACAAAAACACATAGAGTTAGCAACACTAAGAAGCAAAACAAAATGAGATTTAAAGTATCACAGATAGAGATATTCTTTAGTCATCAACATACTTAGTTTGAATTCACTTGCACAAAAGGGGATCATCCTCTTAAATCTATTGAATTCATGAATAATGGCAAAAATGAAGTAATAGGAAACAAAGTCGGTTATGAGCAAGGAAGATATGTCATTGTTGCAAGGACAATTGTAAAATTTAAGCTAAGTAGAGATAATTAGTGAAAGAAAGCGGGACATATTTCACCTTAGTGATAGGGATTCAACATAAAAATTAATGTCATAAGGCAAGTTAATGATGGAAAGGATGCACAATGAAGTATTGTTAAGATGCTCAACGATTTTAGTAAGGCAAAGGTGGTTAATATGATCCAAAATGAATTTAAGTTAGGTTATGTTATTGCATAATATGGGTGTAGCTGGCTCTGGTTTGTAAAGAGATTAAAGATTCCTAGCACGGACTTGCAATTATGAAACGGTAGCATATAAAGATGGTTAACTGACCAAAGATCACTACATACTCTTTTAAATCAATCCAGGGACTTCTGTAGCTGAAGTTGCAGAAAAAGAAATTACTTGGGGTTTTGAACCTTTATACAGACCCTTTCAATATCTTACTATCTAGTAATACCTTGTTGTTGCACCAGGGATTGTATCTTAATAATATCGTCTTCAATTTGACATCTCATTCTTATAAAACCACTAGTAATAATCCTAAAAAGTTATATGATATATACTCGCGTCATCACTCTTAATTTGATACTAGCATGACTCATGATATCAGATAACCTGAGTTTGACCATAGAACCATTGTGATTATATTATACTTCTCCATAGATCATTTAGTCCCCAAGTCTCATCCATGAACCAGGTCTACTTAGGTAGAATGTAAATTAGGACCCCTAGAAGTTTCTTGTATACAAAAGCAAAGAGTTCATACACATATAGCACATTTGCAAGCCTTTCCCCATGGTTTCACATGTGTGAATGGTCCTTTTCTTCAAAATGAATGTACTTAAAGTTGTTCACCACCACTTTTGTTTCTTTGAAGAATCCAATGTCAAAGTATCTTCTCTTCTCCCTCTCTCTTTTCTGTTGTCTTTTTCTTTTTTTTCCCCCTTTTCCTTTTTGTCTAACCCTTCTTAACCCCAAAGAGTCTGCTTACCTAATCACCTTCTACATTACATAATAAAATTCTCTCCCATTAACTTATTTTAAATGAACTAGTGAGTATAGCTTGACCCACCATCACCGTACACCTTATCCACTAGTATCGGATAACGAATTATTCACAACATTACATTAAAATCTAGTATAAAGACCTTGGCACTAAGATCCACCTCTAGTAATCTCCATGAGCACTTGGGGTTTGTTTAGCCTCACGATAAGTGTGGACGTTATAGGCAAAGGCACATTATACCATCTCTAACCTCTAAAGGAGTCTCTCTATACACCTTTTAAGTTTTCAATGTCCACTATTGCCTAGATCGGGACATATTTATTTATATAATCTGGGTCAATGGTCTAAAGTTACAATGTCAGCCAATAACCCAAAACTAAATATCCTCTAGCTCTTTGTTACCTATTACCTCTATCATTGCAGAGCATGCGTTAAGGTATGATGACTTGTATACACCTAAAATTTAGCCATCTACGTAAGTTTACATAATTTGTAAACCAATTAATGATAACACTTCTTTTCCAAGAGAACCTTATCTCACTCCATACAACTCATTTAATGCCTAGTAGTACACCATAAACAATTGAACTCTCTTCAGATAATTCACTATATTAGATTATTATTGCAAATCACCTATGATAGTGTGATAAGCCCTCAGACATGTACACTATTGCAATGGTTATTCATATCGGCTCAACACATAGATTCTGCAACATCATGTATTTCCTATGTCCAAAGTTAAATGTAATTGGTGCTCCATTAACCACATCAGAAGTGCGAATGGCATCCTCGCATCATGTCTTAACTAGCTCCATTTCCAAACATTAACTATGTCTGTACACCTTAACGAGGCTTATAGAATAAAGTTATCCTCCCAAAATAATGGGCAACCCCAAATTCCACATATTTAGCACTATGAGCTTGGTGAACTTCTCTAGGAAATGTACATTCACATATGGTCAACCAACGGCTCCCTACTCTATGCACTCATAAGCATGAACTTATAGGTAAAATCTCATTTACCTAGACCAACACAACTCATAAACGTCCTAAACCTTACAATGGCCTCTAAACCTAGCTTTGATACGACAACTGTAATGCCCTCATATACTAATAATCTAATTACCATAATTTAACCACTTATTATTACAATTGTGGCAAAAGTCTTAATGATTAGAGGCATGACCGTCCTCCTAAGTTAAACAATGCTATATATAAAGTACATGATTTTAACTGAAATATCGCCACGATCCAAGGTCCTAAACTACATGCATTTAAGTCAACTTCGAACTAAATTAATCTTCACATAATCAAAATATAACTAGATTAGGTATCTCCTAATTCTCTACCTCAGACATGCTTACTCAAGTTGTACACACAACATGATCTTTAAGTCCTGTCAAGTCTTCAAGTTATGCCAAAATCCACTGTGAGCATCTGACAGCGTTAAATAGCATAAACAGGAGACTTTGCTTCTACCTCTTGCTTCCTTTGAGCTTGTTAAGGAGAGCTCTACTCACCGATTCTTTACCTAAAATTAAAAACACAAGAAAGATTTCAGAAATGAGCCAAAGCCCAGTACGTTTATCCCTACTACTGTAAAATAAACTCTCAAAACAATTTAGTTGGGCCTCCGCATCTCAATTCGTTTTATCTCGAAAAACTGGAGAGGGAGAAAATAAACGTAAACTGCTTGTCGGTTTTTATCTAGTAGTGGACCCTAAACTGATGAGCTCATAAGCACAGTGCAATCAATGAATAGGTGTATACATACCAGGCTTATCGAAAAGCCTGACTTGAGGCCACCCGGGTTAATTGAAAGGCATAATCCCTAATGATTGATAATTGATGAATCCACTTGATTATATGGCAAAAACAATGCTTGAAAATGATTCATTAAATACTTGTATATTATGAGATTTCTATATTTACAAAAAGATATGGATATTTGAAGGGTACAGGTAGTAAACGTACTTGAAAATTTTAAAGTCCCTTCCCTTTTGTCAAATAGTTGTTCATGGCTTGACAATGGCGGAAATAGCCTCGTTTCTGCTCCAGGTATACACATTTAGTTGGTTATTGAAATTTCCAAGTAATTTTTATTAGTTACCATGTTAATAAATCATTCAAAGTCCTCCTGAGCATTTTCCTTAGTTATCGATACCCTAATAATTGTTACTTACGCTCACAAATTTATTTTGGTTCTCCATTTGGATGTGCTTTCTTCGATTAGTCTCATTATTATTATTATCATAAATGATATTGATGTTATTGTCATTAAAGTTATTATGATCATTGTTATTATTGAAATTAGATGTCATACTTAATGCCATTATAATTCCATTTCTATTATAATTTATGATCATTACGAGAAAAAATATTATTGTTAGTTCTAGTGATTTATCACGAAGGGGTTCAGATTACTAAGCTCAGCTTGTGGTCTGGACTGATTTGTAATGTCGAGTCATACTTTCATATGCAAATCAAAAGGAGTTTTGCTCATTTAAACATCAAACGGACTCTGATGTCTATTTAATAGTTTGGGCCACAAGAATATATATCATTCGCTCTCATCAAATGTGAGTTGATCCTTATTCCTCTCTTTAGTTACAAAAACACGAAACTAATCATTAACAATAATTTAGACCCAATAATCTCACCTTTTTAACCAAGTCACAAGAGTCAAGCTGCACAGTTACTTTTAATTGATAATACCACTCAAACTCACACAGTAAAATTTCATTCAATCCTTTTAAATTATCCTCCAATATCCACTTTGAACTTAATTTGTTTTCAAAATACCCAAAATAATATTTCCGTTCAATTCTCATATACAAACACATTTTATTTCCTGAAATTACTTTGAAGATTACATTATGCCATTTATTTCAAGAGAAATTATCTCATAATTGCATTCCACTCTTTTACTCCCATCATTAACCTCAAGCTCAAGCATCACAATGCAACCCAAAAATACTTCGCAGATACACTATTAATTTTTCATTCAATTACTACTAGAATTCATCAAAATTTCATAAAATCAATAAAATTAAACATGAACCCATATTCAAAACACCAAACTCTAATTCATCAATCCACCCCATCAGCTTCCAAGCATCTCCAAGCTCAATTTCATCGTCAAAATCTTAAATACTCACAAATTAACATTAATCTAATATGAACAAGACATTTACTAGGAAAATCAACAATAAAAAATAGTGGGAATGAGTAATAACGGTTTAGGGTTTCACCTTCCCAAACCATCATTGAAACAACTACAAGGGGAGTTAAAGGGAGGAAATAGGTCCTACTAGGGCTGGCGGCAATAGTTGTGACCAGCCGCACGGGCACCGTGGTGGCGATTGGCCGGTGTTGGCTAATGAATTGGGCAAAAATGGAATCTGTTGCTTCAAAAAACAGGGGAACGGGGCTTGTGCGTGTGTGTGTTTGTGTGAGTGGGAAATAAAATCAGGGGGGTGTTTTTCACGACTAGGAAATAAGGGGGTGTCGATGAGGGGGTATATTAGTTTTATTTACTTTAAATAATTTGCTTTGTTTTGTTTTTTTGTTTTGTTCAATCCCCCTAAATTTAGTTTTTTTTTCTTGGTTATTATTTTCTTTCCCCTTTTTAGGATAATAAATATTTGGGCTAAATTTTGGGTTAATACTTAGGTTTTCTATTAGTATTTCTATGGTTTATTTGGAAGGAACTTGTAAATTCAACCCACAATAATTAATATGCCCATTGCACTTATTTTTATTTTGTTTATTTACATCATAGTCTCATTTTTATAATGTAATTGAGCAAATTGTGTATTTATATATATAACACATGACTACTCACTTTTATAAATTTGCCTTTTTATTTATTTATTCATCTATTTATGAGTTCCAAATAATTTAACACGGAACATGACTTAGTTTATTCCAAGACCATTTCGTCATTTCAACCTGCAAACGCATAAAGATTTTAAAACCTTGAATTGAAATGCTGCACTTAACTTTATTAAATTGGAATTTACTAAAGTAAATACTCATTGATTAGGTTTGAAATATTACAGGAGGGCTCCAAACATACCCCAAACACTTCTACTATGTCACCCCTATGAATTGCGTATTGTTGATTGCTGGTAACATCTGTGCTCTTACTTTGCATCAGCATGGGATTGTTTGTCTCTCAAAAACAGTAAATACTTTCCTTGTATGGTTATATAATCCTTTATTTGATCTGGTGTCTGCTAATTTTTGTTGCGGACCTTCAAAAGAAATTAGTGAACTATGTACTTGAGATGTCTCAGGTCTAAAGAGTGCAACTAGAAGCTGGAGATTTTTTTTATACTATGGAAGATATTGAACATACACGGTTCGTATGCTCTGCAAATAATGTAATTGAATGGTAGCCACTGAATTTTCCTTATTTCACTCTCTCATGCTTGTCAACATTTTAGACAATATTGCTCATAACATAAAATTCCTATTAGCTTCTAGCTGATTGACATATAATGCCAATTAATAATAACACACAAGTTGTTTGACCTCGAGCAAGCAAAATTATGTTGTAATTGTAAACTATATATTAGAATAAAACGAACTGTCTTCTTTAATTATCACATATTTATCACTGTTATCATAAAAGTTTTCAAATATCATTTTGATTCCTTTTTGACACCTCTAACATTGTTATTTTTTTCCTTTTCAATCTTAAAAAAATAAGATACATAATAAAAGATTCTAATTTCCAACAGTACCAAAATTTTGGTAATGACTAATAATACCAAAATTACTAATAAAGATTCTTATAATAAAAATTCTGATTTCTTAAATTATGTATAGCCTTAATCACAAATCTCATGACATTAATATTTTCAATAGTAATTATAACTATTAACAAAGAATTAGTTATTGTTACAAAGTATGTTATTATATTTATGGTTTATATCTTATCAAATATTAACATATTCATAATAACGAGAACGATCAAAATTCTCAATCTAAGAATAAAAAAACTTATCATTTAAAATGAAAATAGTTACATATATGTTCAAAACTACTTTACCACTATATCCTTTATTTCCTTAATGACATTTTCCCTTGATATACAGTATTGAAAATCCCAATATGCTTTACATAGCAAATTAACAATCTACACATTATTTCAAGTTTTATTAGTTCAGAAGTTTTTTTGTCCCCTATTCTCATTGAAACAATGAATAATCTAGCGTTCAAATAATTATCTTATTTTATCATCGAATTTTTATTTCTTAAAAAATATTATTACTCCTTTATTTTTTATAAATTTATTGTAGTTTAGAAGTGAAACAAGTTCTAGTTTTGATCTGATCTAAATCAGATAAAATTGAATAAAGTTTTAAAATCTTGATCGATTTTAAGGGAAAATGAGTATAAATTTAGGTCAAATCAGATTTTGAAGTATAAAAATTTCTAAAATTTGATATAGATAATTTATAACTGTACCAATTTGTTTTAAATCGAATTAACCCACGTAATTGTGACTGGGTCGAACTAAACTAAGCAATAGGCTTGCATCATCTTTTAAATTTTGGGAAATTTACCTAATGGTGTTGGTTAAATTAACACTTTTCAGTTTTTGTGTTTTCTTACTTAGGGGTGTCTATTTTGTCTAACACAGTGGGCCCTTCTGTCTGTTGATGTGGCAGCTGAGGGCGAGAGAGGGAAGTTAATGTGCCAAAGTTGCCCCTCCCCCATTTCGGTCATTTGTTTTCAAAACTGAATTGAGAGAGGTTGAAGAAGGGTGTGAGGGAGAAGAGAGTGAGAAACTGCCAAATAACAATCAAGGGGAAGGGTCGTGGTTGAAGGGGACGTGGAGGGAGTGGAAGCCATTGATATCGACTACGGAGGAGCAACAAAGGTTGTGCAATTGCCTCCTTTGTAGGTGCTCGCTTGGTGAGGGACCGACGAATTCCACTGAGTTACTGTTCAGATCTCAAAGGTAAGGGTTTTGTTTGTTTAATTCAGTGTAATTTTGGTGGTTGTTGTTGTTATATGTGATAGAGGATGTTCAATTTCAGTTTGGATTGGTGAGTGGTAGGGGAGGAGAGCGATTTTGCTGTGTGTTTGGAGTGAATGAAGAACGGTGTTGTTAGTTTGTAAATGTGAAGGAGATGGAGAATGGGTTGTTGTAGTAGTAGAAAAGGTGGGCATTTGGGGGGAAGACATGCATTGAGTAGGTTGTAAGTAGGTCGCATAGGTACAGCATCCCCGAATTCCATAGTGGATAACTTAGGTTGTAAACTAAATGGATGTCGATGGTGGTGAGATAGGGAAGGGGTCAACTATGTTGTAATTTATGTGAGTAGTTGTTGGTTGTTATTGTCTAGTGTTTCAAGTGTAGGCATGGTGCAGGATGAGGAGAAGGGTGTGAATTGGTATGCCCTAAGATCTCGGAAAATTCATGTATGTAATCTGGGATAAGCATTGAGTATGGTTGGTAATTGGTTTGCATGATGTGAGTTGTGGCAATTGTATATCCCAGGTTAGGAGTAATGTGAATTCTTGCATAATAAGAGTGCCCCAAAAGTTACCATGCTATAACCTTGGATGTAGAGGATAGTGTAGGTTGTGTTCCACAAATGGCTATGTGACTAACCGTGAATTTGCAAGTGTAACCGAGGAAAGTTGTCCCGGAAATGGTGTGGCATGTGAAAAGTTTGTTGTACATTAGTATCCTTGTAAATGCAAATGCATATCCGAGGTGATAATATTAGTAATGCGAATTGTCTTGCATAATGTGGGTGTCCCAGAAGTGAACATGCTATAAACCTGGATGTAGAGGATGGTGTAGGGTTTTCCAAGTGTTACACAAATGGTTGTGTATTTGACTAACCCTGAATTTACAAGTGTGTAACCCAGGATAAGTGTCTGGGAAATGTAGGCCCCTCCCAGGGTAAGTGGCATGTGAAATGTTTGTTGTGCAATAGTATCCCTGTAAATGCAAATGCATATCCTAGGTGATAATATTAGTAATGTGAATTTTGCATAATGTGAGTGTCCCAGAAGTGACCATCCTGTAACCCTGGATGCAGAAGATGATGTAGGTTTTCCAAGTGTTCCACAAATGGTTGTGTATTTGACTAACCCTGAATTTGCAAGTGTGTAGCCCAGGATAAGTGTCTGGGAAATGTACCCCCCTCCCAAGGTAACTGGCATGTGAAATGTTAGTTGTACATTAGTATCCCTCTAAATGCAAATGCATGTCCCAGGTTAGAATAGTAGTAATGTGAATTGTGTTGCATACTAAGGGTATCCCAGAAGTGACCATGCTATAAACCTGGATGCAGAGGAGGTAGGTTTTCAAGTGTTCCACAAATGGCTCTAGATGTGACTAACCCTGAATGTGCAAGTTTGTAAACCTAGATAATTGTCTGGAAAATGTAGCTCCCTCCTAGGGTAAGTGGCATGTGAAAAAGTTTGGTACATTAGTATTCCTATAAATGCAAATGCATGTCCCAGGTTAGAATAGTAGTAATATGAATTATCCTGCATATTGAGGGTGTCCCAGAGGTGAGCATGCTATAACCCTGGATGTAGAGGAAGGTGAAGGTTTTTAAGTGTTCCACACATTGGCTATGTATGTGAGTAAACCTGAATCTGCAAGTGTGTACCCCATGATAGTTGTCTGGAAAATGTAACCCCTGCCCAGGGTAAGTGGCATGTGAAAAGTTTGGTACATTAGTATCCTTGTAAATGCAAATGCATGTCCCAGGTTAGAATCCTAGTAATGTGAAATGTATTGCATACTAAGGGTGTCCCAAAGGTGAGCATGCTATAACCCTGGATGTAGAGGAATGTGTAGGTTTTCAAGTGTTCCACAAATTGGCAGTCGATGTGACTAACCCTGAATTTGCAACGGTGTAACCCATGAGATATGTATAGATGGTGTGACTTGAAAATGAGTCAGTTTTCTACGGTAAGCACATGTTACTTATATGCAATGTGGGTGTTTATGCTTTCATGTTGAGCCTGCTGGAATGACTTATTGTGATGGCATCTTGTATGTTCATAATGAAGAGGACTGTTGGAAAACGACAGGGGGGGCAGGATCGTCACTTAGTGGAGGTGGTCAACAAGGTTCCTTGATGGATGAGGAGTGGGGAATGTCATCGGGGAGTGAGTATGCGCCTTCGGAGATGGGGAGCAGTACAGAGGACATTGTATCCATGGTGGATGAGAGTTGTGAAGCTGTTGGAGGCTCTAGTAGCGAGGGTGATGATACGGAAGAGGTACATGCTGATAGTGCTGAGGGTAGTGGAAGGGGAAAAGTCAGAAAAGGAGGAGGGAAGGGGTTTGAGGGGCATAGTTCCAGTTAGTGTGAGGGGAAGGTGTACGCTAGAGAAGATACGCAAGTTCAACAAGACGCTAGAGCCATACCAGAAGAAAGCGATTGAGGGGACGATATTGAAGCCGATACTAGAGTATCGTGCTTTTTCCATGCTGCGAGAGTTGACAGCAGCACTAGTGAAGGCGTGGGTGCCACAGAGGAAAGCCTTCAGGCTTGCTGGGAGGCTTGTGCCCTTCTCGGTTTATGACGTCACCCTATTCACTGGTTTGCCAGTGACCGGCAAGTAGTGGAGTTTGGTGAGGATGATATGACTACGACTGAGCTAGCAAGGATGGTACATATGCACATGGCACAGTATGTGATAGAGAAGAGTGACAACCTAAAGAGCGAGAAAGGGAGGAAGAGACCGGTGTTCAGGAACTACATAAAGGTGATGAAGAAGCTGTTAGACGCAAACAAAGAGTAGGAGAAGCTAGGGTTGTGGCTAAGTCTGTATGCTTGGAGGGTGATGAGCAGGGTTATGTTCCCAAGAACCCCTTATGGAGCTGCATAGTCTGTGCAGAAGTACACGGAGGATGTTAGGGTGACGTAAGTATGTTAAGTATGTTAAGTTAATGATTTGTGGCAAAAGTCCTCGTTGAAGCTGTAGAGGAGATGCAGCAGAAGCTGGAGGGGCTTGTTTCCGATGTGCAGATGAATGGATTCTCCCTGCTTATTCAGGTCAGAGCTCATTAGGGTGATGTGAGTATGTTAAGTAAATGGCTAAAATTTGGTTTTGTTTTACATGTTTTACCATTTTTTGTGCAGGTGTGGTTCTACGAGCACACAACAAGGTTTGTGCAGCATCAAAAGTGTAGGTTCCCTCAGTTGGTAAGTTAGGATAGCGTCGACCATAGGGGAAGGTATGATGCGTTCCAGCTGGTAGAAGGAATCAAAGAGCCCAAGGTACGACAAATGTTCCTAGTAGTCACTGGTTGAAGTTCATGATCAGGGGCGGCATAATTGTAAAATTTTATTTCTGTTGTTATTACTTAAATTTGACGGCATTGTAGGTGATCCCTGTGTTGTGCCCTCAGGAGGAGGAGATGCTGCTGCCTATTGTTAGGGCTTTCATGAACACAGATGGGTTCCGAGACTACATCCTTGATGGAGAGGTTGGTAAACTTAGATTCAGCAACTATTTGTGTAACTGTGTGTGTTTCGGTAATGGCCTGTTTGTGCTTGGATGGCGTGTGTAATACCTTGGGTAAGTAATGTGTGCATACACTAACAGTTGGTTGATCTTTAATGCAGGGTGTGCTATCATATGAGGAGCGTCTTGAGTGGGCACTTGAGGAGTTGCATGCTGAGAAAGGGAAGCATGTAGATACATTGAGAATGCTGGAATTCTGGAAGAGTCGTGCACACGATTTGGAGGCTAGGTTGAAGAGGTGCGCGGCAGGATACACGGCATCAACCTAGAGGTGATGTCGAGGTAGACGTACAGAGTGGATTGGACTCTATGGAAGAGGCAGTAACTGATGTGGAAGAAGCAACTGTGCATGAATCCAGTCCGGGTAAGAGTGCGGACGAGGATGCAACCTGCGAGGCAACAGCGGATATCCCGGGTGCTACTTGTGACGATCAGAGCATGCCACAGACGATGGCAGAAGCTGTTGCCCTTGTTGATGGTTGTGATGATGTAGGGGATGCCGCCCACTGTAGTGAGCCGCATGTACAGCCCTCTACTGAAGTTGAAGATGTTGGCACAAGAGCGGATGATGCGGTGGCCATGCCATGCGGGGAAGATGATGTGAGTGCACAAGAGCCCGCACAAGAACAGCAGCAGTCGGTGCCGGAGGTTGGGGAGTCCGGTGCAATGCCCGGGCCGCATGTTGGGGAGGCAGCAGCGACTACAGATGGTGCAGGTCCAACCGTGGAGGATGTGTATGTGGGAGGTGCTTCGACAGCAGGGGAGGTTGAGTGCACGCTACCCGCATCTTGAGCTGCAAATAATGAGAACTGCACACATGCTGCAATGAACGGGGGGGATAATGTGGCGATGGATGATCCCCGGATGGAGTCCCTGCACCATGCACCATCGACTACAGCAGACAGTGTCGCCGCTGATCATGAGGCATGTGTGCAGCCCCCGGTGGGTGACTCCGGAGACTGGGTGACTACTTCGGAGCAGGATGGAGAGATACCAGGGGAGACTAAGCGGATGAGTCCTGATGTAGACGATGTGGAGTGCGGGGATGATGGTGGTGGCAACAGTTCCAACATCGTCACTCGCATGTGGAGGAAGCCTCGGAGTTGGAAACCGACCACAGTTCATAACAGCCCTTTCACTGACCCAACTCGTCTCTTGGGTGCTCGGAAGAGCAAGAAGGAGATGACCGAAGGGGTGACGGGTGCGGACGAGCCACGTGCTGTGGATGACCCTGGTGAGGGAAGCGTGGACCCACCTATTCTTAACGTGTATGCTATTCATTGCCTGTGTACTTGCAATGTGTCGCTCATGGTTGCGTATTATGCAAGTGTCGGCAGGTTATATTTTCGTGCCCTTATCAGTAACAGAGATAGAGTTGGTGACCAAGGTCAGGACTAGGTTCAAGGGCGTACGCCCGAACGCCAGACAGTGGTAAATACATGGGAGGCGGGGTTGTAGTTTTCTGTGCGTGACAGTGTTGCTTTGCGCTTGACATGTGCGCTGACATTGACGGATATGGAGGATGACATGTCGGAGTGACTGCTGAAGCTCATGCTGGCAAGCTGGTTACAGGGCCTCATCCATGTGGTTCCAAAGAGGGAGCCGGGGACAGGTCTGGCAAGTAATGTATTAGAAACGTTGCAATGGACTTGTTCACCGAACTCCTGCATAGGCGGCAGCGGCCCCACCCCAACTTGTGCTAGATGTCGATGTTTTTGAAGCACCATACAAGTGTATGAAGCCGTGACTGTGGACATCTACTCAAAACGACCTTTGTTCATATCTGCAGTGAATGTCACTGACTCTTGTGTTTGTCTCATAGTTGACCTTGCACAACAAGGGGGCGTATCTCGGGTGTCATATGGGATAACTTCAAAGCCACCCCTCAGCTGGAGGTACACTATGTAAGACACCACCAACTTCTTTTATTGGAAACACATTGACGGATTTATGTAATGAACATATTACGACCTGCTGCTGAGTGTAGGTGTCTGTGCCCCTGCTGGAGACAACTGACGGGCACAAGTTCCTACTTGTTGCGGACTTGCGTGAGCGTTCCTTCCTCGTGTACGATTCGCTACCCAGTCCAGCGGCGAAGAGCAGGCGGGAACTGCTTGATGGCGCAATGAGTCATTTATGTGTGTTGTGGTTGGTGGTTTAACTGTGTGTTTCATTTCAACCGACGTAGTTCGGTCCATGTGCACTACCTCACTTACAATGTTGACAATGTTCGCATGTGTGAAGAGGATTGCTTTGGTCCTTGCGTTCCCCTGCTCCACCACATATGCTGACACAGGCCAGTGGGAGGTCGTCACGCCCAAATGCCCAAAACAAAGGAAGTATGTGTATTCATCTCCCATGACAACCACTCCGTGTATGCATGATCTTATTTAACCCGGGTTAGTGACATTACTGCTTGTTTCTTTGGACAGTGGATATGATTGCGGGGTGTTCGTCCTGGCTTTCATGGACTTATTGTCCCTTAAAGTGAATAGGTTTGAGTTCAACCAAGAATGTGTGGCGCACTACAGGGACAAGTGCCTACTTAGCTTTATCCAGGGCTGGGTAGCTCATTTCTTGCAACATCTACGAGGTTTGTCTCCCACTTATCCAATCTTGTGACATATGCAAAGTCAGGCACGTAATTCATTGATGGTTGCATGTGAACTGTAGGTTTGCCTCCCCCCCCAGTGGTCATCACCGTACGCATCGGCGGCGGGTCCGTGTGGCGTACCTTTGGTGACATTGTTCAATTGTTGGTTGGTGGTTTGTTATTATTTGTTCTATATTTTTTCACATCGGTCACTTTTCTGTATTCAGTTATGGACTGTTGTACTTTGTTGGGTTGTGTGGATGTATTGATATCAGTGGGTCAATGACCCACTGGAGTTGGCCTATTTCAATTGTACACCTCCATTGTATCTGCGTATGTATAACCTGGGTTAGTCAGTTCCCAGGACCGGGTTACATGCAGAAGTTGCATTGTACCAATATTTACCCATGGTTGCTGCTCATGTACATCATGGGATATGCAGTTCATTTTGTTGGGCTAATAAGAAACTGCATCGTATCCTGCATCCTGTGTATCAGTAACCTTGGTTGTTTACCATAATTTTGTGGGATATTCACAGCCTTTCACAAATGCATCGGACGACCACCTTGTGAACTGTAGTTGGTGAGGAACTTTTGTTTACCCAATCCAAGGCACTTCATAAGGGATTGCAATGTTGTGTACGTTACTGCATTTGCAATGTACATTACCTTGGTTAGTGACATTGGGGGTTGAGAATATTGCCACCTGCTTAAAGTGTTCTGGGGGTTATGCAGAACATATCTTGACCTACTCGTATGGAGATCCCGGGTTTGGTAGTTGTGTATCTGGGGATAAGGACATCCCTGCATTGTCCTGTGCCCTATGCATAACTCCAGCTACGAAATAAGGTAATTTATAGCGCTTTTGTCGGTGGAGTATGCCATGTCAGGGTACTTAGCAGGGATGCTGAACTGGTGCACATCCATGATCCCGTTATTATCACATACACAACCCGGGTTAGTCTTTGTTATTATCTCGGTTACTACATTCGACGTATATGGAGCACAAGTGGTTATATCCACAACCCGAGTTGCTCACATGTATTGTCTGGGATGCTGATTTGGTTCAAGTGAATTGCCTTGTTATTGTGAATTCCACAACCAGGGTTACTGTCCTCTGTTTGGTGGGATACTAGTTACATGCACAACGATCCTGTTATTATTACTCCCACAACCTGGGTTAGTCTTCGTTATTATTTGGGTTACTGACATGTTAGACGTCTATGAGTAGAGGTGGTTATATCCATGACCCGGGTTACTAACCTATATTGGGTGGGATGCTGATGTGGGGCACGTCAATTGTCCCGTTATTGACACATCGACATCTTGGGTTAGTGACATTTATTTAGTAGGATACTGATATGTTGAGGTATACAACTGTTGAAATTGCACACCCGGGGTTGGTCATTAGGGTTGGTTAACCACTTTGTGGGTACTGCCCATATTGCACCTCTTTCATGGTGGGTGGGAAATGTTGTGGGATATTTATTTGTTGCACGGAAATGGTCCTGTTATTGTCATACCCACACACAGATACCATTGCAATCAAATTGATAACATGTCTTGTACACATACAATACATGGGGATGCTTACATGGAACTATCCACAAGCATAGCAAGTAGGGGAGTACTACATTAATTGTCCATAGACACCATTGTATAAGGTGGATGTATAAAAAGATGAAGCTGAGGATAACAGTTGTCACATACTGGAAGTTCGCGCTTAAGTGGTGCAGTAAACTTCTAGCATGTGACACAAAACATCTGGGGATATGCAGCCGGGGAGTACAACTATATGACGTAATGACGACCCCAAAAAAAGTGTACCCCATAACCCGGGAAATGACATTATATGAGGATACCTGTGAATATCATCATGTACGCGATAACCACGGTGACGCATAGACACAAGCTTATTAATTGACCTCTACTGCCATCGTTGATGAGGAGCTTCACACCCATTTTGACGTCCATGTACCGGCAAAGAATAGTTGTGGCAGTCAACAAATTAGCACGCAACGATCGGTTCTCCGCTTGAAGGTTTATAACAGATATCTTTTCAACCTGGGTTAGGCGATCATCTACCCACTGAAAGTGCTTGCACTTCCTCTACATCACATGGAAAACGCACATGTAACTACAAATGACAACGCATGTGTGGACGTAATAACAGACACAAGCGTACGGAATTTTGTGGATGGATTGAGTACCTTGTGGCACACCGTGTGCCCGCCACACCGTGTGCCTTTGATATTTGTCACCCTGAGCAGGGATGATGTCAGCAGCCAGACCACAGTCACAATATATGACCAACTTAGTGTCTTTCTCTGAAGCCATTAACATTAGTATGTGTGACTAGGTTGGTTGTGTTATTAATTGTGGTTGGTATGGGTTGGGTGTACCAACCTCTTTGTGGAATGCTTAACTGGGGGGGGGGGGGATTTTGCTGCATTGAATTGGGTTTAGCAGTTGGTGACCATTAAATATGATTGACTCAGAGTGGGTAAGTTCATGATAGGGGATTGTTTTCGGCAGGAATGTTTCCCTCCAAAATGGGAGTGGCTATCCCGCCAATCCTACATCATGATTAGTATGGGGGGGCCCTTTTTTTGTTGACATCAGACATCTACTCCCCAATTATGAAGTGGGGACCTCCCCAAAACGTGGCCCCACCTAACACCACGTCCATCACAATCAAGTGCACACTAACTTTGCTAATGTTTGGTCAACAAAGTTAGGTTAGTCAATTTCCACAAAATTTTACTTGTTTTATTGTTGGTTAAGCACACCCCATTTACGTGCAACATCAACTGTGACTCAATTAACGGTGCCATGGACGATGTAACCAATATAGCAGTTCACATATCATAACTTTGAGGACAATCTTGCAAGTTTGGCTACGCACACCTTACATACAATACACATTTCGTACGTACAACATACCAGATTTGACCATTACATTTGATAAAACAACCTGAGAATATTATATGCATGTGACATGGTGATCACGTTGCGATCCCAAAAAACAACTGGGATGGCACGACTTACGCTGACAAAAAATAGGACTGAATTTTTTTCATGTACATGGTTTTGCAGGTTGCGATTGCAAAAAAAGAAAACAACCCCCATGTGACCACTTCACCCTAAACACATAACCCGGGTTAACAAAAGCGAACACCATCCCCCAAAAAAAAGGGGAAAGGATCATTCAACGCCCATGATCCCTTGACGCCTACATCCAACACATGCAGAACGCAAGCAGGATTGTAATTGCCGCCAAAGCAACTTCGAACAACTTCTGTAGCATGTGCACTTCTGCCCGAAGTTTAGCGTCCAAGCGCATGTCCTCTTCCCGACTCCAAAGCTGGCACTGCGGTCATCTAGAACCCAGTCCCTCTCCAGCGTACTCTCATGTAAAAGGTCGTCTATCACCTTCTTCGCCCGTTTCGGGAAGTCCGAATCAATCAAACAAAAGTAGTCATTGGCGACTTCGTCCTGCACCCAACCACAGGCATTAGACAACGACAACAAAGTCAAAACCGTAGCATGGACAGAGTTGGACAAGTGCTAATGAACTACAACTGTATAGAAAATGTCAATGAGGACTTACCCTTTTCGGACACCGGCCATACCGTCGCTTATATGGACCATCACCTACGAATATATCCACATCGAGCCCACATTTGCATGTGTACGTCTCCATTTCACAAAAATCGCATGTGAACTCTGACTATGACCTGTCACTTGGGGAACCTAGGTTGACTTGTTAGGCGAACACAGTGGTAGCTGACTTATGCGTTGTACCTGAACCCCCCAATTTAGTATAATCATTCAGGACAAGTTGCCATTCCAGCTTTATATAACAATGTGTACCCCCTACATTATATCCTCCACAAAAAAAAGAGTACATGGCATTCAATTTATGTGGTTGGATTGCATTTACTGTACTGCTACTGCATTACACTTGCCTATGACGTCTTATTCTCACTTAATACAACCCCTCCCTTTCATTTATGGTGGTTGGTTGCAATGATGATGTTTGACGTGGAACTCCATTGGCCTCATGTGTTATGTTAACCCCCACTAACATATACTGCAATATCCACAACTATATCATAATGTTTTTCCTACCTTCTCCCTTTGGCGCGTCAGACAACATTGGTGATACTGTGCTTTTAGACAAGGCACACGTTTCATTAAACCACCACCACCCATATCCCACGTTTACAACACATAACCTGGGATGCATATTAACAGTTTCCAGTACGCCCTTTACGTATATTGTATGCGAGGGAAATGCGTTAACTTTGCGGCTGGGGATACATTGACAATCTGTAATTGAAATATCCCGGGATAATCCCCTAATTTTCTGGGCTATCAATGGGTTCTGAACGTGGCAAATTCAATCCATACACGATAAAGATTACATTTTCTGTTGCAGAAGTTGTTACATATATTAGGCAAAAGGTTTCCCTCTACCGGTGTTTATAATGGACTTACGTTAGCTTCTACTACAACTCGAACGTGCAAAAGTTCTGAAATTACCGTGTCGTATGTGTGATGGGACGAGCACGTACAAACGGTAATGAACACCTCCGTCCACGTCATCATAGTGGACATCTACTACTCTCCATGGATGCGCTGACAACGGTTTCGACGCCCATTACATGCGGGGTACTTACACTAAGCCTTGCATAGCAAAGGTTGTCAAGTTATTATGCAAAGGTTGTCAAGTTATTATGCAAAGGTTGTCAAGTTATGACGTACATATGTGAACATCTTACTAAATGGACATAATTCTAAACCGAGTGTGAGATGCTTCACTGGGGTACGTACCTTCACAATACAAGACATGTCCATGTCATGTCCAGTGAAACCAAACACTTCCACTCTGGAGCTGTCCCAGAGGATGGCCAACCCCCCAACAAAACCAAGGAGTTCCCTGTAGTTGTAGTTGAGGTTGTGCGCCTCGTCAAGTAGCATTCGCGCATTACGACTACCAACATGTGTGTCTCTAAGTACCACCACATATGCCCCGTAATTGACGTCATAGTGAATAGATTGGGTCGAAAGGAAGCTCTCGCAAGCCCTCCGCAGTTCCATACGTAAATGCGTACCTCTTGACATGTCACCGATGGTACGTGTGATGTGAGACCGCGGTGGTATGCAGTTGTCGCGTTCGATACTTCATACACGACACGGTTTAACTCATTCAGGGTGGTCAACCTAATGTTCAACTTTGCTGCTTCTCGGCCAGGTGGGAGGGCAAACAAGTACGTGTCATCCATCCAGCCCCCGTAACGGATGGTGTTCACAACCGATGTCACTTCGCTTCGAACTTGTGGAATGAACGTCGGGGCTGGCGTCGGGTCGATGTCATACGCCTCCATCACTTGATCTTGTTCGCAAACATGCTTCAAACGGAAGCAACGACGTCCATCTTCCCACAGTTGTTCTTTCCACTCTTGTGGCCAATTTGGATCAAACACCCTAACGAGGGGGAGTTGTCCAGGGACAAGTCGATCAGAGTGCAGCAAACACTATAGGTTTTGTAACTTCTTCCGCTCAGATGAATTGAAATCATCCCACAACAGCACAAGGAAGTCCATGAAGGTTTGGAGGGAGATGTTGTCAAGGGGACAAAAGTGACCTCCTTAAACCCACCCAAGGGTTGGTAGGGATTGATTAGACCTATCAAGGTTAGCCACATTGAAGTGGAGATAATGGTTACGAACGATTGTGTATATTGTGTATGTCAGCAGTGTGGGTGTTACAACGTGACATATGAAAGCCTTATGTAGAGGTAGATGCTATAAACAATTTCACCTACCTACACCTACCCCCACCTACCTGGGTCCTTTTGTTATTAACTTGAATGCTGACTATGTACCCCGACCTAGTCAAAATTGGTTGTTATAGTAACCATTAACAGTGGCATTACTCCGGTCCAATGTGTCAATTTATGTTTTGGACATGTTATTAGGTGGAAGCACATTCCAAAATGGCATCGACTTTTGCGTCCACATCCATTACTATTTGTTATGATCACTCCCACCATCATGGCAGGTGACACCCATTTACTGCGATGTGTGGCCCCCATACCATTACTTGGCAATTGTTTGGTGGCATGCTCCAGTTGCTGCACGGAAATCCCCCCACTAACCCAGAGTTCCTTGCACAGTTCCCCTGTATTGCCCCCTTAAGTAATGTGCACTGACGTTGTTCCACTGAATTCATTTCTTCCACCCACCTTCCCCATCTAACTGTCCAGAACTTCACACTCCCACTGACCACATTAATTGCCCTCCCACAACTCCAACCACAGCAGTGCACACCCACCAATTCGTATACATATCTTGGGATATGTATTTAAATAGGCCAGTATGCATACCCCGCTTAACCCGATACAATCCCAGGATATTCATATCATCATCTTAATTCAAAGCCCCCATGTACCAAGGGGAAAAACAAAGGGAAAACCACAACCAGATTTACACAGGCGATGTAAATTACACATGAGAGGTTGCTGTTTATGTACATGAACGGTTTGCAACCCGCATGTTTCTACACTGCCATTACGCAAGGGAAGTGAAGCTCATAAAACCCCGACTGCATTCATATGAATCTGTCATTGCACAGCATCCCAACTGTGACTAAAACACGAATACCTATACCACCACACGGCATTGCGAAATAATTAGTTACGATTACTGCTTATGTACATTAACCGGCACAAGGCGGCCAATTATGTTGGCAAACCACATTAGTGGCACAACTATCCCGAGATATGAGTAAGGAAATGACATGTTACCTTCATGTTATGCCTCTTGTACGTAGTTGCCTTCAAATAAATCCTCCACGAGTACAACAACAGTTGTCTCATCTGCATTGAAATCAGCACGCGGATTCCTGCACGTGTTTCTGTAGTGTCCAACCTCTCAGCATTTTGAGCACTTCTGGACCTGGATGCCTTGCCTTTGAGATTCAATTCACCTCTTTCGTGGCCTACCTTATGGATGTGGGTTCAATGGTGGAAGGATTCTTTGGTTATATCCGTCATCCAATGCTTCCCCGCCTGCAACCAGACCCGTGGCGTTATCCACGGTTGCATAATCATGCTTCTCCATTGGATGTATGTTGTTCATGTAAATCGTACTTTGACTGCCCGCCTTGTAACAGTCGCTGACATAATCATATACCCACAACTTCTACTTGTGAATGACTGCCATTGCATGTGCACACGGCAGGCCCTTCAACTACCACCACTTGCAACTACATTTCCTTTCTGCTAAGTTCGCCACTAGGCTACGATTGTTCGTCAGGAGCACACCATACTCTCCAAGGGCTGTGTTAAATAGCTTCACATCTGCTACGGAACCAATGTTGGCCAATGTCTTCCTCAACTTCTTCTCAATTTTGTCACCTACACCATTCTTCCACTTTTCGAGTTTCGTCTTCTGCTTATCAACCTTCAAACCGAGCTTCTGTATATGCCCACTAACAAGCCACATGATTGACATATGCCGCAATGAACATATCCAGTTGTTCCAGCTCTCCACAGCATTATTATTCAACCTACCCCACCTCTCATTTGTGAATTTTGATTGCACCCACCATTCGGGCTCATTACGCTCCACCCAAGTTGCCAACTGCAACTTGTATTTCCTCAAATCCTCCACTACAACTCCATGCTCAACCCCTGTTGGGGCGTACGCAATCCTGTTGAACACCTCATTCAACAAGTCCTTCGACCCCTGCCGTCGGATCCCTACCTTCCCTGCGTACGTCAGAAAGTTCTCCCGCATGTTCTGCAAACAGTAGTTGTGGTTCTCAATCCCAAACATCCTCGGCACCGCAAAGAGCAAACCCTGATTCCTATCGCTCATGATCACAGGTTGCATTCCGCCCACACATTTGCATAGTGCGATCCAAAACCAGAACCACTCATCGACGTTCTCCGCAGACACAACTGCTTATGCAACGTTGAACAAGTGGTCATCTGCATCAAGTACAACCGCTGACAGTATAGTCCCCTCATACGGCCCACTCAAATGAGCTCCATCTATAAACAATATCTTCCTACACCCAAGTATAAAACCATTCATTGATGCACCAGATGCAACAAACATATGCTCGAACCTGGATCCTTGTAGCTCACAGAATGCTCTTGACTTAAGATTTGCCCTTACAATAGCTGCACACATCCAGGGCAATAGCTTGTAATGGTCCTCCAGTCTTCCGGTTGTTAGCAACCGCACATACTTACGGGCCCTCCAACACTGCATATATGATACCTTCATTCCCATCTCCAGCCACAAATCCTTCAATATCTCTGGGGGTGTGTAACTATCACTTAATTGAACCTTCCCTTCAATGAGAGTACCAAGCAAATTCGCTCGCATTCGCCTTCTCCCCCACTTCCCCATTTGGCACTCAGCTCCCATGTTGTGCACGTGCCCTGATTCAAACTCCTTCACATACATTCCACCCCTTTTTAGGTGGCCCCTCACACAGATGTAAAATCCACACCCTTCAGCAATGCACTTCATAGCAATTCATTGTCGACAATTTCATACACACTTATACTCAAATCGGTTCGCTATGGCATACTTCCAAATACTTATCTTCACCTCACTTGCAGAAGCAAACACCTGACCCTTTGCCTTGATTTCATTCTTCCATATCAGCATCCTCTTCCGGTATGCCTCGGCTTGCACCCCCGATGCTGGCCACACTACACCATCCCTTGCTTCATTGTCGTCAAAGTCGGAGCTTGAATAAGCAGATTTGTCCTCAGGTATATCAAATGATACACAACTCCTTATCGCCTTCGTACGTTCGTCCACTACATCTGCCTCATCAACTTCCTCTCCTTCTCCTGTATTTCCTTCCGTAGTGTCCCTGCATATTATACATCAATTCACACATGATCAGTCATTGTTTGTAAGTATTGCAAATTACGATCGACACCCACATGCTTGTTGGTATCAACGATTCTTACCTTACAACGTGGTCTGTAACCATTCCCCTGTCCACCCCGCGTGCAACATCACCGACACTGACAGTTGCTCCACCCCTCCCACGATCACTACAGCCACCCCCCTCAACTGCCCTTTACACGCTTCATTCTCATGTACCCATCCTACACAAAGACCTTCACTCCCTACCACATACAGGTAAGCGTACTCATCGTTCCCCTTCATCAACTTCTTAACATCACCATCTCATCCTAATGGCAACAACTCAAATCGATTACACTTCAAAATATATCACATTTGCTGACCCCGTAGACCCTCCCCCGTTGCCTCCTCCACTAATCGCAACACGTCAAGCACACCCATGTTCTCCTTCACCCACACACGGTCTTTCCGCCCCCCAGTAACATAACTTTCCCCCCAGACCTTCCTCTAACAACCCTCCCCAGCATATATACAGCGTCATCTCCCTGCCACAACCACCTCCTCCAATGGCATTTTGACCTTCCATTGTGCTGTGCAATAACGATCACCTGCAAACGCATGCATACTTGTCAGCAACAGTTCCACACAAAAGGTATATACCACATTCACACCCCAAAATATCTCATCACAACTTCACGTACACCACTAACTTGGGTTCCAACAAATTATCAAACTCAAGTCACCATTCAACCCAGCACATGAGACTGTCTTCCCTAGATATGTCATGTCAACAATTCCTTATCCATTGTTTCCCACCCCTACAGGTAACCCAGGTTAGTCATCACCAATACCTGGGGTATCCACTAGTATGTCATCCGTTATTCAGTATGCAATTACGGCTCACTAATGCAAATGAAGATACACAACTTGGCCCACTTAACTACACCTGCCCACCTCAATTACAAGCATTCTGCACATCTATTACTGCAGACCAGCACTCCAAACATGTTCATGCACAACTTCTGCAGCGGTTAACCCGGGCTACTCAATACATATTACTAGGTTCACCGCTCTTACTTTCTAGAATATTCATTATGCATTTATGGGGTTAAACCATTTCACAACTGCCCAAGTAAACTAGCCCTACTGTAATTGTTATCCCGGGTTATTCAATACACATATTCGGGATAACCGCTACAGAGCATCATACATTCAGCACCATGAGCATACAACAATTGCATACATCAATTTAATCCAAGCCCTAACTACCCAAACGTACATAAACCCCACCTCTCCAACGTCATCACCCAAACCCTAAACCCTCTTCAATGGCACAGCAACAGAACACCGGCCCCCAAATTTCGACATTCCCAATTGCAAGTATAGACTAACACACACAAGTTACATAACTGATTAACTCACTAACCTGTGTTCAGTGCAAACAAGAAGTCATCCATAACTCACCACCAACACAACATGCACAGTGCTCCCCCTGCCTCAAGTCCTTCACTCTCTTTCAATCCTTCACAAACATGACATCTTTCATAATTTGTGAAGCTCCTTTCGCCACCTTTAGTTTACATCCCACCGAAACCTACCTCTTCCTCCACCATTGACGACTTGGACAAGCTCAGAGAATTGATGAGTCTCCTTTGTGGGTGTCTTCTACAGCAAGTTATGAAATCCCATCTCTTTCTTCAGTTGACTTTTCTCCCTATTGCAAAGAGTTCATTAAGGACACTAACGTTTTTATAAACAGACAAGAAATGACATCGCCAAAAAATGTTTGACAAAACAATTCCTCTAAGTAAGACGGACACGACTAAAAGGTGTTGATTTGAACAACATCATTAGATAAATTTCCCTTAAATTTTTGTTCCCAAATTTGATGAAGCAGGTTCCTGGGATTGCCTCGTTGCTAGGGCCTAGAGGGTGAACTCGGAAAAAGAACAAAGAAGCCATCCATCCATCCATCGGTGCGAGAAGAAAGAGAGAGAGAATGGAGGTGCCAGGATCCTCGAAGAAGATGATAGCAACCCAAGAAGAAATGGTGGAGGCGAGAGTGCCCCTACCCTACAGAGATCAGTGCGCCCATCTCCTTATCCCTCTCAACAAATGCCGTCAAGCTGAGTTTTACCTTCCATGGAAGTGCGAGAACGAGCGCCATTCTTACGAGAAGTGCGAATACGAGCTTGTCATGGAGCGCATTCTTCAGATGCAGAAGATCCGCGAACAAGAGAAAAACGAACAGCAGCAGAAGCAGCCCATCCCTCTCATCCCTAAAACCGCTAATGCCTAGATCTGTTTTTTTCATCGGTCAGTCGCTCATTATTGATCTTATTTTGATTCCTTCTATATTCTGATTGTTGATTTGGGCTAGGTTTTGTTTATGCCGGTTTTAGGGTTTCTTTGGCGTTTTCATATGTTGATGTTAATTCGGTCGTTTTAATTTGTGGTGTCCTTGGTTATCGATGGTGTGCTTCCCCTCCCCTCAATATCTGTTCAATTTGGTTCTTCATTGTTCGTTTTTTTTTTAATTTTTTATTTCTGGGTTGTACCCATTTTTGCTGGTTTATGCGAATTCTAGGGTTCTTGTGCGTTTCCGCATTGTAATTACTTGTTTTTCATTCTAATTGTATTGCCGTTGGGAGATTTTGAGCCCCTGCTCATCTGGATTGAATACTTTTCTGTGGAATTTTCGCCTTTCTCGTATTCTTCATCTTCAGTTTAGCAATTGTTCCCTTGGTATTATATTTTGGTTGACTTTACTATGTTCAATTCCCTGGTTTTGGAGTCAGGAACCGTGATTATTATGAAAGTATGACGCTTCCTCTGAAATACTTGATATTTTTACTTCATTTTGGGGTTGCTGGTGCGATTATCTGAATACATCAGAACTTCATGTGGTGTTCCTTGGGGAGAGGGGCTTCAGATAATTGACTATAACAGAATGACAAGCATGTGTATGAAGCAGCATTTGCTCCTAGCTAAATAGCCCAGTTATGGGCTTTGCTATTGTTAAAAACCCTCCAAAAGGGAAACATTCTTACAACGGAGAAAATGGAAGCAGGAAGAAAGTGGCACTCTCTTTGCTGGCATGTCAGCAACATTGTGAATCTATCTGTGCCCACCTCATTATATCCCCATCCCTTAGCTGGAGGCATACTGAGTACCCCTTCAAGCATCTCTGACTCAGCTTGCATACTTAACTCTGTTAACACAAATTCTGCAACTTCCTCAACGTTCATTGTCTCCGATATGCCCACATCTTCCTTTCAATCAGTGCTTTTTCAATGGCCTATCCAGTCACATACTCGCATAAAAATGACCATTCATCCTGTTTGTGTCCCTGTGATTACACCTTTGCATATCATTTCTGTCTAATGTGCCCGTTACTCTGTTGACTGTCTTCATGTCCACCTTTAAATTGTTGCTTTTCTTTGGTCTACATGATTCAAAATCGAGCCACGAAATGATCTGTTTGGGTCAATATGGATATCATTCTGGATTAACCTATTTCCTCCAAAATTCGCATACTCCAGATGACAGCCAGAGCCACCTGGAGAGAGCGTGTTATCTCCTTGTGAATTAAGTCATGTCCCATTCATTTTTCTTGTTTGGATTTAAGCATATTGAAGAAATTGTCTAATAAACAAGATGAAAATGCTTGACATGAATTGACATGCTTGATAATTGAGAATTGTTGTTAACTCTTTACCCAGTTTATTAAATATGTTGAAAACAGCTAACCTCATTTAACTTATTATCTGCTATGTTTAGTCATGTAATATTTTTAATTTTTGCACTTGTAAAAAGAATAAAATGAAATACAATTTATCAACTTCTGAAGCCCAAATGCCAAATGTTGAAACCTTATCGTAATAACACATTAAATATGGATGATAAATAGGTTAATGGGTCTATTTCAGGACAGCCTAGTTACCTAAATTAAATCAAACATGTAACTTAGTGTAACCTAAGGGGCCTGACCCAACATGATAACATAACCCCAACCCTACCCGAGGTTACTGAGAGAAACACAAACCCAGCAGTATCAGGACCAATTTTGACCCAAAGCCAACATCAATTGACTATTTAGAGTGAAAGCATATTTTCTATTTTTGAGTAAATCTAAGCTATTTTCAAGAGTGGCACGAAGTTGACCCAATTATAAATGGATTAGCGGTCAATCTGAACCGATTAGTTCCCTAGCTATAGGTTATTCATGTTGAGTTTAATTTGATGGTTTGGAAACCGAAACCCTAGTCTGATTTAGTATTTTTAGCTAGGTTCGCATTTTGTGTTGTTGCTGCATCTGCTAGCCTACAGAGAGCCTTGTATGAGTTATATAGCTGCAACTTGTATTCAATTCCTTCATTCCCGAAGAAAATGTCCAATTCACATAAACTCCATTTAATGTCTGGTGAATTGATTAAATTTGAATAGGTGCTTCATCTTTTTCTCTTCAGTATGGCAAGGGGACCCTGAAAGAGTGAATCGAAGAGGAAATTGCATGATGATAAATCTTCCAAAAGGCACATCCTTAGTTTGGTTGGTGCATGCAAAGCCCTGATAGACTTCTGCATTTTGCATTCTTTGTCATTGTGATTCAAATCATGCTGAGTAGCCTGCTTCACTGTGTCAAGTTTTATTGAATAAACGTAAACTGTTGTGACCACACTTTACACTAGATCTATTGTAGCCCAAATAAATTTATAGGCATAATAAATTGATTTCTGTGCGAACCCTGGTTAGATGAATCATAACCTTAGTTTCAGCTCAGGCTGCTCCAATTTGCGTGAAAATAGCAAGCAATCCATGTGCTTGTCATCTAGCCCAACGGGTTTAGCGCCCTCCATCTGGAGAACTGCAACCATCTCCTTCTTTGTAGAGTTGCTGGCTTGAAGCTACTAGCTGAAGTGTCTTATAAGAAGTCGATAGCTACGTCACTAAGAAAGGGGGAGAATGAAGAGGGAAACAGAGACTATCATAGTTATGGTAATGCATCATCCATAATGATAAATGCGACGGGGATGGTAGAGGGCTGAGAAAATTTAGAGAGAGAGAGAGAGAGAGAGGGAGGGAGAGAGCAATTTTTGGAATTTAAAATGCAGGCTATTTGGTCTTCATATGTTAACTGAATTAGGTATATGCATGCACGTTGTGGATTAGGTTTGAATTTTTAATAGGCAAGTTACAACTACTATATCAAATATGTTAATCCCTAAAGCTTCAATAATCTATACATGGTTTTCTTACGACATCTTTCTTTTTTTCTTTTTTTTTTTTTGGCTCGGCTAAAGACGAAAATACTCTAGTTACCAGACTAAGATAGCTGAATTGGACCCACCCCCGCCCAGGGAGGAGGTTTGGGGGGGGGGGACAGATATCCTTTGTCTGCGTACCCATGTCCACTTTCTAAACCATGTCCTTTGGACTCCAAAACTTTTACACGGGACGAGATGGACATTCAGATCCATAGTGCTGACTATTTTCCGAAACTCATACCCGTGGTCATGTAGCAGAGGGAGGAGGTGACAGATAACTGAAATGGACCCACCCCCGCCTAGGGAAGGGGGGGGGGGGTTGGGGACAGATATCCTTTGTCTGCGTACCCATCTCCACTTTGTAAACCATGTCCTTTGTACTCCAAAACTTTTACATGGGAGGAGTTGGACATTCGGATCCATAGTGCAGACTATTTTCTGGAACTTATACCTGTGGTCGTGTAGCAGAGGTTGGGAGAACCTCTTAATACAGTCCTTTATTGCCTATATGATGTCAATCCAACCTTGCAAGCCTCAAAAAAGTCCTCCAAGTACTCTATTGCTAGCGTCCAGCTATCAAGCGGAGGCACCCATTTGTCATTGTTGTCAATATCCTCATTAGCTTTTTTTACTCTTGTCCTGGTCCTGAATTGCTGGATGAGCTTTGAAAAGTCTCCCTAGCCACTCTATTTATGCTCTGCATTGCCTGTATTGTGCACAATACTGCCTGTTCAAGGGGACCCCCCGCCCTTCCAAGGTAAAAAGACTAGAGCAGCTCCTTATTTGACCCTTCAGATGGAATGGCCCTCTGGTAGATTGAAGCATGGTTGCATTATCTTGAACGCGCTTGCGCAAATCCTAAAAGAGACACGAAGCTTCGAGTCTGTATTGTTTCCTATTTGCTAAGTTTTCTTGAGATGGATGTTAACGAGTGTGCGGATCTGAACCATTAGATGTCAGAGTTTCAAGAGAGATTAAAGCATTTCTGCTGTCCTGCAACTGTCAACCAGTAATGAAGGGGGGAGGGTCCTGAAATTGCAGATACAGGGCGTGTTCTTTTCGTTGGTAAATCTACTTTTTACCAACTTCTGCGAACTTCTACCATCTCTTACCCATAAAAAAAAAAATAAAAAAAATCAATCATTTCCAACTCTAACCATCTTCAACTCACTTCTACTAACTTCTACACGTCTTACTAATCTCCTTCAAGATGTCTTACAAAGAAATTCCCACTACTTACATTTCTTACCAACATCCTCCAACTTTTATCAACTTCTATCGATTTCTTCCCATCTATCCCAATCTTAAACACCTCCTACCAATCATTCTAAAAAAATACCAATTTCAACCCATTTATACCAATCTTTACAAACTTCATCCATTTATCAACCCATATTTAACCACGAAAAGAACAGGCCCATAGTTATAATATGTTGAATGAACAACGCATTATTCATGCAGCCAAGTCGATTGATGTCAATCCTCTTGGCGCTCTGTGTTTGATTCTTGCTTCCTTTTATTTTTCATTTTTTGTATTCTTTTTTCAATTTGTCTGCTTTATTTAAAATTTTTTTGGGTGCTTACGACCATTACTCCTCTATTTATCATGTCCTAACCAATTATTTTTATTTCCAGTCGTGTCTAAAACAAGATGTTTGCTACCTTAACATATAAATTTTTTTGAAGATAGCGCCAGAGACCTGCAGTTAGACGCATCTCCATTTTTCTTTATCTCTCTTTGTGGACATAAGAAATAATGAAGGATAATTTAAGATTTCCTGGATTATCAAGTTATGTGAAAAGTGAACTAAATTAAGGTAAAACAAGTGTAAGTGAAGCTGTCTTGGATATGCTTGATTGAAAACATGGCGTGCTGCACACTGGTAGAATTGAATGATCGTGAAAATCAGTCTGAGCTTAGTTGACAGGCGATAACCATAACAAAGTCCATCCTGAATGTTGTAAGGCCCACCAAGTTTGTCAATGTGGAGTCTGGCTCTGTGCGGATCTCTGATAAAGTCTTAGGTTGCAATCTGTTATTGGACCATGTAAGTTTGGGTCCTGCAATGCTACCGTCTTCTGCCCGATGCATGTCCAATCATGAAATCCATGTCTGAATGCTGTAAGATCCACCAATCCGTCTCTGAATGCTGTAAGATCCACCAAGTTCGTCACATAGGTATTCACCTTGACTGAAACTCATCATAATGCAGAAAGAAGGCCCCAACTGATTGAAGGTGGGCTGTTTATTGTTTCAATTTTCGTTTCCTCAGCAGCTCAATATGGCTGCGCTGGGTACAACCCTTCTATGAGTATGAACTCATGCAAATGTTGGCATTTTGTGGATTTGCAGGCAATATGCCTTCTAAAACTGTGAACTTCAATGTATATGCATGGCTTGTCACAATTAAATGGAGGCATTTTTGCTTGCACAATTATGAGGTTTCAATTACTAATGTCGGCCTTTCTTTATGTGTGTTTTCTATTCTCTCCGGTCAATGATATGTTTTTCTGTTCTTTGAGCAGGTTTCTGGGGTGCTGTGATGGTCACAAAAGTCATTTTGTCTGCTCAATTGGTTGAAGTTCTCTCATGTTTTACTTGATAAATTTGTTTGACAATACTTAGGGTTTTTCTGTCATCCATGGTCACAATAAATTCATGTGTCGACATGGATATTTGCAATTTCTTGAGTTTGTCAAGCTTTATGGTATAGTTTTTTCTCGGACTTTGTGGCTCCATGCGTATGACTATCTGAGGGCTGCTACATATGTTTTGCCCTTGTGGCACACCAAATGGATGTTTCGTGCGTCAAAATTTCCAAAATGGCTGTTGCAGGTGGATAATCACTTACGCCCCTGAGCATAATACAAATGGTTCTATATCCTATGACAAAGAAAGGGAAATTTATTTATTGCTGTTGTTTCAATTAACACTTTTTACTGCCCGGATTTTCTTTCTTACAGGTGTTGTTTCCGATCCCTTGACGCCAATGTGCCGAAGCATCAAATCCAGGCTAGATTACTTCCTTCACTTTCTCCGTCTTTCTTCCTCAACGTTCCCTATCCTCCCCGGCCCAAATTTCAAATTTAATCATTATTAAATTTACCCCAAATATTTTATTTAATTTCTTAAAAAATTTAAATGAAGAAATAGTTTTAATTTTTTTGGGTCATTATAAACAAAAAATTTTAATTTATAAAATCGAAATTAGTAATTCACTAAATGGTTGTGGACATGTCAAGTATACACATACACACACACACATATACATATATACACACATACACATACACACACATATATATATGAAGAGCTTGCAAACAAAATCTTCATACTTAGTAGAATATTAGGTTGCCCTCTCTTTCCTCACAATCTCGTTGACCCCACCTAACTTCTACCATAATTACCATCAACAACGCCAGCGAGATTGAGGAAAGTCACCATGTTACATCCAGCGCCCTAACACACCATTAATGTTACTTACAACCACCACAACTCATGACCATATTCATTCTTTCCCTTCTTCA
>JACYFF010031958.1:57588884-57616147 GCA_017589665.1 Selenicereus undatus
ATATATATATATATATATATATATATATATATATATATATATATATTCTTGACATGTCAAATACAACCACGTAGTGAATTATCAATTTATATTTTATAAATTAAAATATGTTATTTATAATGACCCAGAAAAATTAAAACTATTTCTTAATTTAAATTTTTTAAGAAATTATAATAAAATATTAGGGGTAAATTTAATAATCATTAAATTTGAAATTGGGGATGGGGAGGATAGGCAGCGTTGAGGAAGAAAGAGGGAGAGGCCAAGGAAGTAATTTCCTGGATGTGATGTTTTGCGGCTACGTCTAGGGGACGGAAACAACACCTATAAGAACGAAGAGCACAGAGTGAAAAGTGTTAATTGAAAGAACACTATTAAGTAAATTTTCCTAAGTTAATTAAGCCTCATTTGTTTTGCTGTGAAGGCAGTATTTATCTTTGTGTGGAGTATGAGAGTGATCTAAAGCCCATAATGTTTTAGTCTCATTATGTTCGACACACATTTATTTATAGTGTTATGATTTGAACTGGACCAGTATAGGGTTTTCCATCCTTGAACATCAATTGTACAAGCGCTCTAGTATAACTCTTGAACACAAAGGAACTTTACAGTATCTCTAGTGATCCGCAACTAGATACCAAGGGTCCGTGTTTTTCGTGGGTAAATTGAGATGAGTAAAAGGATAAAGTGTATTGAAATAGATTGAAGTTGATTGCAGTGGGTTGAAGTAGGTTGCAGTGGGTTGATTTTTTTTTTTTTTTTTATGGTCAATTGAAGTTGGTTAAAATAGTAGAAGAGGGTTCAATTGAAGTTGGTTAAAATAGTAGAAGAGGGTTGAAGTGGGTTGAGATTTGATATTTTGAAATTAACTCATGGAAAGAATAGGCCCTAACTTCAAAGAAACTATAACAATACTCATGAGGACATAGGCTTATTATTTGGCTAGGGTAACCTAGGCTTTTTTACTAAGTATGGACAATAAAGCTTCATTGACCTCCGATTGGCAAGAAGGCTTGCTGAGGTCAAGCTTTTGAATACTTACTCCTCTGACCTTTTTGAAAAATCCTCCAATTTGTAGATTTCCACAGAGCGATTCTAATTGATGTAATTTTGAAGAACAAAATACTTTTCACTAAAAGCAAGTGACAAACATTTAGAACATAGGGTGAATTCTGATTTTTGAGGGAGCACGGTTGACAAAGGCTCCATCTCTGGTGAGCAATTGGGCGTCGAATTCTTTGCAGCTTAGGTTAGTTGATGTCATTATTTTGCAAGTGCAACCATCCTCTGAATTTGTAAAGCTACTTGGTCGACCAACGCAAGTTAAGTAAACTCTCTTCATACCATTCTAAACTGGAGGCTCTGTAGTTAGTCATGCTAGTAGCTCCAGCTCCCCCAATGCGCACCCCAAAAAAAGCAAACAAACCCGCCCAAAAAAAAAAAAAAAAAGAGCAGAGAGAGGATAGAGGATGTACATTTGCTGAAATGACTATTATCATCCCCTTTTCTTCTTCTTCTTCTTCTTTTTTTTTTTGGTTTTTGTTTTTTTGGGGGATACATGAAAACAACAATAGTCCTATGATGTAGGGAAAATTATGTCATGGACCTGGATCCATATATCAATGTAAATTGCATGTCAGTTGAGTCACAAATGCGCATTTAATGTGTACAAATGAGCATTTTGGTGATGAACATTTCGTATTTTATGCATTGCAATGTCTTCCATGACAATGTTGTAAGAGGATGATATTGACAAGGATAGGGCCTGATTTTGAGGAAGAGAAGAATTCTCATATACTGCTTTATTTGCACGTTTAGTGTAACTTTTATTAATATTTTAGTTAATATTTTAGTATTGTTGTTTCTTCTGTTTTACATTTTATTACTGTTAAGGAGCCACAGTATTGTTGTTTACTATTCTATATTAATTAGCATCTGCTTTATTTCCTAAATGAGCATTTAAATGAGTATTCTAACAATTGTTCTTATATATCCTTTATTGTTGTTTTTTGTAAACAAATGCATGTACTTTCAAATTGTAAAATTATATTAATTGAAAACTACAACAAAATAATTGGACTTGGACAAGGTTTGAGTTAAATTTTCATTAATTTAAAATACCACAAAGCGAACGAACGCATTATACTTGAATGTGCTGTTTTTTC
This sequence comes from Selenicereus undatus, assembly GCA_017589665.1. Lineage (NCBI taxonomy): Eukaryota > Viridiplantae > Streptophyta > Magnoliopsida > Caryophyllales > Cactaceae > Selenicereus > Selenicereus undatus. Next base: position 57,591,050 of record JACYFF010031958.1, read on the forward strand.
CCTTTTACCAGGGGATCACAACATCGATTTTACAAGGTGAGCTTCTCATACTCTCATTACTCTCAAAAGAGTAGTCAATTAGATAACTATAGGTGATTAGGAGTGAAAATGGGAGAACGAGAGGTCTCACTAGAAGAAAACGACCAATTGGCATGTTCGACAAGAAAGATGAAAAGGACAGTTATGGATCTTCCCTTGCAGGGGGAATCCATTGAAGATGTGGTGGCTGATGATATGGACTTAGCTCTCCCAGGGTGGCTGAAAGTGGGGAGGAAGCAGGTGCGGACACACGGAGATAGGTGGAGGATTCTACTCAAGGAAGATCCATCTCCTATAGGGATACTTTACAGATAAATAGTCCAAATCTGACTTTTGATACTAGGGACAAACAGTATAAGCAAAGTGTGAGTGTAGGGATGTATCCAAAGACGATGAACCTCCATAAGATGATGACCCTACATGCCCCACCATCTTGTTAACAGTAGTTGAAAAAAAGGATGCTACTAGAACCATGGCGCAATGCACTGATTATCCGCATGTTTGATAAAGGCATTGAGTACTTGCAATTGTAAAGAAGACTTAAGACCAAATGGGCACTGAAAGGGGATTCTCCCTAATTGATATTGGATGTGATTACTATGTCACTCGGTTAACGAATTTGGAGGACTATGAACAAGTGATGCTTAATGGTCCATGTACGATTGGAGACAACTACCTTATGATTAGGGAGTAAGTTCCTAATTTCATTCCAGAAGAAGATACCATTAGTAAGTTGATTGCCTGGGTGCATATTCCGAAATTAAGTGTGGAATACTTTAATAAGAACTTCCTATTGCAAAAAGTTGGGCAAAAAATTGGGCAGCTACTAAAGGTGGATAATACCATAGCTAATGTGGAGAGAGGACAATACACAAGGCTTTGTGTGGAGGTAGATTTAACTAAACCATTGTTCTCAAAGTTTTGGTTGAATGGAAAGATCTGGAGTATCCAATATGAGGGTTCGAAAATGATATGCTTCAAATGCGGACGACAAGGTTACAAGGAGGGCGCCTGTCTAGACAAACAGAAGGAGCAACTCACAGGTGGGGAAACCAAGACAATGAACTTGTAATCCAATTTGTATAAGGCATCACACAAGGAAAATACCTATGGCAATTGGATGCTTATGGAAAAACCAGTACAAAGAAGAAACACCAGGTAGCAAAACCCAGCAAACACTCACGAGAACGGTTGAACTAACGTGAACCAAACCAGACAGGATGATGAACCAAACCGAATTTATGAAATTTTGGAAAATGTGCCAAATAAGCATTCCCATGAAGTAACCGAGAATCCTAATTTAGGACAAAATCTTGGATCGAGATTCAGAGCTTTAGCCGAGATTGACCTCATTACAGATGGGGACGATAATATTGTGGAAGAGATTTTAATGAAACAATAAATCACGACGAAAGGAATCATGGTGAGTCCGACACGCCAAGGATGTGCACTAGTTTCAAGCATTGGATAGAGAACAGTGGTTAAATTGATATTGGTTTCTCGGGGCGGAAATTTAGATGGACCAAGGGGAGAAATTGGGATACCATGAAACAAACCCGTCTTGATGGGTTATTAGCAATGCAGAATGGAGATTGAAATTTCAAGGAGCGGTCAGACACCTAATCCAATCCCACTCGGATCATACACTGTTGCTAATCTCCACAGTGTGATTCGCCTTGCCCACTCACAATAGTAAACCATTTAGGTTTCAAGTTGCTAGGACCTCACATTATCAATTTGACGGGTTCGTATAAGAGAAGTGGTATCCACTTCACGCACCCATGCCTAATTTAAACAACTTAGCGAACGAGCTTACTACATGGAATAAGGAGGTGTTCGGCAACTTGCTCCAGAGAAAACGGAAGTTATGGGCCTGTATTGAAGGCGTTCAATGACTCATCGCCTAGGGGGCTCAGCGGCATATGCTAAAGCTCGATAGGAAACTTCAAAAATAATTGGATGAGACTTTTAGTCAAATCGAGCTACTTTGGTATCAAAAATATCGAACGGAATCAATTTGTAATGGAGACCGAAACACAAGGTACTGCCATACATCTACTATTATTCGAAGGAGATTTAACGGCATTGAGGTGCTGACTGGCCCAGACAATGTTTGGTGCAACGAGCTTGAACATGTTAAGGGGGTTGTGGTCAACCATTTCAAGTCCCTCTTTTTTGAAGACGTTTTGGAATGACAACACATGAGGGTGCTCCGTAATCATTTTCCCATGCTCGATGAGGAAACTAAAGCACAATTAGGGGTAACTTTCACCATTAAGGAAGTCCATGATGCCTTCAAGGAAATGAGACCTCTCAAAGCCCTTGGACCCAACGGATTCCATGCATTTTCCCTCCAGTGGTATTGAAATCTGGTTGGTGCTGCGGTATGTGATGTTGTTTCAAAGGCCCTAAAAGGCGAGGCCCTACTCGAAGAGCTCAATGACACATTTATTAAACTAATTCATAAGGTTCCTAACCCAAAATTGCCGACACAATTTAGACCGATTGGCCCATGCAATGTTATTACAAATTAATCACCAAAGGTATTGCCAACATGTTCAAATAAGTGTTAGCTTCGTCCCGGAGAGACAGATTGGTGATAACATCATAATAATGCAAAAATTGCTACATTCACTAAGGAAAAAATAGGTGCCAAGGGATGGATGACCATCAAATTGGACCTAGAAAAGGCCTATGACCGGCTGTGTTGGTGTTTCATAAAATGACACCCTAACGAGCATAAGATTACTAGTGAGTATGATTCTAGTTATCATGAATTGTATGTAATAAGTGATTAGAGTTTACTTCATTTTGTGGTCATTTTGTTACATTCTTAGGGAGATTTATGAACTTTATGTTATAATCTACTCTCATATTCCCATTTTACAGGAGGGTATGGTTCTTTTCTATATTTTGCAGGTTTTTGGACATTTTTACCCCGGCTTTGACCCCCAATTAAATGAGATTTGACTCCCCACGGATGCCCCCAAGTCACCATACCCGTGGAGGAAAAGAAGAGGCAGAGAATTTCAAGACAAAGGTAACCATGGACGCTCCATGGTGAAGACCAAGGTCTGTGGTGAGCCTAAAATTGCTTGCTTCTTCGTCTTTCTTTGTCTTGTGGCTGAGGATGCTTGAGTTTATGCTTAAAAGGGGTTGTTCGGCTGCAGAAAAGGGAGGAGGACTGATCTCATCTTTACACTCATCCTTCTCATATTTTTTCATTAGAATTAGGATTCTTAGTTTATATTTCTTAGAGTAAGAGAAGAAATTGAAGAAAAGCTTTAGCTCATGGAGTTTTAAAGATTGGGACACCATTGGAGAATCACCATTGTTGCTAAGCTTTCTCTCCCTTTAGTACTTTTCTTGAACTCTTGTTTTAGATTGTTATTAGTTTTGAACATGAGTGAGTAGTTTATTTAATCTAGGGATTTGTTAGGCAAAGTATTGATGTTGGATTCTTAATCTTCATTGCTTGTGCTTATTCTCTGTTGGAATGATTGAATTCTACCTCGTAATTGAAGTGTTTTAAGTGAATTTTGGCGAAATTTGCTTGCTTATGTTAGATGGTTGAGTGAAGTTACCAAAAGGAGAAATTTTCTATTTAATTGACAAGATAGGACTTCATTTGGCAACACTTGAAAGAGATTTGCTTGTCAAGGGGACACTTAGCCAATCAAAAATCTACAACTTAGACTAAAATAAGGGCATTCGAAAGAATGTTAATTGGATTAGTTTAGTCAATTCAGTTTACTTCGAAAGAAAAGACTGAATTTTAGTTCGATTACATTTCTTTTAATCATCCAATCTAATTAAAGTGCATGTGATAGAAATAATTTGAGTTTTAATATTTATAACCCTAAGAGCAAAGTTTATCGTCAAGCACTCGAGGTGTCGTCCACAAGGAGCTGGCTTTTAAGTACCGGGATCAGCTCGAATGGTTCGAGCTAGGTCAAGTGAAAAGAAAAGAAAGGCAAGCTAAATCAAGCCAATAAACAAAAAGAAAAGAGGCTTAGAGTCATGATTTGACCAATTGATGGACAAATTAATAGCGATGGTTCCTAACCTACCTAACCTATTTAGACAACTAGAGATGGTTGATTGCACAATTGAAACCACCCAAGCCCTCTCTCAAGGGTCATGAGCTAGCCTAATTAGTCTAACCACCTATTTCAATGGGGTTAGCCTAATTAGACTACCAAAATTAGCAACCCTCGAACCTAGCTAGGATCGGAACTATTTTCATGTCCAAATCCCCGCTATCCCCTCTCCTACACTAACTGATTCACCTCACCTCTCGACGTAAGTCAATTGCCCAAAAATATAGATGAAAGCTCTCTCAAGTATTTCATTGAACACTTGGCGAACATGAGAGAATACTCTAAGTTCTAAGCATAAATTGGGTATGGTTAGGCCTAATACAAGTCTATCTAGCCATCAAAGGGCTTATCACAACCCAAGCCAACAAACCTAACCACTAATCATCAACAAAGAAACCATAAAATCTAACTACACCGAAACTAGCAAATATGAAAACAAACATGAACTAGAGACGAAAGATAGTGAAGCTAATCTAATCTAGCAAGCTAATAAAACATGGAGTACTAATAAAAACTAAACATTTGAGCTAAATACAATCTAAACATGTTCAAATAAAAGAAGCAAGAACAAAGTATGAAATAGAAAGAGAAAGAGAGAAGAGAAAACTTAGGCTTGAGGATTCTTGAATGAAGATCCAAAATCCACAAGTTTGAATCCAATTTTCCCAAAATTACAATCTAATCTCCTAATCTAATCTCCTTAATGGGGTTTTTATTGGCTAAAATTAACCTAAAACCTAGCCTAAAAGTCTCCGAAAGAGCCCTCAAAGAAATCCCCAAATCATCCTTTAAATAGGAATCGAAGCGGGCCAATAAGGAGGAGGAGTAGGCCGGGGGGGGGGGGGAGGAAGGTTGTCGTCCTAGCAATAGGTCATCGGCCAATCATTGCGTCTTCCTGCCCAACTGCAAGTTGTGGCAGCGGTTGATGCTGTCGGCCTCGCGACACCTGTCGTTCTTTTTACCTTGCGAATTTATATGCGTTTCTCATCCATCTTTGCTCCTTTTCGCAGTGTTTGCGCAATTGATCTGATTACTTACAAAAGTAACTAAAATAAGTAAAAATCCTAAAGATTACGTTACCATATGAGCTAAAATTAGGCGATAGAGGCATATAAAATATGACAATATAGTACCGAACAAATACCCTCAGCACCTATCTTTTGCTCGTCCTTGAGCAAAACAAAAGAAAAACTAATCTAGGAGCCTAACTCATTTTCGCAGGAATCACAGTTGTATTTAGCATATGCAACAAGCCCTTTAAACTCCTTGGTCCCCCCAAGTGAACGAATGAGGTCTCGTGAGGGTTTACAGAAGATATACCCACAAAATCTTTGAAATGGTTTTGGATTTTTTCAAAACAAAGCATATATACAAGGCAAAGGAGAAAATATGTACACATTTAGATCGATTTATCACCCTAACAACCTAGCTACTAAGCCGTATACAAGCAAAACATACATTCAAGACACACATAGGCTATAAATGCATCCCGACTCTCATTTTTCACCCCACACAACACAATGACACGATTTGCACACCTTGGTGCTCTGTGTAAGGTGTATTGATTCTTAATGTTAGGCTAAAACCGGACGAAAGGTCATCTCCACTTGGCTTATGACTCCCTTTATTTTTTATCTTTTTTTTCTTTTCTCTTTTTTTCCCCCACTTTTCTCCTTATGCTCCTTCGCCCGGGTGGGTAGTCCTTCGCTTATTAGGCCTTGAACTCCCAGAGGAACAACTTAGCACATATTCGGACTTCTTCCTTGTTTAGGGGTTTTATTTGGATATGAAAAGCACTTATTCAAACCCAAACAGAGGTACCAGAGTTAAGCTTACTTTTACAGTTCTTGTTTTTCTCTCTTTTTTTTTCTTTTTATTTTCTCCTAATGAAGCCAAAACTAGAAGTCAATTAACCAAGTAGAATGTCCCTAAACCCAAATTTGAATAACTAACAATGAAAAGTCAATGGTTAAGTGTAAAAGGTAGGCACAAAAACGAACATGCGAAATGGTGTTATTATGAGAGATCGGAGATCACATTGTGGACAAGTGTTCCATCGTACGTATTCAACCTATATACAAGCTAGCAACCAATCTATTAAAGATCAAAAACCAATCATAACGAAAAAAAAGTCCCCCAAAGCGAAGAAGAAAAACTATACAAAAATTGAAAAATTGAAAAAGTTTCACAAAAATATACACAAAAGGGTATATGACTTCTTCACCCCCACACCTAAATCTCATAGTATCCTCATTGGGAGCTGAGGAGTCATCACCAACCACAAAACAAATAAAAACACAAAACCAAATAAGACCATACATATATACAAAATCAACACCACCAAAAACGAATATGTTCCAATCCAACAACACCACCAATCACAAAACAAAACTATAAACAAAAGGCACACAAAGGTGATCACAACCATCAATCGGCTCCACAATATCCTAAATTTCACATCAATATTGATCACAAACAAACACATAACCTAATATCAACAACTAAACAAAAAGAAAAATAAAGAAAATAAAAAGAATGGAGAAGAGTTAGAACGATTATACCAAGTCGGCTAGTGATTGTAGCCAAACTACGCCTCTCTAAGATGGCACTATGGAGGCTTGAGGAGCATCAACCACTACTCCTCGCCTCTCAAGACATGAGACATTGATGCGGATGCAGTCAATGCTCTGAGAAGCTTATCATATGCCTTTGCATGCATCTTAAAATGGTGTGAATAAGAGAACACTAATAAGATCATAGCAAAGAAAGTTCGTATCCTCTTACACTTAACAAATGCCATAGAAAAATCGAAAAAAATGGTCCACTCAATTTTCCTAGGCATGTCCTCTAGGTATACACAATAAGGGTCAATGGAGGGATTATAATGCTCTAATGTCACCTAGGGACTCATGAAGAGCTTGCAAATGAGAAGGGGTGGTGGGAAGGGAGGGGGATGAAATGGGACTAAATAAAGTGACTCGGCGCAAATGGGGTCAATATGCTCAATGCTAGGAGCGACAACAACCCTCACAAGTCACATCATCACTGTAACACTTCCCAGAAAAGGCTCTAACAATGCAATATCACCCAATCAATCAAGCGAATCATCCTCTACACAACTAGCATCACCCCTAGGAGACTCACCCATCTTTAGCCTTGTGTATTGAGCTACAGGGAGGGGAGAAGAAAGTAAGTGCAAAACACCCTTAGTAGTGTCTCTAGATGTGCCAGACAAGGATGGAGCAACGATTGGTAAAGATGTCAAGTGAGGATCAATCACTTCCTCTAGGCCATTCAAAGGTGAATCAACCATAAAATCAGGCTCTAGGGGAAGTGAAGACTCATAATCATCATAGAAACTAACCTCAAGTCTAGGAGAAGATGGACTAGGGTGTCAGTCTCATGCAATAGGCCACGCTCCCTCATCTTATCAACAAAACACTCATGCCACTCATTCATTGTCTCTATTAAGGAATTAAGTCTGGCATAACATGCATCGAAAATATAATAATAGGGACAAGAATTCGCATCATGGTCAAAAGATGGACAATAAGAGCACACAAGAGGAGAATAAGCGTGCAAATCACATGAAATAGGGAAGGTGCACACAAACGACCCACTAGCAATCTCATGGTGCCATTGATGCCAAGCCAAAGACTCAAACAAATCCCGCGTATTATCAACATCTAAAGAGCACAAACCACTATAAGACATGGACTCAAGAGTGGCTCAAGTCTCATGTGTTATCCCGTCAAGCACAACATTGGATATTTCCCTTTTTTCGTATGTGAAATGCACATATTTAGCACGATAATCAACAAATCTAGACAAATATTGCCAAAAAGGTTCATGCTCAAATTGAGGTAAATGAAAAATAGCCATTTTGATTTTTTCTTCAATTTTTTTATTTTTTATTTTTTTAAAGGATTTTCTAAAGGCCTAGCCTTGAATGCTCAAGTAAATCCCGATATTGAAAAGCGTCAACTCCCCGATAAAGGTGCCAAAAACTTGATAGGAAGAATTCGATTTTTAATATTTATAACCCCAAGTGCAAGGTTTATTGTCGAGTACTCGGGTGTCGTCCACAAAGAGTTGGGTTTCAAGAATCAGGGTTAGCAATGGTTCAAGCTAGGCCAAGTGAAAAGGAAAGTACGACAAGCTAAATTAAGCTAATAAACACAAGAAAAGAGGCTTGGAGTCATGATTTGACCAATTGATGGACCAATTAATCGCGACAAGTCGTAACCTACCCAACCTATTGAGAAAACTAGAGATGGTCGGTTGCACCATCGAAAACCACCCAAGCCCTCTCTCAAGGGTCATGAGTTAGCCTAATTAGTCTAACCACCTATTTTTGTGGGGTTAGCCTAGTTAGGCCACCAAATTAGCAACCCTCGGACCTAGTTAGGATTGTGACTATTTTCATGTCCAAATCCTGGTTATCCCCTCTTCCACACTAGCTAATTGACCTCACCTCTCGGCATAAGTCAATTGCCCAAAAATATAGATGAAAGCCCTCTTAAGCATTTCATCAAACATTTAGCAGGCATGAGAGAAGACTCTAAGTTCTAAGCATAAATTGGGAGTGTTTAGGCCTAATACAGGACTAGTTAGCCGTCAAAGGGCTAATCACAGTCCAAGCCAACAAAACTAACAACTAATCATCAACAAAGAAACCAGAAAATCCAACTACACCTAAACTAGCAAATATGAAAACAAACATGAACTAGAGAGGAAAGATAATGAAAGTAATCTAATATAGCAAGCTAATAAAACTTGGATTAACAATAAAAACTAAAAATTAAACTAAATACAATCTAAACATGTCAAATAGAAGAAGCAAGAACAAAGTATGAAATAGAAAGAGAAATAGAGATGAGAAAACTTAGGCTGAGAATTGTTGAATGAAGATCCAAAATCCACAAGCTTGAATCCAATTTTCCCAAAATTACATTCTGATCTCGTAATCTAATCTACCTAATGGGGTTCTATTGGCTAAAATTAACCTAAAACCTAGCCTAAAAGTCTCTGGAAGAGCCCCCAAAGAAATCCCCAAATCGAGCTTTAAATAGGAATCAAAGAGGGCCGAAAAGGAGGAGGAGCAGACCGAGGGAACGGTCATCGTCCTGGTGACTGGCTGTCAGTCAGAGAATGGTCAGCTATTGCCACTTCCTACCCAGCTGCAAGTTTTAGCGACGGTTGGTGTTGTCAGCCCCTCGACACCCATCGCTCTTCTTGCCTTGCGAATTTCCATGCTTATCTCGTCCATCTCTTCCCCTTTTCGCGGCGTCCGCTAAATTAATCTTATTACCTATAAAAGTAAAAAAAACAAGTAAAAATTCTAAAGATTACGTTATTATATGAGTGAAAATTAGGTGATAGAGGCATGTAAAATATGACAATTTTGTACGGAACAACATGATTTAATCCATTGATCCAACTCTTTATTAGGTGAAATAATTCCCTAGATATTTTAATTCGATTCAGTTTTACGGTTAGTTGATTAGCGTATTCAAACATCCTATTGGAACTTGTTTGCTTAGCCTTTTAGAATAGGTCAGTACTCAATATATTACATTTCTTCTATGTGGGAACGATATTAAAACTAAACTACAACACCCGTGCACTTGCGGTAGTGTCAGTATCACATCTTGCTCATTGAATGGGTAGCCAACTGAGACATTTTGATCCACTAGAGGAACACGATAGGGTGACCCTCTTTCGCCATATATTTTTGTGGCTTGTATGGAATGACTAGCACATCTCATTGAAAAAGAATGACCAGTGGGTTGATGGAAAGCTATACAAAAAAATCGTAGCGGACCGAAAATTTCCAACCTCATGTTTGTCGTTGATGTCATTCTATTTATAGAAGCATCTATGGATCAAGCTCAATTAATTCACTATTGCCTCAATCACTTCTGCCTTGCGCTAGGTTAGAAAGTAAGTGCTCGAAAATTAAGCATATACTTCTCGCCCAACACGGGTCAAACGACTAGGGGGGAAGTATGCAGCATACTAGGAATGTTTAAAATTGAGTACTTAGGAAAATATTTAGGGGTACCCACCATTGATGGGAGGGTATCCAAAGCCACTTACCAAGTGGTGATAGCAAGAGTGGATTGGAAACTTACAAGTTGGAAGGTCAAAAGCCTCTCACTTGTGGGCTAAAACACTCTTATTCATGTTGTTGTAACTGCCATCCCATCATATACATGATGTAGACACCCAGAATACCTAGGTCAATTTGTGATGAACTTGATAAGAAATTAGGTGGTTTTTATTGGGGAGGAGGGGAACCACAATGGAAAGATGGACCTATTTAGTAGTGTGGGAAGCCATGACTAATGAGAAGGAAAAGTGCAGGCTCGGACTACGAAACATGGGACCGTTGAACACTGCATTTCTCATGAAATTGGGCTGAAGATTGGCCACTGAGCCCAAGGCATTATGGGCTAGGGTTTTATTGGCAAAAAATTACAAAGGAAAGGATATAGAAACCCTCAAAGTGAGGTAGCAAAGCAATTCTAACACTTGGCGTGGCATCATGGAAACCCTTGACCTCACCAAGCAAGGCGTGGGTTATGTAGTGGGAGATAGGAGGTTGACCAAGTTCTGGATTCACAAATGGATTGATGGAAGAGAACTGATATCTCAGGTGCTAAGAGACATCCTTAGAGACTACCAAAATCAGTTGGTATGTGACTATTGCTGCCATGAAAAAGGATGGGATTGGAACCAACTGTCAGCATATTTACCCAGTGCAATTCTTCAATACATAGCCTCATTCATCCTTGTTAAAGAAGAGGTGGGTGACAACCTCACCAAGTGTAATACCCTGAAATTTTGTTGCTAATTTTGACTTATGTGGTAATTTATATTTTATGTGGTTATCTATGTTTAATATGTATGTATGTGCTTGAGTTAGTGTTAACATTATTATGTTAGGGGAATAAATAGATGAATTCCTTATTAGTAGTATTTGCACCAAAATCAAAAAGAGGAAAAGGGAGATAGAAAAAGGGGGTATTTGGGCCCAAAAAAATGAAAAAGAAAAAATAGGGGAGGGGGGATTTTTTATCATGTGTAGAGGGAGGAGGGGGCTTCTCTACTCTTTTGTTCTTCTTCTTTCCCCCAACCCACAAAAAACATCCAGGCAAAGAGAGGAGGAGAAGAAGAAGAAGAAGAAGAAGAAGAAGAAGAAGAAGAAGTAGAAGAAGAAGAGAAGGAGAAGAAAAATGAAGGTTTTGGATTTGAAATCAAAGTAAGATGAGTAATTCTTACATTCTTCAACTTAAAATTGAATAGGGGAAGGTTATTTGAATAATTTATGCTTGAATTTGAGGATTCAATTGAAGGTTGAAATTATGAATTTGATATTTTTAGGGTTTGATAGATTGACAGACTAACTACGCTTGTTAGAAACCCACCCCTAAAAGTTTCATGTTTAATTGCGATTTTTGAATTAATTAGATGTTGTGAGTTGATGATTATGCTATGAATTTGTTTATTTATATGCTAGAATATGGATTTTTCCTTTGATTGTTGTATGGGAAGAACCAGTTGGTAGAAAGTAGGTTGAATTTTTGAGTTTTCTCTAGATTTGCCCACTGTTTGAGTTTCTGTAAATTATTAGCTTAGGAAATATTTCTACAATTTTTATTGTAGGTGACCGATGATATTGGCCAATTTCCTGTAAGTTATAGCGAATTTTTGATATATGGTTTTTGAGTTATGAATTTTGGATTGAAACATCCCTGTTATTTAGTGCGAAAATTTGGATGATCTTTGAATTACTGTGAGCTATTGGGTTGGAGAAAAATTATGACAATTTTACTATAGAATATACTTATTATTTATCAATTTCATGTGAATTTTTTAAAATTATGGATGTGTCCTTTGTGGGTTATGAGTTTTTAATTGAAACTGCCCTATTTTAGAGTATATCTTTAGGCATTGTCTCAATTTTTATGGAGGATTGGTTTCAGGGAAAATTATGAAAATATTATGATGAGCATCATACTATGTTGTAGTTGTCTGCAAATTTTCATGAATGTTGGTAATGTATTCGTTGAGTTACGAATTTTTGAGTGGAATGCTACGTTTGGTGTAGTTATGATTATTCGTATGCATAAATTAAATCTTTATCATGTTTGTGATGATCTAATACATTAAAATAGTAAGTGTTATTATGGTTTATTTTACACTTGTGAAAATTATTTTGGGTGGAGTTATGTCTTGTTTTGACTGTGTTTTTGTGAAAATTGTTAAACTAAGTTTCTTTGAAAAACAAAAATGTGCGATTATATGAGCTATATGATTTTATTAAGTTATGTTTTGGGGAAAAAAGGTTCTTGAGGCTATTACTTGACGTTCTAGAGCTATGGCCGTAGTAGTTACTATCGTTATGTTCAAGTTGCCAAGCGACATAGGTTATAACCAATCCCCTGGGATACAAATGCCGACCTTATGTGTTATGTGAGTCATGTGGTCCCTAGTGAGGAGGGTTTTGGCCTAAACTTTCTAGGATATGAACATGACTCCATGGTTTGTGTTTGTAGGCAGTTCGCGTCGCCTAAAGTATGGGTGCCTGGTTGGTACCAGATGAATGAGTTACAACTGGTTCACCAGTGCTTGGTATCATAAGAATGAGTTGTGGCTGGTCGACCAGGATGTGTTTGTCACCCTTATATTGTAATTATTCTTTGTACGGGCCATGAGTTGATTTCCTCTAAGCTAAAAAGTTTTGCATTCAGTTAAGAATATGTCATATGTTATGAAATTGGTTTTGCCTTGGATTTGGACTTCAGATATGTTGTGAAACTAGTTTCAACTTTTACTTGGATTTTGGACTTGGTTTTGTATTTGAAGGACCATTCAGAATATTTATGAAATTGTGATTGATTTTGAAATATAGGTGTGATTGATAAATACGTTCAAAGAAATATATTATGTGTGGATGGCAAGTAGGTGGACTTTTGAAAGATATGCTTTATGTATGCGTCAAGTATGGTTATGAGTGCGCCATTGGCTTGATTTAGCAAGCTTTGCTTTCTTTTGGAGTTCAGTGAGGATTAGGAGTCCAAAGGACATGGTTGGTATAGGATAATCATGGTTAATTTAATGAATAGACTAACAATAGAGTTTGTTTAGGGATTTAAGTGAAAACAAGGGTCCTTGAATTGCAGCTGGTATGTGACAAGTATGACTAAGTTGTTCTAATTGCCCACCCCATGACATACATACTTGTGTGTGTGTTAGATTTAACTGCACAAGGACACAAGAGGGGGATGAATTGTGTATACCAACTTTTTTGGTTGTTTCAAAACACTCGTGAAAACTGTTTGGACTGCGTATTTGGAAGGAAGTAGAAATAAAGCTAATTGCGGAAATAATAAAGGGGACACAATAATTTTATGTGGAAAACCACATCTGGGCCTAACTGAGGTGTAAAAACCATGACCTACCACTATAAGATTTCAACACACTTTTACTAGACGGGTCGAACACGTTACAACTGTAACACACGTGACTCAGTCACACACGTAACTTGGTCTACCCCAAGACCATCGATGCAAACACCACGTTACTTAGTCTACCCTGAGACCCTCGTTACAACCACGTCCAATGTCTCCCAAGACTTAGGCACTCTCTTATCTCACTGATGGAAAAGAGAAAAGAAAGAGGACCTGACTTGAATGCTTCTAAGAAAGCTAAATGTAAGGTACAATACAATCCCTATTATGCCAATGTTGAAGACTCGATCTAGCACTTGCTTTGAAGGTTTTCTCACATAAAATTCAGACTCACAAAGACACTTTTTAACCCTTGGAAAACCTTGAGAAAACCTTGAGGGGAGAGGCGACTTAAATAGGCATGGTGCATGTGCCGCAAGAGCAGGGGAAAGAGAATTCCAATCCCACTAAACAACTTAGCAGCTAAGCCCCTAACAATCTCCCCACTTGATATTCTTCCCTTTAAGAATAGGATAAAATCTTTCAATATTATCTTTTAAGGAAAGAAACCTTTTTAGACTCTAATACTAAAATCTCTCAATATTTCTTTAAAGAAGGAAATCTTTTTAGACTCAACTGACACAGGAAAAATTTGTCCTCATTGTTTCAAGAAATTTGACAGTCAAAAAATCATTTTAAAATCTTGAAACTCATTTTTGTCTTTAACATCAAAACACTGCAGACCTGACTTCTTAGAACTAGTCTAAGGCAGTGTTCTGAAGTACTTAAGAACCCTTTAAAGCAAACGCTAAGTCAAGAACCTTATAATTGGCATATTTACAAGAATATAAAAATAAAACCAATACTAAGCCTAAGACTCTTGTTATCGGCTAGACTCCTTGCACATGTATCGACTTTGATGCTTCACGCTCATTCAAACTGCTCTAAGTATTTTCCGGATCCTGTCTCAATACACAACTCAAGCACAACATATTCACTAGTACATTTGGATTGTTATCATCAAAACGTTACACATTAATTGTGTCAATAATTTCCCTCTTTTTTATGATGACAAACCAAATGACCATAAGACGTCATTTATGACAGGGCAAAATACATTAGTGCCAAAATATTTTATTCAAACGACCTAAGAGAGAAAGCATGAGTGAAGAGGTCAACGTAAAGCTAGGCAAACCAATCGAACCGAAGTCATATTCATATTCCCCCTTTTGACATCATCGAAAAGGATGAGAAGGTCGGAAGTTGAAACACAGTGTGAATGCAATCACCACCAGAGCCGTAATATGGGAAATAACAGTGATACACTCAAGTGTACGGTACAGTAATGATATTGGCCATCCAAGTCACGCACAAACAGGTAACAAATGTAACAAGCAAAGTCATAGCATAAAAGCATAAACCATCCAAGAACATTCACAAACCACTACTAGTCACATACATAACCAAGTGTCTTTTAAAAAAGTGTTGGAAACAGGGGAAGGAACAAAGTCAGGAAGAGGAAGGTGGAGGAGAAAATTTGGCAGTGAGGGCAAGAAGGGCACTCAACTGATCCCCGTGACGTTTTGCATTGAGAGTGTTTTCCTCTGTAAGCGCCTGCTTTACTTCAACTATCTCCCCCTTAAATGTGATTTGGTCCTGCAACAGTGTGTCAATTGTGGGAGCGGTGGATGTGGAGGCTTCACTAGGAACAGGACCAAGGAGTGTTTGGAGCCCATGTTCTGAAGTTACACTGCTGCCTTTTGTTACCTTGAAGCCACACCCAATCAGATTACTATTGCTAATTTCATCACTGACCTGGAAGCCTACTCTCTTCTACAAGGGAATCCCAAGCTTCTCGAACACTGACGCTAGCAAGAATCCATACCCCATGTCATGATCCTTGGACATGTTAGCAATTCTCCCAATATTGCTAATCATAATTACGGGCAAGTTAATTTGCTCACCGTGATCCAATAAATGAGTGCAACACATGTCCATGGGATCAACAAGGTTGCATCCCTGACCTCGAGGAATAATATTCTGAATCACAAACCAAAACAACAATCGATGCAATGACGTCATTTCCCCCTTTCTCACAAACCGGGACACAGTCAGATGGGACTTTTGGGCCAGTCTCTTGGTCAATTCCAACAATAGCTCATCACCAAGTACGCTATTGTCCTCACGTACATACACATCAAAACCTTCTGATGACACCCCAAGTAACTCATCGAGCTCCTTAGTGTCAAACTGTACTTCATGACCATTAACTGTGCTTGTCACCACTCCATTGGTGATAACACAGTTCGCATAGAACTCAGCCAACTCTGAAACCAAACACCCTCACTTAGTATCTGTGAACAAGTCCAACCATCCCTGAGCTTCCAACTTCTCTAAGAACACCCCTAGCCCATCTTCCTGAAAGTATGACACCTTAACCACCTTCTCCCGAACCATAAATTTCTAGAGGAAGTGCTCATATCTCTCAGCAAGTACCATGTTCTTCCTAACTTTCTTTTTCTTTGGTTAATCAGTTTCTTCAACCAATTCTGACACTTGTTCTGGGGCAGCCCGTTTCTGGGCAGGTTTCTTGGATGGAACTAGTTTGATGGGTGTTTTAGTTGGTGTTTTGGCAGGTGTTTTGGTGGATGCTATGGTAGATTTAGGGGTCGATTTTTTCTTCACGACAGGACTTTAAACTGTTTGTTCTGGCAAGGGTAGTACAATGGGAGGACCTGAACTTCGAGTTCGAGGTTGTGGTAGGGGTGCAGCTAGAGGTACGTTAGGTGAAGTGGTAGTTTTTCTTTGGCGTTTAAGGATCAGTTTGGGCATTGTTTGGGGCTTAGTTGGGACAGTTCGTTTGAACCGCAAAATTGGTTCATCCTCATCACTATCCTCAGCATCTTCAACCACAAATTCATTTCCAACATGCTCAACAGCAAATTCTTTAGACTGCCCAACTGACTCCGCCTCAAGTCCCCCTAATCTCGACTCGGTCACAATTAGGTCATATACCACTATCTCCTATCTCATAATTGGGTGTACCGTAGGTATTACATCAGAACTCAACCCCACTAATTTTAACTCTAAACTCTTCAAGAACCCAAAAGTAGAAGGAGTAATCGAAAAAGAGGGAGAGGGAGTGTTTTCCATACCCATTGTGACCGCTTGTGGTGATGGAGGCACTGGTGATGCTTCCTTAGTACTCATCCAATTTCTTCCCCTTTTTCTTGATAATTGCTCATGCAGTGATCTTGGGTAACAAGTCTTGTGCTTGGAGGATTCTCGATCGCCACGAGTTCTTGCCATCTTGAGGATTTTGGGAGAAGTTGGAGTTGGGTTTAAGTGGGTTTAAGGAAGGACAGAGAACTCGGGTCCTTTGTGAGAGAGAAAGATGGACGGATGGGTTATGAAGAAAGAGAGAGTGGAGGGTTTTAATGTTTGACATGAATGGCCTGAAAATCGAGGGGGTTATGGAGAGAGAATGTTTATATGCAGCACATCATTACACATTAGGTAGGCTATAAATTGTAGGTTAGGTGTAATGAAAAGGAATTTCGGTTTCCCACATTCTTTTAATAACACCACTTGGTCAGCACATGATACAAATAGTGGTCAGGTCTAATCCTAAATCATGTTCTTACCGTTAAAAGTTCGGTGTCTCAGGACACTAAGGGCAATGTCATTAGACCTCAATAAGTGTGAGCATGCTACATTCCACACATATTCCAGTAAAAGCACAAAAAATTGAATGCATCCATTGGAGCAATTTATTTGGCCTAAAGACCCTTAACTAGTCAATCATTGGGGATTAAATAAGCACGCTCAAGTCCTTTTAATCATACCTAATTCAATTGCATTCCTCTCAAACTGCTCTCTACTCAGTGCCTTGGTAAAGATGTCAGCAATTTGCTTATCAGTGGCACAAAAATTCATTGAAATTAAGCCCTTTTCAATATTGTCTCTCAAAAAATGATGACTTTTGTCAATATGCTTAGTCCTTTTATGTTGACATGGATTTTTGGCAATGTTAATTGCACTCTTGTTATCACAAAATATAGGAATGCATCCCGTGTCAACAAAAAGTCCTTGAGTTGTTTCCTTATCCACAACAATTCAGCACAATAAGACGCAACCACTACATACTCGGCTTTCGCTATGGACATGGCAACAAAGTGTTGTTTTTTGGTTGCCCAAGCGACCAAACAGGGTCCAAGAAAATGAGCCATACCCGAAGTGCTTTTTCTATCAACCAAGAATCTAGTATAATCTATATCCGCATACCCAATGAGATCAAAATTGTACCCTCGAGGATACCATAAAGCTAAGTCTAATGTGTGTTTCAAATATCTCAAAATATATTTTACAGCTTTCTAATGTGTTTCTTTAGGATTTGATTGGAATGGGCACACAAACCAACATTGAAAACAATGTTGCGTCTGCTGGCGATTAGGTATAAAAGCGACCCTATCATACCCCTATAGGATTTCTCCTCAACTGATGGACTCCCATCATCCATAACCAACCTGGTTGAAGAAGAGATTGGTGTGTCTCTGGGCTTAGCCGATTCCATTCAAAACCGCTTAATTAACTCCTTGACATATTTTTGTTCATGTATCATAGTTCCGTTTGAGATTTGCTTGATTTGCTAGCCTAAGAAAAAATTAAGCTCAACCATCATGCTCATCTCAAACTCACTCCTCATCAATTTTGAAAATTCATCGCATAAACCACTGTTAGTTGCACCAAATATAATGTCATCAACATATACTTGAACAATCAACAGGTGTTCCCCCTTTGATTTGAGAAACAATGTATTATCAACCTTGCTCCTTTGAAAACAATTATCGATTAGAAATTTTGATAAGCGTTCATACCAAGCTCTAGGAGCTTATTTTAAACCATAAAGAGCCTTGTTAAGTTTAAACACATGGTTAGGGAAATCATGATTTTCAAAACCAGGGGGTTGGCTTACATACACCTCTTCCTTAAAGTATCCATCGAGGAATGCACTCTTGACATCCATTTGGTACAACCTGATCTCCATGTGGGCTGCGAAAGCCACCAAAATACGGATAGCCTCGATCCTTGCAACAGGTGCAAATGTTTCCTCATAATCGATCCCCTCTTCTTGGTTGTAACCCTGAACCACCAACCTGACCTTGTTCCGAGTGATTGTTCCGAACTCCTCCAGTTTGTTCTTGAACACCCACATGGTGCCAATTATTGATCTGTCCTTAGGCCTTGGTTCAAGGTGTCAAACCTTGTTCCTTTCGAACTAATAAAGCTCCTCTTGCATAGCAGTAACCCATTCAGAATCTGCAAGAGCTCCATGAACATTCTTTGACTCAATGTTAGATAAAGAAGCATGGAAGGCACAAAAGTTTCTGAGTTTGGATCTGGTTTACACCCCTGTGTTAATATCAGACATAATCTAGTCAAGGGGGTGAGAGCTCTGGTGCTTCCAGTGTCGTGGAATAAGTGGATTCACATACATGTTTTCCAATCTCCCATGGATACTTAATGAACCAGGTTCTGGATCTGTTCTGAAGCCTGTTCCCACATCAGTTCAGGAAGGATTGGGTTGAGTGGGCCGGTTCTGTTGCAAATTAGGTTCAGCAATGTTTCCCCCTGATTGGTTCCCCCCCTGCCCACCTTCCATACTATCAGATCTAGGACTTGGTTCACCTTCAGGAGCCTTACCGTTATCTACCATGGAGCTTTGAGTGAGGGAGAGGTCTTTTCTCTTAAGACCAAGTTCGAGCTCTTCTTTCTATGTATCATGCTCAATCATGGAGTTAGTTTCATCAAACAGTACATGTACGCTCTGCTCAACACATAAGGTTCTTTTGTTAAACACTTTGTATGCCTTACTGCGTGAGTAGTACCCTAGGAATATGGCTTCATCACTTCTACGATCGAACTTTCCCAAGGGTTCCTTCCCATTATTGTGCACATAGCATTCGCAACCAAACACCTTCAAGTTCATAATATTGGGTTTTCGTCCCTTGAAAAGTTCATAAGGAGTCTTGCTAAGTATGGGTCTAATCATGCATCTGCTAATAACATAGCATGATGTGTTCAATGCTTCTGCCCAAAAAGCTCTGGGAAGACCACTAGCGACCAGCATAGTCCTAGTCATGTCTTCAAGAGTATGATTTTTATGCTCTACCACCCTGTTCTGTTGAGGTGCTCTAGGGGCAGAAAAATTGTGATCAACACCGTATTCATGGTAATATTCAATGAAGCTAGAGTTTTCAAACTCTTTGCAATGATCAAACCTAAGACTCACCAATGAGTGTCCTACTCTCTTTTCAATTTTCTTAAGAAGCACAAGAAACTTTTCAAATGATTCATCCTTTGATGCTAAGAATAAAGTCCAAGTGAAATAAGAGTAATCATCCACTATAACAAATACATACCTCTTACTGCCTCTACTTGTGATCCTCATAGTACCACACAAATCAACATGTAGTAGTTTAAGAGGTCGGGAAGTGCTAGCGTAGGTCTTTGACTTGAAAGAAGTCCTAACTTGCTTTCCTCTAGCACAAGCGTCGCACACCTTGTCATTATTGTACTTGATGGAAGGTAGTTCGACTACTAAGTCCTTGGAAACGAGTTTATTCAAAAGAGAAAGGCTTGCATGTTCTAGCTTCTTATGCCAAAGCATAACATCATTATCAAGAGCACTCAAACGAGTCAAATGATTTTAGGGAAGTGAAAGAACAACACTTTATACACATTGTTGTATCGCTTCCCCCTCAACACAACATCACCAGATTTGATATTGGTAATCAAGCATTGATCCGAAGAGAAACCAACATGATTACCTCTATCACATAATTGAGACACACTTAGCAAATTATGTTGTAGACCGTCTACCAAGTACACATTATCAATAGAGTGAGAGAGTGATTTACCTATCTTACCTACACTGATAATTTTCCCAAATTGGCCGTTTCCAAATGCCACACTCCCTCCATCAAAGGTTGTAAGTGAGAGGAAGTTTGATCTGTCTCCCGTTATGTGGCTCGAGCAACCACTATCCAAGAACCATAGTTGATTGCCTCCTCTCACTTTAGCCTGCAAAACAGCTAAGTGTTAGTCTTGGGAACCCAGATGTACTTTAGTCCTATTTTCTTTGACATGGAGGTTAACTCATCTTATATAATCCGCATTTGTTTAATGTATAATGCGTTTCTCTCCATGAACCTTTTTCTCAAAGGACAAACATAGCGATAATGCCCAGTTTTTCCACAATGAAAACATATTATATTTTCTTGAAGTCCAACATATTTTTTGTTTACTAGCCTAGTGACATGCCTATTTGCCCATCCTAGTCCCTTTTTGTTTTGGCTATGGTGAGGGTTAAGCCAGTGAAGTACTTCTGAAGAACTGTTACAACGCCTGTTCTGAGCAAGGTCAGATTCGACCTTATGGGCCTTTTCAAGCAGCTGGTTATTTTTACTCACCAAGGATTCCAGTCTAAGTTTTAGGTCTAGGGGCTCACTATTCATCCTAGAGAGATGAGTGTTAAACACTTCCTCTCTTGTGTTCATAAGGTCCTTAAGCGTGTCAAGGTCTTCACATAGGGCAAAGGCTTTTTCTTCTGCCTTAAGTTTCTCACATTTGAGGATTTCATTGACATGTTCAAGTTCTAGTTTGTTCCATTCAAGCATTCTAACATCCTTTTTCAATTCGGAGCAAACATCTTTAAGCATGCAATTTTCAGTAGTTATTGTCTCACATTCATCCATTACGGTAAATAATAATTTCATAACTTTAGCTTTGCTAAGACCACGTACCTTATCCTTGAGTTGGGAACAACTTTCGATTGATTCAAGATCGGATTCAGACTCATTTCTGGCCATGAGGGCTTCTACAACTTCTTCCTCTTGAGAGTTCTCTTCTTCCTTTGAGGTTTCACCCCAGGCTGCCATCATTGCCTTAGTGAAACACCTCAAGGAGCTGCTCTGTTGCAGCCTCTTGTCATGGTTTCAAAACTATTCTGACCCCTATTCTTCCTTCTGCATGGGGTAGTTCTTCACAATGTGATCGGGTTTTCCACATCTGAAGCACCCCGAATGCTGATCATGATCACTATTCTGTGGCTTGCTGGTACTTCCTTTCTTGATATTCCCTCCAGCCTTCTTGAAGAATTTCTTGAGCTTTTGAGTTACCATGGGTATCTCTTCAATATCCAAGTCCGAATCATCACTCTCCAAAGCCTTTAGAGCAAGGCCCCGGTCTTTCCTCGTTTCTTCATTCACCTAGGAGCTTCTCCTCAATTCGTATGTTTGAAGATTCCCAATGAGCTCTTCCAAGCAGATCTCGTTCATCTTCTTTGCTTCCTGGATGGTTGTAACTTTCATTTCCAATGATTGAGGCAGAAATCGTAGGATCTTCCTTACCAATTCTTCGGTGGTAAAGGATTTTCCTAATGATTTCAGCTCATTGGTAATGTGGGTAAAACAAGTGTACATATCCATCACAGTCTCTTTATCGCTCATTTCGAACAGCTCATGTTTCCTCATTAATAGTTCAATCCAGGACTGTTTGACCTGGTTGGTTCGTTCATGGGCTACGCAAAGGGCATTCCATATCTCCTTTGAGGACTCACACTCTGAGATATGAGTGTACTCGTCTGGTCCAAGGCCAAAGTATAACAACTTCTTGGC
This sequence comes from Selenicereus undatus, assembly GCA_017589665.1. Taxonomy (NCBI): domain Eukaryota; kingdom Viridiplantae; phylum Streptophyta; class Magnoliopsida; order Caryophyllales; family Cactaceae; genus Selenicereus; species Selenicereus undatus. Next base: position 57,613,322 of record JACYFF010031958.1, read on the forward strand.
CCTAGTGTTCTTCTCCATCTTTTTGAAATCCTCTGAGTCGAACTCCTCTGGCTTTTTAGCAACGGTCTTGCCATCTGTTGTGGTCTTCATTGGAATGTAAGGACCATTCACAATGATCATCTATAGCTCATAGTCATAAGTTTGAATGTAGTTCTCCATATGATTCTTCCACCAGTTATAGTGTTGTCCATTGAAATATGGTGGTCGAGTCACATATTGACCCTCCAAAATTCCTTATGGAGCATTCATCTTTTCGGGATCTCTCAAGGTGTTAACCTAAATATGAGAACTCTGGTCTGATACCACTTGGTAGATTTAACCGCACAAGGACACAAGAGGGAAGGGGGGTGAATTGTGCCAACCAACATTTTCGATTGTTTCAGAACACTTGTGAAAACTGTTTGGATTGCGTGTTTGAAATAAAGTAGAAATAAAGCTAATTGCGAAAATAATAAAAGAGACACAATATTTTTACGTGGAAAACCACCTATGGCGTAACTGAGGTGTAAAAACGACGACCTACCACTGTAGGATTTTAACACACTTTCACTAGACAAGCTGAATACGTTACAACTGTAACACATGTGATTTAGTCACACACGTAACTTGGTCTACCCCAAGAAACACCACGTAAGTTAGTCTACCTCGAGACCCTCGTTACAACCACGTCCAATGTCTCCCAAGACTTGGACACTCTCTTGTCTCACTGATGGAAGAGAGAAAAGAAAGAACACCTTACTTGAATGCTTCTAACAAAGTTGAATGTAAGGTACAATACAATCCCTGTTATGCCAATGTTGAAGACTCGATCTAGCACTCGCTTTGAAGGTTTTCTCATAGAAAATTCAGGCTCACAAAGACACTTTTTAACCCTTGGAAAACCTTGAGAAAACCTTGAGGGGAGAGGGGGCTTAAATAGGCATGGTGCATGTGCCGTAAGAGTAGGGGAAGGCGAATTCCAATCCCACTAAACAACTTAGCAGCCAAGCCCTTAACAATCTCTCCACTTGATATTCTTCCCTTAAAGAATAGGATAAAATTTTTCAAAAATCTTTCAATATTATCTTTTAAGGAATGAAACCTTTTTAGACTCTACTACTAAAATCTCTCAATATTTCTTTAAAGAAGGAAATCTTTTTAGACTCAATTGACACAGGAAAAATTTGTCCTCATTATTTCAAGAAATTCGACAGTCAAAAAATCATTTTAAAATCTTGAAGCTCGTTTTTATCTTTGACATCAAAACACAGCAGACTTGATTTCTCAGAACTGTTATGAGGCAGTGTTCTGAAGTACTTAAAAACCTTTCAAAGCAAACGCTAAGTCAAGAACCTTCTAATTGGCATATTAACAAGAATATAAAAATAAAACCAATACTAAGCCTAAGACTTTTGTTATCAGCCGGACTCCTTGCACATGTTTCGACTTTGATGCTTCACGCTTATTCGAACTACTCCAAGTATTTTTCGGATCCTGTCTCAACACACAACTCAAGCACAACATATTGACTAGTACATTTGGATTGTTATCATCAAAACCTTACATATTAATTGGGTCAACAGTGTGTGCGTTGTGAAGTTCAGGAGCATGTTACATATGAAATATATGCATTTATTTTGATTTCTGAAGCATAAGCATGTTCTCTTATCACCCTCTATATGCCATATGATTTGTTCTGTTTATATGCCGTCAGATATATGTACTATATGATTATGTGTTGTGCTAACTGGTTAATATGCAAAGTGTAATAACTAAAAAGGTAAGGGTTATTCATTGTGCTCGGGGAGCTCATGACCTCACCATTTTTCAAATTTTGGAAGCGAAAAGGGATCGTAAGAGCATTAAGAAAGCTGGCTATATGTGAGATACCTTTGAAGAACATAGTTGGGGATGTAGGCTACGTTGTATGTTTATGTTATGGATTATGTTTAGTAAATACAATTCTGAATGTATTTTTGGTTCGCACATGTGTAAGACTATTAGGAATATAGTTTGAATATGTATGTAATGCATGTTTTAGAATCACCCTGCCCAACTTTAGTTCAATTTTAATGAGTGCTTCCACTGTTATCGCCTATTAATAGGTTAAGTATGGTGAAGAAGTTTAGATAGCCTTGTGGGTGTTTCTAGTGGGACATCCAAGGCGATGATGCGCCTGTCTCCTTTCGTGCGGAGCTTTACAGAAGTGGCATCAGAGCCATAAACTTGCAACATCTGATATATAGGGCTTGTGTGTGCATGTGATTGACTGTTGGTTTGATTATGTGCGATTATGTGAGTTACGTGTGTTTTACGCGAACGCCAAAGTTATGTGATTTGCATTATGACTTTGTTTGACATGGAACTTGAGATTAGAAACATGGTTATGATACGTTTTGAGAACAAAACTTATTTTAAGGGGGGAAGATTGCAATATCCAGAAATTTTGTTGCTAATTTTGACTTATGTCGTAATTCATATTTTATGTGCATATTTTGGGTTATCTATGTTTAAACTGTATGTATGTACTTGAGTTAGTGTTAGTATTATTTTGTTTGAGGAATAAATAGATGCATTCTTTAGTAGTAGTATTTGTACCAAAATCAACAAAAGGAAAAGGGAGATAGACAAATAGGGTATTTGGGTCCCAAAAAAAGGAAAAAGAAAAAAATGAAAGGGGTATTTTGTTATCATGTGAAGAGGGGGGGAGGGGGCTTTTCTACTCCTCTATTCTTCTTCTTTCCTCTAACCCACACAACACAGCCACGCAGAGAGAGGAGAGGAGAGATAAGAAGAAGAAGAAGAAGAAGAAGAAGAAGAAGAAGAAGAAGAAGAAGAAGAAGAAGA
>JACYFF010031958.1:57616157-57628308 GCA_017589665.1 Selenicereus undatus
GAAGAAGAAGAAGAAGAAGAAGAAGAAGAAGAAGAAGAAGAAGAAGAGGAGAAGAAGGAGAAGGGGAGGAAAAATTAAGGTTTTGGTTTTGAAATCAAATTAAGGTTAGTAATTCTTACGGTCTTCAACCTACAATCGAATAGGTGGAGAATATTTGAATGCTTTATGCTTTAATTTGAGGATTCAATTGAAGTAGATTTGGCGAAAATTGACCCGACCAAAACCCCCCTGAACTTTTTGGGATTTGAACATGATTTTCTCGATCGGAATCCAAAATAATCGAACCCAAGAAACCCGCAAATTTTTGGATCAAACCCGACCCGAACCCGCCCGCTCAACCCAAATATTATATCCTTATTTTTTATTTTTCTTTAATTTGTTCCCTTTAACAATGATAGTTTTTCATTAAAATGAATCGTTTAGAGAGACGTTTTATAACTATTGCATCTCTTCGTAAATTAGACGCTAATACCCCGTTCCTTTTGAAATTCATTCTCATAAAATAACGTCATATATAACTTATAAATGGAATAATTTTTGAAAAGGTCATGAAATGCCTATTGTTAAGAAAATCAATTCAAAATAACACAAGTATTAAAAATGTGCAAATCATACTATTATATTCCTAATGAATTGAATATGTCTCATTGCATTTTAAATAATATTACTCTATAATAACCTAAAATTTTGATGTTATAATTAATAAATAATTGTAATATTTTGTGTGTCTATAACATTCTTTCATTTTGCTTCCTTCTAATTGGCCTCGAACTTAAAGTCAGTGTTGAACAATAGACCAATTTGTGTTCATGTCAGGATTGGCCCACTAATAAAGCATACATGATTAGGTAATGGTAGGTTAATTAACAAAATATCGAATCATTAAATGGGTTATTAATAGGTCGAACCGCTCCAACCCGTTATCATACTTTACATGGGTCGGCCCATGAATGGTCCGACCTATTATGAATATTTAATATGCAGACCAATCCACTCAAACGTGACTCAGTGTCTACCGGTACATGACATTCATATATCATATTGAAAATTTTAAATGTTTTTTATATTCTTTTAAGAAATTATAATTAGAATAGTTGTTTATTAAATACAGACAATTTTAAGTATTAACTAAGCAAAAATTTTCATTTTTACAAAAAGAGAAATAACTCACTAAAAAGGCACTCCAAACCTGTTTGGTTGACTTGAAACCCGTAAAACCGAAATACACCTGCCTGTATTTTACCCGAACCCAGAGTACACCCGACTGTATTTTACCCAAATCCCAATACACCGACCCGTATTTAACCAGCTCATCCGAACTGACAGGTCTAAATTGAAGGTTGGAACTATGAATTTCATATTTTTCGGGTTTGATAGATTGAAAGTTAGAAACCCACCCCTAAAAGTTTCATGTTTAATCGTAATTTTTGTATTAATTGGATATTGTGAGTTGATTATTATGCTGTGAATTTGTTTATTCATATGCTAGAATATTGACTTTTGGGTTGATTGTTGTAGTGGAAGAACAATTTGGTAGAAAGTAGGTTGAATTTTTGGATTTTCTGTGGATTCGCCCATTGTTTGAATTTTTGTGAATTATTGGTGATAGGGCTGCAAGCACACGGTAACGTTGTAGCAAATCAAGGTCAATCTCATGGAGACTAGGTTGATCTATTGGGCTATATCCCCTCAAAATATGCTAAGCGAATCCAAATTCAAATGGTTTTGAGTCAACAATTTCTAATACACTAATTCTAAATCAATTAAGGAAAAATGTCTAGGAATTCATATAGTTATGAAAGGTGATTGGATCAAAATGATAAACATGTGCTTTTCTCTAATCGGTTAATTCGAGGAATTGCAATCTATCCAGAAACTTAATCTATTCTTTCGAAATCAACCAAATTTGCCTAAATTAACCAAATGTCGCTCTTTCAAACTAATTTGACTTAATCCAAGTTAAATATCTTTGATTATGCTCTATGTCCTCCTAACATGCAAATCTTTCTTTCGAGATGAAGTTATGCTAAGTCTATTCATGCAGTCCAACAACCAAATGTTGTCTTTCAAATGTTCACTCGATTGTTTCAAGTGTGCAAGCAAATTTTGGCAAAAAATCAACTCACAAGATATCAAACACTTGATAGAACGAAATCAAACCAATCATGAAAATAAGCACAACTCTATAGATTAAAACATGATCCAACTACACTTTCATAAGCTAACAAATCCCTACACAAAAATTCACTACTCACACATAATTAAAGACTAAACAACTAACTACTCAAAAATGATAAATCTAAAGAGGCAAAGAGAAGAAAAGAGAAAAGAATTGCTCTACGAAAAATCACGCTTGAACCGTCGTGCAAACCAGGGATGGAATCCTTGCTAGTCTTCACTTCAACTCCATCTCTCTCTCCCTCTAATATAAGCTAATCCTAATCTACTTGAAGAGAGGAAATGAGTATAAGATAAGATGATGGGGTTTGGATGTTGAAATGAGGGTGAGAAGCACCCCTGTTTGTAGGGAAATTCAAGGAAGACGAACAACCACGTGTAATAATGGAATAATAACCGCTAGGAAGTCGAAGAGCTTGTGGGAAAACAAAAACCTCGCAGGAATTGAAGACACCACGAAGCGACCCTGGTGCCCACTGCGTCGACATTCTTCTGTTCTTCTTTCTTCCACGGGCGAGGCAGCATAGGGGTATCCGTAGAGAGTCAAAATACACTAATTTAGGGTGAAAGCAAGGGCTAAAAGGTCCAAAAGCCTGCAAAACACAAAAAAGAACTATACCCGAGCGTACAATGAAAAAAGGAGTATAAATGAAAAAATTGAAGCAGAAGAAAAGAGCCCTGCCTTTGGTAATGACCTTGATGCACTTAAGCACCTCATGAACACAAGAGAGAAAGAATTTAACTCTGATCTTACAAGACTGGAAAGTGAGTCTTTAGAACTGAAACTTAGGCTAGAATCCTTAGTGAGTGAAAATAATCAGCTGCTTGAAAAAGCTCATAAGGCCGAATCTGACCTCATTCAGAATTGGCGCTGGAACAGTTCCTCAGAAGCACATGCTCATAAGGTCAAATCTGACATCGCTCAGAACAGGCGCTGGAACAATTCCTCAAAAGTGCTTAATTATCTAAACACTCACCATACCAAAAATAAAAGGGGACTAGGATTTGTGAATAGACCTTTCACTAAGCCAGTAAACAAGAAGTATGTTAAACTTCAAGAAAATATCATCTGTTTTCACTATGGAAAGACCGGTCATTATCAGTACACTTGCCCTTTGAGAAAAGGAGCCATGGAAGGAAACTCACTATATGTTAAACACATGTGGATTAAAAAGGATGAGTTAGCTTCCATGTTAAAGAAAATGGGACCTAAGTGGATTTGGGTTCCCAAGACAAACACTTAGCTATTTTGCAGGCTAAAGTGAGAGGAGGCAACCAACTATGGCTCTTGGATAGTGGTTGCTCGAGGCACATGACGGGAGATAGATCAAACTTCCTCTTACTTACAACCTTTGATGGAGGGAGAGTGGCATTTGGGAACGGCAAGCCTGGGAAAATTGTCGGTATAGGTAAAATAGGTAAATCACTCTCTCACTCTATTGATAATGTGTTGATGATTTACAACATAATTTGCTAAGTGTGTCTCTAGTGTATGATGGAGGTAATCACATTGGGTTCTCTTTAGATCAATACTTGATTACCAATATCATTACTGGAGATGTTGTGTTCAGGGGGAAGCAACATAACAATGTGCATGTATTGTTTAATGAAACTAACTTCCTGATTGAGCATGATATGCAGAATGAAGAGGTTGAACTTGGCCTTGTGAGAAGAGACCTCTTACTCACTCAAAACTCCATGGTAGATAATGGTAAGCCTCCTGAAGGTGAAACAAGTTCTGAATCTGAAAATCTGGAAGGTGGACAGGAAGCCAACCAATCAGGGGGAAGCTCTGTTGAACCTGAATTGGGACAAAACCGATCCACTCATCTTGAAACTTCCCAAACAGTTGTGGGAACAGGCTCCAGAACAGATCCAGACCCTATTTCATTGGGTGTTCAGGAGAGACTGTCTGTAGCTCCTCTTACTCCATGAGCTTGGAAGCAACAGAGTTCGCACCCTTAATCAGATTATATCTGATATTAACACAAGAGTGCAAACTAGATCTTAACTCAGAATTTTTGTGCTTTCTATGCCTTTTTGCCTAACATTGAGCCAAAAAATGTTCATGAAGCTCTTGTAGATTCTTACTGGGTTACTGCCATGCAAGAAGAGCTTCATCAGCTCGAAAGGAAAAGGGTTAGCATCTTGAACCGCGGCTTAAGGACAGATCGATAATCGGTACCAAGTGGTTGTCCAAAACAAATTGGATGAGTTCAGAACAACCACTCGGAACAAGGCCAGACTGATGGTTCAGGGCTATAACCAAGAAGAAGAGATCGATTATGAGGAAACATTTGCACTTGCTGTGCTGATTATGCTGAATTTTCGGTTAAAAGAAAAAGCACATTAGGTATGGCTCATTTTCTTGGACCCTGTTTGGTATCTTGGGCAACCAAGAAACAACACTCAGTTGCCATGTCCACAGCAGAAGTCGAGTATGTGGCAGTTGCTTCTTGTTGTGCTCAACTGCTGTGGATAAGATAACAACTCAAGGACTTTTGTATTGACAATGGGTGCATTCCTATATTCTGTTACAACACAAGTGCAATTAACATTGTCGAGAACCCTTGTCAACACAAAAGGACTAAGCATATTGACATACGTCACCACTTTTTAAGAGAAAATGTTGAAAAGGGTTAATCTTAATGAATTTTTGTGCCACTGATAGACAAATTGCTGAAATTTTTAGCAACGCATTAAGTAGAGAACAATTTGAGAGGAATAGACTTGAATTGGGTATGAATAAAAGGACTTGAGCTTGCTTGTTTAACCCCCAATGATTGACTAGTTAACGGATTCTTAGGCCAAATAAATTGACTCCATGGATGCATTGAATTTCTGTGCTATTATTGGCATATGTGTGGAATATAACTTGCTGAGATCTAATGATATTGCCCTTATTGTCCTGAGTCATCGAACAATTAGCAGTAAACACAGGCTTTGAGAACAGTTCTGATGACTGTTCGGATTATACATTGTCAAGTGGCACGTCTAGAAATTCGAAAATTGAAAAAGGGGCATTTAAATCAGTCAACCATTTCTCTTTCCTCCCCATAACCAAAAAGCCGCATGCCCTCTTCTTCTTCAAACCCCCAAAATTTCCTTTTCTCTCGTCTCCTCCATAACCGCACTAAAAGCCCAATCCTTCCTTCCTCTCACAAAATTCGACCTCCATTCTCCTCTCGTGGCACGAACTGGCGGCAGCTCTAATTCCTCTAGGCGCAAGACTACTCACCCTCGCTCCTTGCGACCCAATTGACAAGCAAAAGGCAACCGGGAAGCTCGACCACAACAATGGCGACACCCCTACAACTGGCCGACAACTCTACGGGTATGGGAACCTCTCCCTCACCTTCTTACTCTATAAATCCTTCTCGCTTTGGATTCTTGAAGAGTCTAGACTTCCAGTCAGTCGGATTGGACCGAGAGGTTATACCCATTGTAAACCCTATAACGGGATGGGAGTTGGTAGTTTAAGATCCAAGTGTAGCCAAATCCCAGATTGAAGAAAATCAGTATAATTGGTTGGGGATTCTAAAGATAATCAGTATTACAGATCGGTAGATTTTGTGGACATTGTTGATTATATTGATGAGGAACCTGTTCCTAAGACTGATCCCATAATGGTGGAGGACATAAATGAGGATGGAATCCCTTTGCGGTTCAAAAGAACCACAACTACAAAACCAGGACTCAAACGCCAAAGAAAGACCACCACTACTCCCAGTGTCCCACTCAATACCTCACTGTATAAACGCCGAACAAGAAGTTCGGGTCATGCTCCTATTCTGCCACTTTCCACAGATATAATAGAGAGACCTGTTCCAAAGACCAGACCAGCCACCAAAACACCCACTAGAACAACCACCAAAACACCCTTCAAAACACCCACCAAATCATCGCCCTCACAAAAATCTGACCAGAAATTATCAACCCCCGAATAGGTGTCCGAACAGGGTGAAGAGGCTGATGAACCCAAGAAGAAGAAGGTTAGGAAAAATATGACACCCGGGGAGAGGTATGAACACTTTCTTCATAAATCTGTGCTAAAGGGAAAAGTGGTTAAGGTTGCCTACTTTCAGGAACAGGGGCTTGGGGCGTTCTTGGAGAAACTAGAGGCTCAGGGTTGATTGGATTTATTCACCAACACTCACTGAGGGTGTTCTATCCCAAACCTGGCTATGTTTTATGCGAACTGTGTTGTCACCAAAGGAGTGGTGACAAGCACAGTCAATGGCCATCTGATTTTTTTTTTATGCTAGTGAGTTGGGTGAGATGCTTGGCATTCCTGCTGTGGGTTTCGATGTGTATGTCCGAGAGGCCAAGGGTACTCTTGGGGATGAGAGGCTGTTAGAATTGACTCAAAAGTTCGCCCCAAAACCCAATGAGTCCTCATTCCAATCTGTTCGAAAGGGGGAAATGATGTCTTTACATCGCTTACTATTCTGGTTTATTATCAAGAACATCATTCCCCGAGGTCAGGGATGCAACCTTGCTGATCCCATGGACATGTGCCTAACTGATTTACTTGATCGGGGTGAAAAAATCAACCTCCCTGCCATCATGATCAGCCATATAAGAAGAATAGCCAATACTACATGGGATCATGATATGGGATATGGGTTTTTGCTCACTTCTGTATTTAAGCACCTTAGGATTCCTCTACAGAAGAGGGTGGGCTTCCAGGTTACTGATGACATAGGGCACAGTACTTTAGTTGTATGTGGATTCAAAGTGAAAAAGGGCGGCAATACAGGTTCAGAATAGGGGCCCCAAACACCCATTGGCCCTGTTCTCAGTGCACCATCTACTTCCAGTGGTCCAACCTTCGATACTCTACTCCAGAATCAGCTCAATCTGAAGAGAGAAATCGCTGACATGAAGAAAGCACTCTCAGAGGAGAAGGACTTAAATGCAAAACGCCACAAGGATATTCTAAGTGCTCTATTCGCCCTCACGGCTAAATTCCCTCCTCCATCATCTTAGCCTTGTTCTTGTGCCTGTTTTCCACACTGCTCCCTGACTTTTACAAACACTTGACATTGTGTATTTCTGACTGTTGTTTGTGACTGTTTTTGGATGGTTTGTGCTTAAATGTTGTACTATGTTTGTTTCTTATGGTACTTGTTTGTGCGTGATTCGGAAGGCCAATATCTTTGCTGTATTATATGCTTGAGTGTATCGCTGTTATTTCCCACATTACCCCTTGGGTGGTGATTGCATCCATATTGGATTCAGACCTTTCGGCCTACTATACCCTATTTCAATGATGTCAAAAGGGGGAAGATAAGCATGACCTTAGTCCTCTTACTTGTGTGCCTTGCATAAGTTTTGACTTTGTTCATTCTGCCACAAGCATATCTTGCCGTGTTTTGACTCCTGTTTTCGACTTAAGGTCATTTGGTTTGCCATCATCAAAAAGGGGGAAATTGTTGACTCAATTAATGTATAAGGTTTTGATGATGATAATCCAAATTCTCTAGTCAATATGCTGTGAGTTATGTGCTGTACTTGAGTTGTATGTTGAGACAGGATTCAAAAGATACATGGAGCAGTTCGAATTGAGCCTAGTGTATTAAGTTGGCAACATGTTCAAGAAACTGAGAACATTCCTCAGAACAGTTCTAAGAGTGGTTGCATGGAACAATGGAAGAAGACTTCGAGAACACTCCCTCTAACCATGTCTGGGAGTGGAAGCATGGACCTACATAAGAAGTCCAGTTGACAGCAAGAGTCTTAGGATTGAATGTGTATATACAAGCTTAGATTCTTGTTAATATGCCAAAGAAGAACTTGACTTAACGCTCACCTTGAAGAAATTATTTAAGCTGACTTAGAACACTGCTCATAACAATTGAGCAAACAGGTCTGCAGGGCTCTGAGGACAGCAAGTGCAAAAATCGATTCTCAAAGATTTTCAAGAGTTTTTCTACTATCAAAATCCCTAACATATTTGGGATTGATTTTCTAATAATATTTTGTCTTACAAACAGTCCTTCACTGAATAATATTGTTTTCCTAAAAAGATATTATCAAAAGATTTTATCTTAGCCTTTAAGATATGATTTTCCAAAAAGATTTTTCAAATATTTAAGCATTTCTTTTAAAGAGGTTTGATAACTCCTAGTTTTAGGGAATGGCTAAAATTGTGGAAAGATATGGGAGATTGCCTTCCTGCACGGCAAGCACACATCCCGCTATTTAAGTGGCTCTCTCCTTCATTCTTTCTCAAGGTTTTTCAAGGGTTTTTCACGATTATTCAGGTGCTAAAATTGCTTTTCTGAGTCTGAATTTTTCTGTGAGAAAAACCTTTAAAGTGTGCGCTTAATTGAGTCTTCATTGTTGGCATAATAGGAGTTGTATTGTACCTTACACTTAGCTTATTTAGAAGCATTCAAGTAAGGTGTTCTTTGTCTCTTTTCCGTCATCGTGATTAGAGGTTGTCCAAGTTGTTGGACGTGGTCTCTTAGGGGACGTGTGGACATTGTGTCAGTGAGTATTTGTCCAAGTTGGACGAGGTCTCTTAGGAGACGGTGGACGTGTTGTCCGTGTGAGCTTGTCCAAGTCTTGGGAGACTTTGGATGTGTGTTTGTAACGAGAGTCTTGGGTAGACTAAGTTACGTGTGTTACGGTTGTAACGTGTTCGGCCCGTTTAGTGAAAGTGTTGCTGAAATCCTACAGTGGTAGATCATGGTTTTTACACCTCAGCTGGGCCAGAGGTGGTTTTCTACGTAAAAATATTGTGTTTCCTTAACTATTTCCGCAATTACTTTCGTTTCTGTTTCACTGAGAACACGCATTACAAACAGGTCTCACGAGTATTCTGAAATAAGTTTTGTTTCTATCTCACTTGAAACACTTACTCCAAATAGTTCTCACGAGTGTTTTGAAACAGTTCGAAAAATTGGTAGACACAATTCATCCCCCCTCTTGTGTCCATGTGGATTAAAATCTAACAATCGTTGTATGCCACAATGCTACGTTCGAGAGCCTTCAATTTTTGTGCCTTATCAATGGCAAATCTTCAATTGGCAAGCGTTATTTGGAGTGCTTATAGGAATTTCCATTAAAAAAACCTAGCTATTTGGTTCACTATTTGCCTTCTTCCTCAATTTTTTTTTTTTTTTTTGTTTTCCCTTGGAGATGGCACTCTGTGCTTATCAATGTTGGGTAACTCATGAATGGCTGAGAATACGAAGCTCTTCTGAATCCAATCTTCTGCGAAAAGATTATTGGGATTAGCATGTTGGAAAAATGCATTCATTCATAATTCATTTATGACTTTTCATGCTCTATCGTACTCTGATAAAGGTTCAAAGTTACTTGGTTCCTGGCAATATCCCACAGAACAGTTGTATGCACCAATCAGCAAGTCATTGCTTACGAGAAATATTGAGATTAACATGTCTTACTTAATCCCAAGAGGGAGCCTTTTTTTTTGGTGATAGATCCAAGAGGGGGAACTTTACCATAGCATTTTAGATATTTGTTGTTCCTGAATCCTGAGCAAGTATTCTACGGTCTTCTCCATGTCTAAAGACAAGGCGACAAGAAAAATCATCGCCAAACTTACGAATTTTTCTTAGTTTGTCAATTTCTAATGTTTCTCATCTCACCATTTTTAGTCGTTAGCCAACAATACACATTCATATTGCCTACTTTTTAAAACTCTACATGAATGTTACGACTTCCTATACAGTACATAATAAACAAGATCTAGATAGATTCAAATGTGTATAACGTTGTTCATACCAACAAAAAACCCACAACAAATAATTTGTGTTACTATAGTCTTCAATATTAATTTTTTTTTTTGATAGGAGCTCACAAAAAAGAAAAAATGCACGTTCGAATCTCATCAATAGTAGATGAATACACTGAGATAACTTAGCATTTGATGGTAGTAGGAATACTAATGGGGTGAGGTTCCTAATGGTATAACTTTGATACTCGTATCTAGACCCAGTAAAACCTGACCCAACTCGAGAATTCAACCTGAACCTGCGAAAATTTTGAATTTTGAACATGATTTTCTCGACTTGAATATGAAATAAACAGAACCCAAAAAACTTGCATATTTGTAGGTCAAATCTGACCCAACTCCAAACCTGTCAGTTCAACTCAAAAAGTATATGCTTATTTTTTTGATTTTTTTCTTAATTTATGTTTCTTGTTACAATGATCTTATTCATTATATGGAATCATTTAGAGAGTTGTTACACAACTATCACATTCCTTCACAAATTCAGTAATAGTACCCTTTCTTTCCCGACTCCAATGTCATAAAATAACATCATATACAACTTGTATGGACAATTTTGAAAAATAGTTCTACAACAGCATGAAATAACTTTCTAGTTTTATTACTTTCAAAAAGACAATTATCTAATTTTAAGAAAACCAATTTAAAATAAGGCAGATACTAAGAATACATAAGTCATACCGTTATACTTTTAGTGAAGTGAATATATATAATCAAATTTTGAGTAATTCTACTTTGTAGTAATCTACGTTTTTAATGTTATACAATTAAAAGATAATTATAATATCTTATGCTTCTCTAGCCCTTTTATTTTGTTTCTATTATAATTAGTCTTGAATTATGATGCCAGTGACGGGCAATAGTCCAGCTGTGTTCATGTTAGGGGCTATCAATTAATAAAGTATGTATATTTAGGTAAGGTAAGTTAGTTAACAATTATATTGAATTATTAGATAGATTATTAGCAGGTCGAATAGCTCTAATCCATTAATGTGATATAGATAAGTAACTTGACCCATTATTGACTTTTATTTCAACCTATGAGCCAACCTAGCCAATCCAAAAGGGTCCCGACTCGCTGTTCATGCATACACAACGTTCATATATGAATAATTTTCCTTCAAAAAATTAACATTACAATATTTTTTTTATTAAATATGGATAGTTTTAAGTAAAAAAATATGCCAAGTTCTTAATATGACAGAGGAAAAAATAACTCACAAAAAAGTCACTCTAAATTCGTTGGTCAACCTGAAAGTCACAAAATTGAAATGCACTCGCTCATATTTTTCCCAAGTCCGAATACACCCAACCTATATTTTATTCGTTCGAATTGATAGGTCTGCTCATATCATTACCGCAGTCAAGGACTGTGAGGCATTGTAAATTCATACATGATTAATTGAGCCAATCTTGTTGACTTCTATCTCTCATTACCTTTGTTTTCCTTTCCGTTTTTAATCAACGTAAAGCCATTGAGCATATATCATCACCCTTCTTTCAAAAAATTTTAAGACCAACATAAAATTTCAAAACTCAATACAAAGTTAACGTCAATTAACGTGCATAAACTCAACATATGTGCAAGATCACTGTTTGCATTGTGGAAGCTGATGGTTTTTGGTGATGTGCTCCTACTCATTATAAATATACCCAACTTACTATAAGTAGAGCTTAGTTCACAAAAATATATGAACTATTTTTATTTATAACTGACATCATTGATCAATTACATAGTTAATGTTCCCGACTTAAATATCTAATGCCTACAAATATTTAATGTTTATTTATTTAATTGTATATATTAACTAATGTTCGCTTGAACAATATTGATTTTATGATGACTATTGGGGTTTAAGCAGATAATATGAGTATAATATTTTAAAATGATAAGTGTATAAGTTTATATTGACAGTCATATACTTGTATAACATCATAATGCTCAGATAAATGTACAGCTGATGCTCACTACACAACACACTAATGCTCACTAAATCTAAATAACTTACTCAGACAACGTTGCAATAAATGTTATATATTGTTCACTAATTATTCAAGTAAAGCTTTCCAATAGCACTAGTAGTAGTGATAGTACTAGTACTAGTAGTACTAGCTAGCTAGTAGTAGTAGTAGTAATAGTAGTAATAATAATAATAATAATAATAATAATAATAATAATAATAATAATAATAATAATAATAATAATAA
>JACYFF010031958.1:57628318-57655818 GCA_017589665.1 Selenicereus undatus
AATAATAATAATAATAATAATAATAATAATAATAATAATAATAATAACAACAACAACAACAACAACGACAACAACAACAATAATGACAACACTAATAACAATGATGATGATGATGATGGCAACGATAAGAATAACAACAATAATAATAGTATTAATAATACTTATGACAACAATAATAATAGTTTAGTGAGCAAAATCTCAGTGCATAGGTATAATGTTAGCGAGTTATACAATATTTTAGTAAGTTGAAGTAGGATGAACAGTAATATAATTTGTGAGTTAGATACAATGCTTTAGTGAAACGAAATCAAATTGTACAAATATTCTTATATAATCGGTCGTATAATGTAATAATTGATATATTTGTCAGGTACCATGTATGTCAAGAACTTTATATGCCATGTGATTTCGCAAGGCTGCGGCACAAAAAATGACTGCTGGTAAGCACTAGCAGGAGACAATGCATTGAGCAACTAAAATAATGCAAATCCAGAAACGATGCATGTAAATTTGGATGGATAGAAAATATATGGTGAAAATTTTGGCAGGTTTCACTTTGTGGTAGACACTTTCCTGGTGCAGTGGGGTCATGAAATTTGAAAATCCATGGCTTTCATGAAGTCATAACTACTGAGAGAATTATAGGCTTCTTCTGTCAGAGCCACGTCCCTTTCAGTCTCATTATGATCCTTTTTCTCGTTTTATCTTTAATTCTTTATCCCCTCTCTCTGTCTCACTCTTCTCTAGGTGCCCTAATAAATTCCTGATTTTGTGCTTGCGCTTCAACGCGGCATTAACTAATGTTTTGTTTCACTTTATATCCCTGTCTTGATTATTGGTGAACGCAGGTGGAGGAACAACTGACTGTATTTTCATTGATGGTCAAAATAATACAAGGCTTAGGAAACTAGAATACAAAGACACAATATGCGATATGAATGCTTACCTAATTACAATTGACAACTTATAAGGAGAGCTTTCCTAATTACAATAGATATCTTTAAACTCTCTCTCAAGTTGGTGCATGCATATTGATCATGCCCAAGTTGTCTCGTAAGTAAAGAGACTATTTGGTGCCAAGAGTTTTTGTAAATATAACCGCTGGTTGTTCCTGGGGCTTGAGATATGAAAGCAGTAAGCCTACACGGATAAGTCCTTCATGAACAAAATGACAATCAATTTCAATATGTTTGGTGCGTGTATGATAAACAGAATTCTTCGCAACTTGCATTGTTGCTTGACTGTAACAAAACAACTTTATTTTCTGAGTTTGAAGCACCCCTAAAGAAGCCAAAAGAGTTTTAAGCCAAACTAATTCACTTGTGATTGCAACCATAGACCGATATTGTATTTCAGCCGAATAGCGGGAGATAGTGATTTGATTTTGGTTCTCCAGGACATAGGAGACCCTCTAAGAGTCACAAAATAACCCGTGAAAGATTAGCTGGTAAGTGGATCGGCCCCGCGATTAGAATCACAATAGGCATACACTTGTAAGGGAGCATTAGCATGCAATAGGATGCCAGGAGCGTTAGCATGCTCTATGATTTTTTTTTGTGTGTGGTTCTTTTAGGTACCGAAGTACTCATATAGCAACATTAGAGTTTCAACCCAACGACGTTGCATGAACTGAGATAGGACATGAACAACATAACTAAGCTTTGGACAAGTGATGGTTAGATACATAAGTCGACCAATAAGTCGACGATATTGCATAGCATCATCAAGGAGTGCACCCTCGGCAAGGGCCAACTTATGATTTTCTACCATAGGGGAATCAATATGTGTGCCCCTAAGTAGACACATTCATCTACAATTTTCATTGCATATCTTCGTTGACATAGAAAGAGTCCTTTAGGTCCCCTAGCAACCCCAATGCCCCAAAAATATTTGAGGGGGCTAAGATCCTTATTGCAAAACCACTCATTCAAATAATCTTTAAATGGCTGGCATACAGATGAATCATTTCCAGCAAGAATGATATCATCCACCTATACCAATAATCCCAAAAGTACATCTCCTTTACGATATGTAAAAAGAGAATTGATCCAAAAAATATGGTCTTCCTAGGAAGGCCCACGAATTCCCCATTGCAGGTTAAGCCCAATTAGGCATGGTGGGCCCTAGTAGAACCCTTGGGGCTCCCACCAGAGGGCTAAACAGGGCAAACAGTAAGCAGCCCACTCTGGGGGTTTTCCAGCCTAAAATTACTATCCTACCCTTTGCTACAGGAGCTATAAATACTCACCTACCCACCTCGGAAAAGGAATGGGCACTCTGACATAATTTTCTTTACGTTATCTCTCTTTACTGCATTTATCTCTCATTTGGACCCCCATTTAGCTTGACCATCGGAGAGGCATTCCCCGGACCACAACTCGGGGGTGCCTTTTTTGCAGGTTCGGCACAGGAGGAGATGACCGCCAGTTGATTTGCATGTGACATCATGTAAGCCCGATCTCTCATCGCACGTCATCTCCAGTAACGCACGGGAATTTCCCGAAATACATTTTACGCTGTCTGTGGGGAGAGAGCGGTGAACGATGGTGGTTAGTGAAGCCACACGAGCGCGGGCTAGGAGAGGTAAAGCGCCCGCAACGGAAGCCATGGCAACTCCCGAGGACGAGGATGCCTCAGAGAGTTCCCAGGCTGATCTTCATTTAGTCGGTCCGCCCTCGGGAGGGCGGGAGGCCTACGTCCCGATGGACACACTCAAGAACTTCATGTCCACCATGACCGACATGATCATGCAACAAGTTTTCGAACACGTGAAGAAAGCGGTGGAGGCTGTGAGGTCCACGTTGCCTCTTCCTCGTTTCAAGCATGTGCTCGCCGCGGGCTGTGAGCCCTCTCATAGACACGCCCCGTGGCATCCCATCACCATAGTGACGGAATGAGGGAGGCCCCTAATGCTTATGGAAACGGTCGATCACGGGTCGAGAACCGTGACCTTCTGTTGGGGTCGAGGTCCTGCACAGTTGAGCCATGGACGACCAGCAAAGTCAACCACGGCCTCAACACTCTATGCAACGTACTCCCGATGAACCGCCTGGTTCGAGGAGAAGGAGCAAACCTCGAGGCCTCGAGGAGAAGCTTCCGAGCGATGATGGACCCTAGAGCGTCGTCCCTTCAGCAAACGTACACGAAGTCCCCCTTGGGAGAGGCACGGCCAGCGGTCTCACCAGTGTTACCGGACCCCGTCTAGATCCTCGACGGCTGGTCTTCCCGGAAGGAGCATGTATGTGGTGGAGGTAGAAAGGAGCCCGGAGACTCCCATTAAGGTTTCCGGCACCACTATCCGGACAGTGTTCGTCCTTTTTCCACCCCGTTTAGTGCAGAGATTGTCAACGCACCGCACCACGGGAAAGTGAAGATGCCTACCGTGGACCTCCTATGATGGGACTGCGGATCCGGAGAAGCATGTGGGAGTGTACAAGGCATAGATGTACGTCCAAGACGTAGATGATGCTGCGTACTGTCGATTCTTTCCTATTGCCCTTAAAGGGGTAGCACAGTCCTTGTTCAATGGCTTGGTGCCAGGAAACGTTTCATGTTTCCAAGACCTGGCTAATAGGTTTGTTAGCCAATTCATCGCCAATCGCAACAAGAGGTGAACCAGCATTCACCACTCCAAAATCAAGCAGGGACTGCATGAGTCCCTAGCTGACTTCGTCAAGCATTTCCATTAGGAGGCGGTTTTGATCCTTGATCTAGAGGACGGGGTGGCATACACCTCCTTTCTAAACGATTTGAAGAGTGGACGGTTCAAGTTTTCCTTAGCAAAACAAAAGGAGACCACCCTAGTAGAGGTATTGAGGAAGGCCGTTGAATTCATCTGTGCCACTGAGATCTGCGCTGAAGGAGCAGATGCCCCAAAGAAGACTAAGGTTCCCATCGATCGGAATCCCAGTCATGGTGATCGAAGGTCGTGGCTAGAGGGTGTTAACCCACGGTTCACCACGAACCCTCGTAGCGTACTCATGGAGGTGAGGGGCCACTCGATGCTGAAGAAATCGCTCCTGATGACATCAGTGCCAAAGCCTAACAATGCCCAGAAGTACTGGGAGTTCCATGAGTAGAGCGGCCACATGATGGCTGAGTGCCGGGAGCTGAGGTAGGCCCTTTATGAGCTGGTGGATAAGGGACAGATTATCCGTTTCTTGAAGATAAGTGTTTGTGCACCAAAAGTGTCAAATTAAGTACTTCTAATCACTTAGTTATTGTTCATAATCGAGATTATTTTTGAATTTTATTTGTTTATTATTTGATTTTTGTATTAAATAATATTGTAGTGAAAATCTGATTGATTGGGCCAAAATAAAAGAAGAAGAAGAAATAAGGGAAAAAAAACAGAGAAGAACCCAGCGCAGAAGAGAAGCCCAGTTGTAGCCTTCTAGCTTCCCAGCTCCCTGCTTTCCTTTTCTCAGCAGCCCCAAATTGAAAATTGAAGGGAAAATTGGGATTTTGGGTGAAAATTGGAATATGGGTATTATTAGGAAGGTAGAAAATTTGATTTTTATTTGGACAATCTTTGTAATAAGGAAATTAGCATTGGTATAAATAAGGGCTTTAGGAGACTCTTGGTGACCATCAATTCGTCAATTCTTCTTCTCTTCTTCTCTTATAGTATTGGTGTAGTTCTTGAGAATTCTTGCAATTTTTAGTTGAGATTTGATTTCAAACTCTTGTTTCAATTTAAATTTCAAGTTTTAGTTGTCATTCGAGTTATTAGTTCAAATATTATTTCTCTAATTTTATTTCAATTTGAGCCTTCTACTCTTAAGTTGGAACTTCTCTACAAGAGAGTTCTCTTTCAAGATTCAAGTTCAAAGGTGACTGTCAAAGATTCAATCCTTATTCATGGATTTCTTGATTATAGCCCATAATTTCTCCTCTTGAGGTAAGTTCTTTCTTCCTTACTTTGTGTTGGATTTAGTTTAAATTTCATGTTTCATGTTTGGATTATATTGATTCTACCTTATTTCTTTGTTAACTTTAGTTTGAATTAGTTTTAGTTAAATTCCAATTGTTTCATCTTAGTTTAAATTCTTGATTGTTATTTGGAATTAATTCTTGTTTGTCTTGATTAGTTTAATAGTTAGATTCTAGTAATTAAACTCAATCCATCTTTGTGGACGACCCGTAAAGTGCTACAATCACGATTTTACACTTACGGCTTTATTTCACAGTTTTGAAACACAAACAAGTTTTTGGTGCCGTTACCGGAGATGGTGTTAAAATTGATTATTAGTTTTAATTGTTAAATCACTTCAAATAATTGTTTGATTCCAGTCCGTATTTGTTTACTCGATTTAGTAGCTTAAATTTAGGGTAGTTACTGGAATTGCTTACTTTGTTTACTTTTAATAGTTTGATTTATTTGTGTTTTTATTTTATGTCGTTCATCACCCTAAAAATTTGAACTTTATTGCTTTCAAAAAAAAAGAAAAAAGGAAAAAATATTTGAAAATTTGAAAAACAAATCATAAAAACAAAGAGGGTTCTGATTGCTTGAGTGCTTGGGTTAGGGATCCTAATAGCAAACGCTTAAAAAGAGTAGAAACCGACCTAAACAACAGTGAATCAGAACCTAAAATTGAGCATAAAAAGATTGGTGAAGTGAGACCAATAACATTTAATGACATCTTTTATCCACCTAGGACCACTGCACCATATTGTTTTAATGTACCGACCCTAGAAAATATTACTCTCGAACTTAAACCCCAATATGCCCATATGCTTCCTAAGTTTACGGGTGTAGAGGATGCTTACCTCTTTCTACGAGAGTTTGAAGAGGTTTGTTCCATGATGTGTTATCCTAATGTGCCCATTGATACGGTGTGTTTGAAATTCTTTCCGTTTGCTTTAAAAGATGATGTTAAAAAGTGGATGTATTGCTTACCTGCGAACTCCATTACAAACTAGGATGGGTTTGTGCGTGTCTTTTTGCAAAAATACTTCCCTAATAGCAAAACGGTTAAGCTAAGGAATGAAATTAATCAATTCGTGCAAGTTGATAGGGAATCATTTTGGAAGTACCTTGATAGGTTTAAAACCCTCTTATCTCAATGTCCTCACCATGGTTTAAACCAAGTCCGTTTATGTCAAATCATTTATGAAGGTCTTGAACAACAAAATAGGACAATGGTGGAGTCAATGTGGGGGGTTTTCTTTCTAAAAACGCTGCTAATGCTTGGGAATTCCTAGAGGATCTAGCTGAAAAAACAAGCAATGAGAAACCACTTGAGATGACAGCCTGAACTCTAGGTATGATGGGACAACGGGTGGCATACATACTGTGTCTGAATTGAGTCACCTGGAATCTTGATTTGCTGCCCTTCAAAATATGATGAAATGATTGGTTCTACAGTAATCCTAATCTTCCCAGACTCCTGAAGTGTGCTCCCAATGCCATGCGTTGGATCATACTTTGAGCACATGTCCTTACTTTGCTCACCAGTTGGCCTCAGGCCAAGAACAGGTGACCATGGCCTACCGAAGACCAAAGAATGACCCATATGCTCCTACCTTTAATCCAAGGTGGTGTACTCACCCTAACTTCTCTTGGAGTAATGGACCTAATGCGGTAGTGCCTAATCAAGACGGAGGGTTTCCTACAAACCCCTCCCAAATGATGCCAATGCCTAATTACCAAGGTTTTTCAAATGAGCCTAGGCAACCAGTTCCTCCTCCCATGGCATCTAAGGCCCAGTCTCAGCCTCCTCCTGGTTGTAGTGAATTTGATAAATATGAGAGGAGAATTAAAAGCGACATGGAAATAATGTTAAAAGAAAATAATGAAAGAATTCTTAGAGCAATAACTGAACAATTCTCCCAGTTTGCTATGGCAAATAGGGAGAAAGAAACCTTTCCCAGTTAGCTTGAGACCAACCCCAAGGGTGGAACCTCCTCTCACTCTGCTCCTGACACTTTTAGGAAGGTTGATGCTATCATAACATTGAGATCAGGAAAAGAGTTTGATAATCATGTGGGGGATAAGTTGAATGAGAAGTTTGATATACTAGCTACTATTACCATTGATGATTCTGGAGAGTCTAAAGAGGATGAACCTACTGCTACAGTGACCACACCTCCTCATAAGACTACTTCTACCCCTCCCATACAAGCTCAGAAACCTATAGCTCCTTTCCCCAACTAAAAGGAACAAAGGACCAAACTCATATTGATAAGATTAGGGAGACGTTATCCCAAGTCAAAATTAACATTCCTCTACTAGATGCTCTCCAATAGATGCCCCTGTACGCTAGATTTCTAAAGGAGTTTTGCACTACTAAGAGGGCAACTGCTGTGCCAAAGAGAGCTTTCTTAGCCTTTAATGTTAGCTCCATTATCTCTAATCAGATTCATGTCAAATACAAAGACCCCAGTTGCCCTACCATTTCCATAGTGATAGGTGACCAGGTCATTCATAGAGCTTTACTAGACTAGGGAGATAGTATAAACTTGCTTCCATTCATTGTTTATGAGAGACTTGAACTAGGTGAGCTGAAACCTATTAAGATTATCCTCCAATTAGCTGATAGGTCTACTAGAATACCTCGTGGTGTGGCGGAGGACGTGCTCATTAAAGTGGGAGAATTCATATTTCTTGTTGACTTTGTGGTACTTGATACTGAGATAGTGCCTAATGCTAAGTCCCACATTCCTGTAATTTTGGGGCGCCCTTTCTTGGTTACATCCAATGCTCTGATTAACTGTAGGAATAGAATAATGAAATTGTCTTTTGGTAACATGACTCTTGATTTGAATATCTTCAACTTGCAAAGACAGCCTGATGGTTTTGATGATATAGATAATTCTATCCTTAATTGGGTGAGTGACTTTTCTTTTGATGCATTGGAGTTTGAGCACGTGGATAAGTTTGCTATCGAGTATGAGTCCTTCTTTATGGATGACGAACCTGAGTATGATGTGTTTGACTTTGATGCATACTCTGTGGACTTCATAGCTAAAATTGCTTCTACCTGTGATACTTCTAGTGTGTCGCTTAATCTAAAACCCCTGCCTGACTCACTAAAGTATGCTTTTCTAGGTCCTAATGAGTCGTTACCTGTGATTATTGCATTTGATTTGGATCAAGACCAAGAGGGAAAATTGCTACACTTAGAGAAAACAAAGAGGCCTAAGGATGGACCTTAGGAGACATCAAAGGTATTAACCCTGTAGTTGTGCGGCATAGGATTCATTTAAAGGACGGTACTAGACCTTACCGGGATCGACAAAGAAGGTTAAACCTGACTCTGCAGGAAGTGGTTAGGAAGGAAGTGTTAAAGCGGCTAGACCATGAGATCATATACCCTATTTCTGATAGTGAGTGGGTTCGTCCTGTTCAAGTCGTTCCTAAGAAGACCGGCATCACCGTGATTAGGAATGATAAGAATAAGCTAATTCTAACTCGAGTCCAGTTTGGGTGGAGGGTCTGTGTTGACTATAGGAAATTAAATGTAGCCACCCGTAAAGACCATTTTCCACTCCCTTTCATGGACCAGATGTTAGAGAGGTTAGCTGGACATTCATATTACTGCTTCCTTGATGGGTACTCCGACTATACCTAGATCTCTATTGCTCCTAAGGATCAGGAGAAAACAACCTTTACCTGCCCCTTCGGCACCTATGCTTTCAGGAGGATGCCTTTCGGTTTATATAATGCTCATGCTACTTTCTAGAGATGCATGATTTCCATATTCTCTGATTTGGTTGAACAATGCATTGAGATTTTCATGGATGATTTTTCTATATTTGGGTGCTCTTTTGATAATTTTTTAACTAAGTTAGAAAAAGTTTTGAAAAGATGCAGGGAGAAAAATTTGACTTTAAACGGGGAGAAGTGTCACTTTATGGTGAAGAAGGGGATAATATTAGGCCACGTGATTTCTAGTGATGGTATTGAGGTTGATAAGGCCAAAATTGATTTAATTGCTAATCTTCCCCCTCCCACCTGTGTGAAAGATGTTAGGTCTTTTCTAGGACATACTAGATTTTATCGCAGATTTATTAAGAACTTTAGCAAAATTGCTAAGCCCTTGTCCAGTCTTCTAGTTGAGGATGTGCCCTTCCACTTCTCTGAGAAGTGTGTAGAGGCATTTACGAAGCTGAAGGAAGCCTTAACCACCACCCCTATTCTACATCCTCCTATCTGGGGTAAGCCTTTTGAATTGGTGTGTGATGCTTTTGACTATGCTGTTGGGGTTGTTCTAGGACAACGCATTGATAAGAAGCGCCATGTTATCTATTATGCTAGCCACACATTAAATGATGCCCGGGTGAATTACATTGTGATAGAGAAGGAGTTTTTGGCTATGGTCTTTGCTATTAACAAGTTTAGACCTTACTTGATTGGTTCTTATGTCATTATTTTTACTGATCATACTACACTTAAGCACCTTCTTTCAAAGAAGGATGCTAAGCCTAGACTCGTGAGATGGATGCTCTTACTGCAAGAGTTTGACTGTGAGATTAGAGATAGAAAGGGATGTGAAAACCCTGTTGCTGACCACCTGTCTAGGATTGCATGCACTAGGGCTACTGAGGCCCTATTTCTGAGTGCTTCCCTAATGAGCAATTATTCGTTATCCATTCTAACCCTTGGTATGCTGATATTGTGAACTATCTTGTGACTGGTAAACTGCCTGAGGTTGAAATAAGCATGACAGGGATAGGTTTTTACACTTGATGAATTTGTAGATCTGGGATGATCCTTACCTGTTTAAATATTGTTATAATCAAATTGTGAGGATATGTGTCCCGAACCATGAGATTAGGGCATTTTGTCTTTTTGCCATGACCAGGCCTGTGGAGGGCACTTTAGTGGAAAAACGACTGCTGCCAAATTACTTCAATGTGTATTTTATTGGCCCACTTTATTTAAAGATGCCCATGAATACTGTAGGAGATGCCCTAGATGTTAGCAGTTAGGCCATATCACTATGAGGGATATGATGTCCCTCAACCCCATTATTATCGTGAAGATTTTTGATGTATAGGGTATTGATTTTATGGGACTATTTCTAATTTCTTTTGGGAATGTGTATATTCTACTAGCTGTTGATTATGTGTCTAAGTGGGTTGAGGCTATTCCCACTAGGACTAATGAGGCTATGGTTGTGGTGAACTTTTTGAGGGATAACATATTTTCTAAGTATGGCATGCCTCGTGCGATCATTAGTCACCAGAGTACCCACTTCAACAACCGATCCTTTGATTCATTTATGAGACGGTACTTTTATTATTTATAGGCTAGCCACTCCTTATCATCTCCAAACCAGTGGACAGGTGGAGGTGGCCAACAGGCAAATAAAACAGATTTTAGAGAAAACAGTTAACAGGAACATAAAAGATTGAGCCGACAAGCTTATTGATGCCTTATGGGCTTCTAGGACGACTTTCAAGGCACCCTTAGGTATGTCGCCTTATAGGGTAGTCTATGGGAAGCCTTGTCATCTTCTAGTTGAGCTTGAGCATAGAGCTTAGTGGGCTATTAGGACCCTTAGCTATGATCTTAATGCAATAGGTGAGGAGAGGTGACTACAGTTGAGTGAGTTAGAGGAGATCCGATCTAAGGCCTATAAGAGTGCTAGATTGTTTAAGGAGAGGGCGAAGTTGGTTCATGACAAGATGATTATTATGAAGGACTTTGCACCAGGCATGAAAGTGGTCTTATATGATTCGAGACTGCACCTCTTTCCAGGTAAACTTAGGCCCCGCTGGACGGGTCCTTTTGTTGTTACTCATGCATTTCCTTATAGTGTAGTTGATATATAGGATCCTGCAATTGGAGCTAAACACAAGGTCAATGGTCAACGATTGAAGCAATTCCTTGAGCTCCCTACAGAGGAGGATTTGGAGTGTCTGATGCTCCACGAACCACCTAATAGTCTTGTTCTGTCCCTTGTATATGGTGTATATGGTATACTTTGTTTTCTTCTTTTTGCTTGATACTCCCTTTTCCCACAATGTGGACATTGTGTAATCTTGGTGTGGGGGAGGGGAAGCTATGCTTCAAAATTTTGAAAAAAAAAAACCCAAAAAAAGATTTTCTATGTAATTTTGGGGAGTTGTATTATCTTGATTAACTTTTGAGCCCTTGGGCTGAATATCAGGTTGTATATGAGTACCATGTACGTCGTAGACCTTGACCCCAAGAGTGTCATTTCGTATCCCAATTCTAATCCTAATAGTTCATTGTAACTTGAGTCCAATCCTAATTCGCATAGCACCATTATCTTAGGAATTTAAGCAACCATGGGTGGATCCCCCACTTGTCGTTTATTTGCTTCATTCAAAAAAGAAGGTAAGAAAAATCAAAAATAAAAAGTCTTAGAATTGGGTATGATATGAGGCATGTGCTCCTGGGTGGTACCCTTTGAGGTAATATTGCTACTGGGAAAACTTACAATCAAAATAATTAAATCGATAAAGTTGTCAAGTGGGATTGATCGTGGTTACTCAAACCCCGAAGATGGTGTTACACTAGCACATTAAGCACTAGGACGGATTCACTATTGCAAGGGCTTGTGGGTGAAAAGTTGGTGGTCGGATGTCATCTTAGGTGATCAAGAGTTTGATATGTACATTGTGCTTATGTATGGTTTGATACTTAGGTTACAGGGGTGATTTGTTGATCAAGTGTGTACAGTTTTCCCTAGTGTATATGTATGTATGTCTGAGGAAAAAAAATCAAAAAGATTTTCTATTGTCTTTCTCTTTTTCCTTTTCTTTTTCAACGATTTTGTGGGTATCTTCTGCTAACCCTCACGAGACCACACTCGTCCACTAGGGGGAACTTAGGGGTTTAAAGGGCTTGTTGCACATGCTAAGTGCAGCTTTGATTCCTATGAAAGTCAGTTAGGAGTCTTAGATTTTTTTCATTTTACTTGACGACAAGCAAAGTCTAGGTGTGGGGCTATTTGTCTGAGCACCAAAAGTGTCAAATTAAGTACTTATAATCACTTAGTTTTTGTTCGTAATCGATATTATTTTTGAATTTTATTTTTTTATTACTTGATTTTTGTAGTAAATAATGTTGTGATGAAAATCTGATTGATTGGGCCAAAATAAAAGAAGAAGAAGAAATAAGGAAAAAAAAAACACAGAAGAACCCAGACTAGAAGAGAAGCCCAGTTGTGCCTCCTAGCTTCCCAGCTCCCTACTTTCCTTTTCTTAGCAGCCACAAATTGAAAAGTGAAGGGAAAATTGGCATTTTGGGTGAAAATTAGAATATGGGTATTATTAGGAAGGTAGAAAATTTGATTTTTATTTGGGCAATCTTTGTAATTAGGAAATTAGCATTGGTATAAATAGGAGCTTTAGGAGACTCTTGGTGATCATCAATACATCAATTCTTCTTCTCTTCTTCTCTTATAGTATTGGTGCAGTTCTTGAGAATTCTTGTAATTTTTAATTGAGATTTGATTTCAAGCTCTTGTTTCAATTTAAATTTTGAGTTTTAGTTGTCATTTGAGTTATTAGTTCAAATATTATTTCTCAAGTTGGAATTTCTCTACAAGAGTTCTCTTTTAAGATTCAAGTTCAAAAGTGACACTCAAAGATTCAATCTTTATTCATGGATTTCTTGATTATAGCTCATAATTTCTCCTCTTCAGGTAAGTTCTTTCTTCCTTCTTACTTTGTGCTAGCTTTAGTTTAAATTTCATGTTTCATGTTTGGGTTATGTTAATTCTACTTTATTTCTTTGTTGTTAACTTTAGTTTCAATTAGTTTTAGTTAAATTCCAAGTGTTTCATCTCAATTTAAATTCTCGATTATTATTTGGAATTAATTCTTGTTTGTTTTGATTGGTTTAGTTGTTAGATTCTAGCGATTAAACTCAACCCATCTCTATGGACGGCCCGTAAAAGTGCTACAATCATACCTGTACACTTGCAGCTTTATTTCAGAGTTTAGAAACACAAACAAGTGGCCCGTGCTTCCTTCGAGAAGAGCACGAACCCGCATGGCCTGACCCTCGAGACAAGTAATGTTCCATGGAAATAGTGGCCACTGTCGTCGGGGGATATACAGAGGGCATCACCCGGTCCGCCTAGAAGGCCCAGCTTCGAGGGGCCCAACAGGTTCTCATGGCTGAGCAAGGCAGCCGAATTACAGAACCCACAATGGTGTTCAGTTGAGTTGGGGGGGGGGGGAGAGGCCCACGCTTCACTTCCCCGCATAATGATCCACATGTGGTGGAGATGAAGGTGGTGAACACTATTGTGCGGAGAATTCTGGTTGACACAGGAAGCTTAGTGGACATAATCACTTGGGATTGTTTAAAGAAACTGAAATATCCAGGGAGGGAAATTATTCCCTTGGTACACCCCATCTTAGGATTTAGGGGACAAGAGGTAAACCCCACGGGGATGATCCATCTCCCTTTGCGCTTTGGAGATAAAACCAAAGCAAGAACCTTGGAGGTAGACTTCTTAGTTGTTGACGTGCCCATAGCCTATAACATCATCCTCGGGCGGCCTACTATGCATAAGGTAAAGGCCGTCATTGCCCTGTACTTGTTACAACTCTAGTTTGAGGCCGACGATGGAAGCGTGGGCACGATGGAAGGAGACTAGAGGATGACACAAGAATGTTATCCGGTTAGTATCCGCCCGCTTGTAGAGCAGACGACCGAGGGAGGGGGCGCCGGACCCCCACCGCCAGACAAGAACCCTCGGTCCGGGCCACCTCCCACCATGGTCGAGGCCTTGGTCATTCACATGAAGGCATCAGCCAAACCCGAGCGACCTCGTCCGGCAGCCACAAATGGTGTTGAACAAGTCCCCCTCGACAAGGAACGCCCCGAACGCACAGTTCAGCTGGGTAAGGAGGTGGAGGCTGCTACCCAACATTCTTTGGTTGCACTTTTACAAGAATACCGTGACGTCTTCGCCTTTAGCCTGGAAGAGATGCTCGGCATTGACCTGGCTGTCATGGAGCACGAGCTGAATGTCTATCCTACTTACAAACCTGTCATCTACAAGAAATGACACATGGGGCCCGAGCGGGCCGCAACAGCGACCGCAGAGGTGTAGAAACTACTAGAGGTAGGGTTCGTCCGGGAATGTCAGTATCCGAAGTGGATCTCGAATGTGGTCTTAGTAAAAAAGGCTAATGGGACTTGGAGAATATGCGTAGATTTCACAGACTTGAACAGAGCCTACCGAAAAGACAGCTACCCCCTCCCAAAGATTGACAAACTAGCAGATGCAACAGCTGGGCATACCCTACTAAGCTTCATGGACGCCTTCTTGGGTTATCAACAGATACCCTTGTGCCCTGAAGACCAGGAGAAGACCATGTTCATAACCGACCAGGGTTTGTATTGCTACAAGGTAATGTCGTTTGGGATGAATAACACAGGGGCTACTTACCAACGATTGGTGAACAAGTTGTTCAAGCCCCTTATCGACCGAACCATGGAGGTGTATATAGATGAAATGATAGTAAAAAGCATGCTTGATGACGTGCACGGTCAGGACCTGCGAAAAACGTTCGACATCCTTCAAACGTTTGGGATGA
Source organism: Selenicereus undatus (assembly GCA_017589665.1). Lineage (NCBI taxonomy): Eukaryota > Viridiplantae > Streptophyta > Magnoliopsida > Caryophyllales > Cactaceae > Selenicereus > Selenicereus undatus. The sequence continues at coordinate 57,642,851 of JACYFF010031958.1, forward strand.
AACTCAATCCAAAGAAATGTGTGTTCACGGTTAGATCGAGCAAGTTCCTCGGATTCATGATCAACAGTCGAGGGATAAAAGCTAATCCAGACAAGATCCATGCCGTATTGGATATATAGCCACCACGTAGCATCAAAGAGGTACAACGGCTGACTGGATGTATCAAAGCCCTGGGGTAGTTCATGTCTCGGTCCGCCGACAAATGCTAGCCTTTCTTTCGAGTCCTGCAGAAGCGTGCCAACTTCTTTTGGGATCAGGAAGTCGATGAGGCCTTCTAAGCACTAAAGACGTACTTAGCTTTTCTGCCCAAGATAACCAGTCCTCCCCCAGGAGAAATGCTCCTAATCTACTTGGTCGTCTCAAAATAGGCCATAAGCGCAGTTCTGCTGGTGAAAAAAGCCAAGGAATAGATCCCGTTTTATTTCGTAAGCCATGCCCTGGCAAGGGCCGAGGTAAACTACCCTCTTATAGAAAAGTTCGCTTACACATTGGTAATGATCAGTAGAAAGTTGCGACCTTACTTTGAGGCATATAAGGTGATTGTCCTTACCAACCAACCCCTGAAGAATGTCCTTCAAAGGCTGGACGCTTCAGGACGACTAAAGTGGGTGATGGAGTTGTCGCGATACGATCTCACCTTTGAAACTCGATAGGCCATTAAGGCACAGGCTCTGGCGGACTTCCTGGCTGAGAACACCAACACCGCCACAGATGATGGTCCAACCCCTCCTTCTTGGAACCTTTACATGGAGGGCTCATCCACTAAGGATGGGAGCGGGGCCGGCCTGACTATTGAGAGCCCCCGAGGGGAGCGGTATGAGCACGCCTTGAAGTTCATGTTTAAAGCATCGAACAACGAGGCCGAATACGAGGCACTGATAACAGGAATTGAGTTGTGCTACATCGCAGGCATTGACTCGGTCCGAGCATATTCAAACTCTTAGCTCATAGTTAGCCAACTTAATGGAGAATACGAAGTAAAGAATGATGCCACGGTGGCCTACGTCCGTCGGGTACGCGACGCCACTAAGTTGCTAAAGCACTTCTCAATCACTCATATACTGCAGTCCGAAAATCTTCAAGCTGACGCATTATCCAAGCTAGCTAACTCTTCTGAGGATGGGAAGCCAAAACACATTCAATGGGAGACTTTGCTGGAGCAAAGTATTGACCCCCACAAAGTACTTTGGCTGGACAGGAGCTCAACGTGGATGGACCCCATACACGCGTACCTAGTTGACGGCATGCTACCTTTGGACCAGAAGGAGGCCGACAGCGTAAAGAGAAGGACGAATTGGTTCATACTGTACGATGGGATCCTATACAAGCAATCTTTTGCACAATCGTTTCTGCATTACGTAACCCCTGAGATGGGGAAGAAGATATCGGAGGAGTTGCACGAGAGGGTGTACAGCTCCCATGTTGGGGGTTGCGCCATTGCAGTTATGGTAATACGTACTGGTTACTACTGGCCGAGCTTTCGCGAGGATGCTATGAACTTAGTTTGCACATGTGACAAGTGTCAGAAGTTTGCCTCGGTTCAACGATTACCTAAAACCCCCCTGACACCCATTGTCAACCCCTTACCATTTGCTACTTGGGGTATGGATATACTAGGCCCTTTCACCAAAGCCATGGGTCAGCGCTAGTACCCTTTTGTCGCGGTGGATTATTTTACCAAGTGGATAGAGGTTGAGGCTGTCGCCTACATTACCGCGGTCGAAGTTCATATGGAAGAACATTATCACTCGCTTCGGCATCCCTCGTACAACGATCTTCAACAACGAGTGCAGTTTGACACCACGAAGCTCACAAAATACCTAAGCACCCTCTGGTGCCAAGCTCGGTTCATCGCCGTCCCTCACCTTCAGATCAACAGCCAAGCCAAAGCAGCCAATAAGGTTATCCTTCATGGCTTGCAGAAAAAACTAGACGAGGCCAAGGGAAAATGGGCCGATGAACTACATGGCGTCCTTTGGTCGTTAAGGACAACCGAAAAGACAGCAACGAGCGAAATGCCATTCATGTTGGCGTACGGGTCTGAAGAGGTTTTACCGATTGAAGTTGCTCTTCACACCCACCTCTTTACCACGTTCTAGGAGGAGTTGAATAACGCTACGCTCTGAGAGGCATTAGACCTCCTGACCTTAGTTCGGGGAGATGCCCTCCACCGTGAGGCACTCTACAGGCTCTGCATCGCACGCCTCCATGACTGCGTCGTCAAACTCCACCCCATCGATGTCAGAGACTTCATCCTTCGTCGCACCGATGCCATAGCTTGTGCAGGAAAACATGGCACGCTCACGGCGAATTGGGAAGGCCTATATAAGGTCACCGCCCAGATACGGACATACACGTATTGTCTAGAAAACCCTGACAGAACTCCCATCCCACGCACATGGCACAGTAGCAATCTGCGAAAATATTACCACTAGTACTTTTCCTTTGTTTAAGCACAACATCTATGTACTTATGTTCCCCATGGAATAAATACAATGACCATGATGGCTATTTCGCCTCTAAGTCTTTTATATATACTTTTAGCCCTAGTGGGGGCTAAGGGTCATTAAGCATGGCTTCAGGGTCGGTTGCTATGCTTTTAGCCCCAGTGGGAGCTAAGGCTCATTAAATACGGCCTCAGGGCTGGTCACTATACTTTTAGCCCCAGTGGGGGCTAAGGGTCATTAATTACGGCCTCAGGGCTGATCGCTATACTTTTAGCCCTAATAGGGGCACGACCCTAGGGCGAATCGCTATACTTTTAGCCCCAATGGGGGCTAAAGGTCATTAAGCACGACCTCAAAACCGATTGCTCTACTCATAGCTCCAATAGGGGCTAAGGGTCATTAAACACAACCTCAGGGCCAGTCGCTATACTTTTAGCCCCAATGGGGGCTAACGGTCAATAAGCACAGCCTTAGGGCCAGTCGCTATGCCTTCAACCCCAACAGGGGCCAAGGGTCATTCAGCACGGCCTTCGGGTCGGTGGCTATACTTTTAGTCCCAATGGGGGCTAAGGGTCCTTACGCCCATCCCTTACTTGTCGTTTCGCTCAGGGGCCATCATCACACCGAGCATAAGTAAAATGAAAGCAGCTAGTTAAACTGAGGTAAGCGAAACAACAAGCGGGGAAAACAAGTGGTGAAGCTGGAAACTTCATTATAAAGAGCTAAAGGTTTTTCATTAAGTGGATTAGAGATTACAAGCACCAATAGAGAACTTGGAAGCGGAAAAATAAAGGAGCAAAAAGCTGAGCAAAAATCCCTATGCACTAGACAACTGGATCCTCGTCTTGATCACTCTCATGTACAGCACCTTCGTCGGCATCACCATCGGGAGACGCGGCTCCATCATCCAGAGGCATAGTCTCCTCATCGCCCAAGCCGTCTTCGAAGGTTACAGGCGGGTTGAATTCCACCAACTCAGGGTCCTGATCGTCAACCTCGACCTAGCGACGCTCCTCCACGTATTTGACGTACGCCCTAAAGTAGCCTTCCACGTGAAAGGCCGGTGGTGCCAAGGTCACCAGGAGCTCCCGAGAAAACTCAACACTCTCATCGCGCCCCCGCCGGTAACCCTAGTCCTCTGCCTTGGAGCAGGTTTCCTCCAGTTGGTGTTGCAGATCTTTCTTTTTGGCCTCCAAAGCCTCTTTCTCTTTCTTCACTTTTTCCCAATGCCGTTTGTACTTAGCCACTACCTCTTTTGACTTATGGTGCTCTACCCATACACACGGGAGCTAGGCCTCACGGGCTGCAGCCCTTCGTCCGCGAAATATCAAAGGATTGGGCCATGTTAGCCCGACCCTCAGGCCAACTTAATTGAGGAGAAATGCAAGAATAAAGGCAAAATTCTAAACAAGAAGGGCATCATCTTATTATAGACGCTCATGGAGTATAAAAAAGAAAGGAAAAAAGGGAAGGAAAAAGGACGCAATACAAAGAATGCGTGTCCCAGAGGTCATCGCTCGTCGTGCTTCACTCCTCGCTGCCATCACTAGAGTGAGGGGTTTGGTCGTCCGACCCGAGCTCCCCTCCTCTTCCGAGTCACCGAGCGCTTTCTGTTGCCGGGCTTCCAAGATCCGGCCCCCATTGCGCGCTATCTATGCCTGGAAGATGCTCCACCGCAGCTGTTTGAGGGCTGATTCCATTATGCCGGTCATCCACCTGCGCAGCACGCCCAGCTTCGTAGCGTCATTAAGGAGCATCACAAGGAACACCACCTAGGGTTTCTCGGGAAGGTTGTAGTCTTAAGCATACTGCTTAACCACAGCCAGATCAAAACCAGTGCATAGGTCCTTGTAATCAGACGGAAGTGGAAGGGGAGGAAATGCAACCTCCTTGCGGTACCACTCAAAATTGCCTAGAACGTAGAGCGCCATCTCGTCCGTTGGCAATAAGTAGGGGAACAACTTCTTAGAAGAAAAGAAACCCTGGTGCAAGGGAAATCCTCATGCACGGTACAATGTGGGGCTCTAACACAACACCCTCTTATAACCCAAAATTGATGGTCTCCCGTGCCGTTCACTAGCCTCGAAAACAAGCACTACCTTAGAAACCAAGCATACAACTAGTTGATAGCCAAGTGTCAATTCAAGAGGGGTAAACGACCAAATACAGGCCATTTCCTGAGAACCCACCGACCTCCATTATGTAGGCGCACTCCATATTTCACCTGACTACCTGGGCAGGCATACGTGCAGGGAAAATGTGAGGGGTTAAATGATCCAGAAAATATGATCTTCCTAGGAAGGCCTACGGATTCTCCATTGCAGATCAACCCCAATTAGGTATGTTGGGCCCTAGCGGGACCCTTGGGATTCCCACCATAGGCCCAAACAGAGCAAACAGTTGGCAGTCCACTTTCGGGGTTTCCCAGCATGAAATTACCGTCCTACCCTCTACTATAGGGGTTATAAATACTCACCTACCCACCTCGGAAAAGGGATGGATACTCTGACATAATTTTCTTTACATTTTCTCTCTTTATTACATTTATCTCTCATTCGGACCCTGCTTTGACTTAACCGTCAGAGAGGCGTTCCTCGGACCACAACCCGGGGGTGCCTTTTTTGCAGGTCCGACACAAGAGGAGATGCTCATTAGCTGATCTGCACATGCCATCATGTAAGCTCGATCTCTCGCAACGCATGAGAATTTCCAGAAACAAGAATAATCCGCATAAGATCTCACAAATCCATATGCTTCCAATTTACCAGACAATTTTGTAAACTATTATCATGGAGCTTGCTTCAATCGATATAGATACTTACGTAGTCTGCATACCTTGTGTAGCTAGAAAGAAAACCTGGCGGCACCTTGATATATACGTTTTCATCCAAGCCTTCACATAGGACGACGTTGTTGATATCTGATTGATGAAGTTTCCATTCTTTAACCACTACAACTGAGAGAAACATCCAAACGCTAGTCATTTTTGCGATAATCGTAAAGCTATCATTATTATCAAATCCCGCTACTTGATGATCCCCATGAATAACCAATCGCACTTTGCATCTCTCAATTGATCCATCGAACTTGCACTTGACTTTGTATACCATTTACAACTAGTGGGTTTCTTGCGAGGTGGAAGATCTTCTATGGTCCATGTTTGATTATCCTCTACATCCCGAATTTCTTCTGGCATGGCTTTTCTCCAAAAAGAATTTTTAGCTGCTTCATAATAAAACTTGGTTTGATAATTTTGGTAATAGCAGCTAGAAACTGCTAATGAAAAGCACACAATTTTTTACATGTGACATAATGTACAATGGGATAAGGAGTACCTAAGGATTCAAACTGAAAGGAGCTAGGAGAAGAGGGGTCTTTAGGTTAAGCGTGGAAAGCAGCTCCCCTTATTCTGCACTGGGCCCCTCCCTTTTGCATGACCCACTCTCACCAGGAACATGGTTGAACTCTTATCCTGGAACAAATTAGGCTAGGGCTCTCGCTAGAATAAGGTTCTGTCCATGTTGCATTGCTCTCAATAGGCCCTTGGACTGACGCATGTTCTGGCCCATTCCCATGGCCATTAGCGCTTGAAGTCACAACCTCAACACTAGTAGCTTCATCTGTGTGGGCTCGTTGCCCCAACTCTTGCATCTCACTAATCTCAACAAATACTCCCACCTCTTGTTGTAAAATGTTGGTCCATCTTTTGCTTGTCTCGCAAGGTGCTTCTATTTGCCAAAGAGAATGGTAATATATCCTAATAGAAGACAGTGTCTCGGCTTACAAAGAGTTCTTAACTCTCGAAATCAGGCAATTTCCAACCCTTTTTTTCCAACAGGTATGTTACAGACATCCATTTTTGACTACGTGTCGTAAGCTTGTCCTTTCTTGTGTCTCTTACTTAAGCATAACATAGGCACCCAAAAATACGAATATTGTCATAACAAGGTTGATACCTAAACAAGCATTCATATGGATTTTTTCCTTACGAAATTTTAGTAGGTGTCCTATTGATCAAGTATGCTGCAGTCAACACACATTAACCCTAAAATTTTATTGGTAGAGAGGCATGAAAACGAAGAGCCATGGCAACATTCAAAACATGTCCGATGAATAACCCCTTTTCAACATACAATTGCTTCATGGGATTAGAAGTGAACTTTGTTCTGTTATCACTATGGATAACGTTCACATGTTTACCAAATTAATTGTTCACAAAGTTAACAAAGTGTTGTACCAAATTGGTTATTTCTCTTTTATCACGCATCAAGTAGATCCATACAACTCTACTATTAACATCAGGAATAGTAAAAAAATAGTGGTGCACCATAAGAAGATGACTCACAATATGCACGCCATATGTCATAATGTATGATTTCAAATAGATCACTAGCATTATTTTCACTTTGAGAAAAAGGACAACGAGTTTGTTTAGCAGGCAAACATACATCACAAGGCTCCTTTGTTTTATTTTCAAAACTATGTTTGATATCTAAATCTTTTGCAAGTTATGAAAACACTTCTCTAGATGGATGACCAAGACGCCCACGCTATAATTCACAGGTTCTGACAGAATGAACTTGCTTTTTCTCATGTGGCACCACCTTGTGTAGAAATACCCCTCCTTTGACCTTACCCATTCCAATCAACGCTCTTGAGGTACAATACTGTATCACACAGAAACTATTAGTAAATGTCATAACATAATTTGAATATCTACTCAACTAATAAATAGATATCAAATTGCAAGTCAATTTAAGAACAAATAAAGCATGTTTTAATTTGAGGTTTAGCCCCAAGTTCACAGTTATTATCTTCCTCACTGTAGCTAGTCTTCCATCGGTAGACCGACCATGATAGAATCAATACTCCTCACATTTTCAAGATATTCATAATTTCCCATCATGTGTCATGATGCCTCTACATCAAACAACCACTCTCCTTTACCTGATAATTTTTCATACCCATTTTTAGGCATCTTGATAAGGCTAAGGATGTTGCACTCAGTTTCCAGTGACTCGGGTATACCAGCTGGGCTTGCCTCGCTACAGCCAGGTTTAGTCATGGCAGTAGATGTCAATCTCGCCGCATCCTACTCCACACCATGACATTCCTCTGCACCCTCTGCCATGGCCTTTTCCTTTGCCCCGAGCGTCCTATCCAAAAGGATATCCGATGATTTCTAAAAACTTAGCTTCTTTATGACCTATCTGGCTGCAATATCTGCAGGCTAGCCGTTGGTTATGTGCTTCAAGGCAGAGGAAATAGTGTTTCCATTCCTATCATCCCTTCTAATCATGACATTCTTGTGCACTTCTTCTTTAGAAATCATGTACAAGATTTTGTAGAGTGATGATAATGGTTTAAGTGCCAAGATTTGACTACATATACTTAAGTAAACTTCGTTATTTAGTCCCATTAGGAATTGACGAGCCTTTTCTTCTTCAATCATCTTGACTACTTTCTCACCGATCCCACATTCACACTTCCTGCAAGAACATTAAGGAAACCATAGCTGATTTTCCAATTCGCTCCGAAGGTCCATGGATTTTGCATAGTAGTCTACTGCATCCATGCCACCTTGCTTACATTCAACTTAGGCTAGCTTTAAGTTGATGTATCTTTGGTGCATTGGTGACAACATAGCGTTTTTCCTGGTTATTCCACATGAGTCCTGCGGTCTCGACGAACGCCATACTATTTTGCAGCTTGCGCTTAATTATGTTAAATATCCATGAGTAAATCATGGAGTTTACCATTTCCCATGATTATAATTCACTCAAGACGTCTCCATCCTTTAGCTTGGGTTTTTGTGAGGTCCCATCAATGAACAAACACAAAACTTGTCAAATCATATTCATCATTGCATTTTGTTATCAAAGATTAATATTGATTTTTTTTTACATAGAAGATTAATATTGATTTATACATGGCATTATATTCATTTCAGTTCAAAAGGTAGGTATTTTGAAATCAAATTTTTATGAGCATGTTAATTTTTTATAACCTATTATCATCTTAATAAGTAAATAAGTATTCATTTTATTACATTCTAGTGTTCAACATGCTTTCCTAAACCAAATTAAAAGGGCATCCCGGTGCACAAGCATCCCGCATTCATGTAGGGTCCGGGGAAGGGCCGCACCCCAAGAGGTGAATTGTAGGTAGCCTAACCTGACTTTGTTAGTGACTGATTCCACAGCTCGAACCCGTGACCTTTTGGTCACACGGAGACAACCTTATTATTATCTTAATAAGTATACATGTAATCATTTTGTTGCATACTAATGTCCAACATACTTTCATAAGACAAACTCTGCATGCATATTTGAAGCCCTCTTACCCCCCTGACCATTTCATTTTCATTTCTTGGTAAAGTATATTCATTTTGGCACTGTTAAAACTCACTTTTCGATAAGTAAATATTCATCAAGTTTTTAACAATCAAATTTTAAATTCATTTTCCCAATCAATAATATTCATTTTTGATGTAATTATTATTCATTTTGTATTTTAGAAGATAAATACATATTCATCTTTTGTAGACGTTATATTTAATTCTATTATATCAAAATTCAGTTTTGAAAAATATAACATTCATGAAAGAAGTACTAATTTTCATTAAATTTTCAAACTGTTTTTCCTATAAACCATAAAAAATGCAAAAAAAAAAACAAAATTCGGAATGCTGCTCCTGACAACCACAACCACAACCAAACCAGCCACCACTAAGTCCCCCACCATCGGCGTCACCACCTAGTGTGACCATGCCGACAAGCTCCTCTCCCCTGGTCCTTCATTGCGTGCTACTTGTACCGAATTTCCAAGCCCAAACTATCAATGCCTCCCTCAATCTCATCCTATCATTATTAGGAATATCTTTGATATAGAGATAAGATGGAAATATTTATTTCCAATAACTGTATTTTGGCTAGGTTAGAACTCTTGTGGCTTAGTCTTGAAGCTAGGGTTAGTTGCACCTACATTGTATATATCTTTGGCTCAATGAAATAAGATAAGAAGAGGACATGGCAATTAACCCTCACGCCACTCTATCTCACTCACATCTCCTTGCAATTCTTCATGGTATCAGAGCACCATTGAAGAACACTTATAACCGCAACTATGAGTGACAAAACCCCGCAAAAGGGATTCATTATCGATCCTCATTCCCCCTATTACTTACATCCATAAGAGTGGCCTCTAGTTCTAATCACCGTGGTAATCTTCAATGATAAGAATTATGATATCTAGGAAAAGGCTATGACAACAACACTGAGAGCCAAAAATAAACTTGGTTTATAGACGACTTACTAAACCAACCCACAGTAAAGAGGGGTGATACATCTGAACTAAAAGCCTGGAAGATAGAAAATTTGACAATCTCTTTGTGGATCCTCAATGTCATAGACCCGAGGCTTCGAACTAGTGTGGCATACACTAACACGGCAAAGGCCATGTGGGACACATTGAGAAAATGCTATGCAATTACGAATACCCCCAAAATACATCAGTTGAAGACAAGCATAGCAAATTGCAAGCAAGGAGGACTAAGTGTGGTTGAGTTTTCTCCAAAATCATGGATTTATGGGTAGAACTTGAGAACCACAACAAGGTTCCATTTTGCACTTTTGCCGAATGCTAGTGGAGCAGCTAATACCATCATTCAAAAATATGAGCAAGAGAAGGCACATCAATTCCTCATAGGCCTTAATGATGGCATATATTCATCAATAAGGAGTCAAATATTAAAACTTAATCTGTTGCCCTCTTTGGACAGAATTTTCAAAATGGTGGTCCAGGAAGACAACCACAAAAGCTCGATACTCGGTCGAGAAGATAGAACTAAGTCAGCGACTGCCTTTACCGTCATGTATGGACGTCGTACACTGCGCATCGTGACTAAGAAAGCTGGGTGTAAGTAGTGTAGAAAATTTAGCCATGACAAGAGTATGTGCTACGAATTGATAGGTTACCCATTTGGATGGGGAAACCAAGGTCGAGGAAGGGGCCAAGCCAGAGGCAAAAGAGGTGGCAGAAATACCAGTAGCCATAGACAAGGGACAGGCAGAGAGGCTGCCTACGCTACAGCCGCAACTCAAGTCTTGGAGCAACCTACCATGGCCAGCAGGAGCACCGAGGAGACAAGTTAGACCATGCTGCACAGTTTAACATCGGAACAAATGCACAAAATGCTAAGCTTGATTGAGCCTACTTGAATAGGTTATGAAAAACTATCAGGTAATGGTGTTTGGATTTTCGATATTGGGCAATCGCAACATATGATGGGTAACTTGGATTTTCTAAACCAAGTTAAAAATATTAATCTAGTACCTGTAGAGCTTTCTAATGATGTTTTTTTAGTAGCAAAATTACAAGGGAACATGGACATGGGCCTTAACATCAAACTGTGCAATGCTCTATAAATTCCAAACTTTTATTGTAATTTGGTTTCAATTGCTTAATTGAGTAGAGAATTAAAATGCATTGTAATGTTTATTGATGAACTTTGTGTTATACAGGACCATATCTCAAGGAACCTGATTGGAGTGGTTGAATTGAGAGAAGGGGACTACTGCTTCAATGAGTCAGCTACAATGAAGGCACAGGCTAATGCAATGGCTTCTCATGCTTTATGGATCAGTCGTTTTGGGTTTCCATCAAGTTAATTTATTTCTATGCTTCCCAAAGATTTAAGAGTAGGTAGTAGCTATTGAACAAACAAAATAGATGCTTGTGACGTTTGTCTACGTGCAAAGCAAGCCAGAACTCAATTTAAAGTTAGAGAAAGCAATGCAAGTGACTTATTTGAAATTATACATTATGACATCTGGGGCTTCTATAGAATTCCCTCATTTTGTGGTGCACATTATTTTCTCACTATAGTTGATTATGTCAACGGAGCAGTATGGTTATATTTAATGAGGGAAAAAAGGGAAGTAACTAGTATCTTGCAGAATTTTATTATTATAGTGATGAATCGATTTAAAACAAACGTGAAAATTGCTCGTATTGATAATGGGTTAGAGTTCAGATATGGTCCAATGCTTTAATTTTACCCTGAAAGAGGTCTCCTTCACCAAACTAGCTACGTAGGCACCCTTCAACCAAATGCAAGGTGGTTCCCTATTCCATAATCGCATGGGTGTTGTAGTCTAGATAAAATATCGTCCTCTGGGACCAATGTAATCTAATGGGTCTTGCCCACCTAAAAATGCTAAGAGAACAAATTTTTCAATGGGATGCTAATTGGCTATTCGAGAATTCGACAAAAGCAAAGCATCTACAAATTTCTTTTGCATAATTAAAGAGTTCGGATTTAACATGCACTCTTCTCTAGTTTAAATGACTCAAAGGAATTGCAATCTAACGTAACTTATCTTTTCATTCAAAATAAACTGAATTCTCTACACTAAACTGATTATCATTCTTGCAAATGTCCTGGTTTTGGTCTAGGTTAAAGATTTTTGATTGGTAAAGGTTTCCTTTAAACTTGCAATTCTTTTTCAAGGGCTACTAAGTCAAGTTCAACCTTGTTGGTCTAATAGTGAATTTTTCATTTCGATACTTCACTCAACTATCTAATATCTGCAAGCAAGTCTAGCGAAAGTTACTCACCATCAATGTAATAAGAAGATAGAATAAAACCATTCCAATATGGATTGAGCACAAGAAATATGGATTAAAGATTCAACATCTGTACTTCGGCAAAGCAATCTCTAGATTGAATTATACTACTCAATCATGATTAAACAAAACAACATCCAAATCAAACAAACTAAAGTTTAAGAAGAGAGAAGAAAAGGCTTAGCAACAGTGGAGGTTATTCAATGATCTTTCAAGCTTCAAGGATCCAATTGCCAATTCCTTCCTTTAAATCTTCTTTTGCTTCAAGAAAAATTAGAAAAATCCTAAAACTAATGAGAGAGATGAGATTTAGGGTGAGTGTATCCCCCTACTCATAGCTAGAAATGCCTTCAAATACCCTTACTTAAGCTTTCTGAGCCACATAATCTTGGGAAAATGAAGATGCTCGCAGTTACCAACCTACCACAGCCTGTGGTAGCCACCACGGTCTAACTATGGTCATCTTTGGCTATGAGGTCTTCTTTCTCTCTTTGCTCTACGAGCGCATGGAATGGGGGTACCACCGTGCTGACTCAAAAAATGTACCTAAATGAGGGTCAAAGACGGGTCAAAAGGGCCTAAAACATTAAAAATGCACCAAGAAAGCATACCCAAGTGTAAAATACAAAACCAAATGCAAATCATATGCTCAAAAACCATTGTCCCCTAGGAAATGCTATCAAATGACCCTAAAATGATGCACATTTCCACCACCTATCAAACTCCCCCATACTTCAACAATTACTTGTCCCCATGTGTCACCCCTAACCCTAAGGCTAGTGATGTTAACATTTTCTAAAATTCCGGGATGAAACGGATAGAGTTTCATCTAAAAAATGACCGTTTCATAGGCTCAAAGCCTTACATTAGATTCCAGCAACGAGTAGAAATATA
>JACYFF010031958.1:57662453-57676919 GCA_017589665.1 Selenicereus undatus
ATATATATATATATATATATATATATATATATATATATATACATACACACACACACACACACATACATACATACATACATACATATATATGTATATATCCTAATTAAATTTAGCCACTAAACATTTTAATCGTTTCTAAATTCGTTTTAACCTCCGATAAATAATAAGGGAAATCTAAAAGCAAGTTCATACTCTTTAAGCATTACATCGCTTAATTCAAATAACCATTTCAAATGATTTAATTCGTTAAACCATTTAGCTGAGTCGTACCCTAGTTTAAAAAGCGTCTACAAAGAACATAGTCATTTCAAAGCTAATTTCAGTTTTAGTGATTCAGCGAAGTCATTTTAAAGCTAATTTTAGTTTCAATAATTCAGCAAAATCATTTCACAGCTAATTTTAGTTTCAGTAATTCAATAGAATCACTTTACAATACACATATAAGCTCATTTCGGCAACTGAAAAATAATTCAACAACCCGAGCTTCCTCCTTACAGTAGCTCCCACAAACAATCCTCAAAATCCACTCAATATTTCAACCCAAACATTAGCTACGCAATTTGGCTTTAATTCAACATCATCATTACTCGATTTTGAAATTCAATGATTCATAAGTTTCTAAATTATCAAGCAATGACATTATCGGCTATGCGTACTAAAAATCAGCATAATGACAAGGCTAAAACGCACTTGAATCATATCAATAGCATTTAGTTCTGAATCAGTAATTTCGAGAGTCACCAATTAACATGCAAGGGTTGTTAAATGCGAGATTAGTCTTCACATTATAACCATAACCTAATTTAGCCCTAAATTTTTAGCATGCTAACAAATAAAATTACAATCAAATACAAGCAATTAGGGTGCTAAACGATTCATCTAAAAGCGTTGAAGAACTTTACGAAATTATCAGTAGTTTAGGGAATCGAGAACCACCTACCTCGAATCCAAGCTAAAGGTGCCATTCTAAGGGTTTTTGGGGCTAAATTTGGATGTTGTAGAACCCGAGAATTCACCTGCTAATTCGCTGCCCAACACAGACCCCGAATCAGTCTGCCCCAAGCTTGATTCTGCTGTTGTTCGTGCTGTTTCTTGTGGTCGCCTAAACCAGGCTCAACCGACACCTGGTCGCTAGCCTCGATCATGGCAATCGCTAGCAGCAGGTCGAGGTGCTCGAGCCATTTGCTCAGTCTCTCTCGCTGGGTCTCTCTTTCTCTCTTTGCTGGTGGGTACGCGCGAGTCTAGTTGCACCAACCGTCATTCTAGCCACCAGAGCCATCACCCTCTCCCTCCCCCTCTCTCTCCTCTGGTGGTGGTTGGGGTCGCAGGTCACAGGGGCCCTCCTCCCCCCTTACGGGTTCAAGACCTCGAGAAGAAGGAAAGAGGGCTTTGACCCCCCTTTGAGTTTTTTTTTTGTTATTTTGTTGTTTAATGACACTTACTAAACTAGGTTCCGCCATAAATCATCTGATTTCACTTAATCTTATTCCCAATTGTCCTCACACATCTTGCTAATTTCGTGTAATTTTACACATCGACTTAATTTTAATGAACTCATTAATTTTCACGTAATTACGTAATAAATTTGGAAAATTAATAAAATTACTCCGTACAAATATTACACCTATTTAGTACGCAATAAATCGTCTAACATGGCGAGTTAAGTATAACACAATTAATGAAAACACTAATATAAACTGTTAGCTCCATATTAAGAACCTGACTATCACACCCCAAGCAAACCTAAAACTAAAAATTTATTCACAATCTCCTTAGCTAAGACATTAGTAGTATCTTCAATGGAAAGATTGTCACAAAGTTAGCCCAATAGTGCTCAAACACATTTAGCAATCATATAGGAAGATGGAGTTCTTAAAAGTTCCTTAAAACCCTCAATGTCAAAGTTTAAACCGATCGCCCTAAATCATCGAATACAATCACATCAGCACATGGAATAGTTAGAGCTAGAAAGATTGGTAGAACCTCATTTTATTAATGTGACACTCTTCACTCATGTGTTTTATGATGTAGTGAAGTTCCCTCAAATCTCATTCCAAAGATTCAAATCTACCATAAACTTTCTAAAACTCTCTAATTCGCCATCACTAGTATGCAATGCACATATTAAACAATCATGAGGACTTTATATGGTTGTAATAGGGTAAGGATAAAGGTAGGAGGGGAACAAATACTTTTCAAATTGTGGAGCTAAAAGCCAAAGACTAATAGCTAAACTCTAACAATGTTCTCATGAAATACTCTGCTCAAACCACTCTACTCAAATTGTCAAACATATCACCTTACGCAATCAAATGAGGAGAACAAAGTTAAAATTCGAAAAACAATTATAATCCAACAAGGCCACCCACTTTTATTCACTTTTTCTCTTTTGTTTTGTTTTGTTCATTTTTTCATTTTCTTTTCAACAAAGGCTATGGCAATGGAAGTAAACATCAAACTTCTTTGGGTTTTTTTTTTTGGGGGTTTGTTTCAACTTTTCTCCAATCATTCTACAAAGAAACAAGGGATCTCTCATATGAACAATTCAACCCGAATCCCTTCACCCACAAACCAAACCAAACCAAACCACCAAAAGATCTCAATACTCCAAACTAACTCCTAAACAAAATATTAAAGAGTGAAATCCTCTCTAGTCTTGACTTAAAGGTGAGATACGTTGTTGGCCAAAGGCTAAATATGGAGGTTCACATCAATAAACAGGGTTAAGGCTCATAGGGGCTAGCAAGGGGCATATCATGCATACAAGGGTGGCTATTTGGTCTGTGGGGTTCAACAAATCAAAGAATGTGTTAATCCTTTTGCCTACATGCATATGCTCAATGTGAACTTTGAATGAGAATCAAAGCAAGTTTTAGAGAAATGATATATAGGAAGAGTCACTCAACAAAAGGCAAGAGACTAAAATTAATAAATTAGTCTTATAAAGCTCAAAGCCTCATGGGATATCTACCAAAGTCATAACTAGTTGATTCGGATCCACATGCCAACATTCATGCAAAGAGCCATAGGGCAATCGGTTTATACTCAACACATGGCCAAAATATGAAGCCCACATTTCCACAAACTCACTTCCAAACACTTTTATTCACAATTGGGCATAAAAGAAACATTATAAACCAAAGAAAACTACTTAGTCTACTAAGTTCATCATCGAAGGATCTTTTTTTTTCATTTTTGGTTTTGTTGTTTTTTTTTTGTTGTTTTTTGTTTTTGTATTTTCTAAAATGCAAGCTTAAATGAAAGTAAACCTAAAATGTAAAACTACCCTAAATGTTATGCTTCTAACACACAAGAAATGCAAAACTATTAGAATGAAACTAAATCCACTAAGTAAATGCTCTAGCTACATAGAGTAAATCCCAAAATACAAAACTAAATGCAACCATGGACAATATATACACATGCTTGAACCAAGGAACCAGACAAACTCATTTCCCAAGCGAAGCAACTCCCCCATACTTAGACAAAGCATTGTCCTCAATGCAAACACATAAGGAGAAAAAGAAAAGGGGGGACCAAGAAGCAATCAGAAGGGAGGATGGAAAGAAGGGTGCGGTGGATGACCTTGAGAGATATATAAATTTCTCCCTGTCTCAAGGCAAGCCCTAAAGTCCTGAAAATACTAATTTTGGGAGGCTATCATCCCACGGAGCATATCATATCGCTCTTGGACAAAGTCACAAGGAGCAGCATGTTCAGGTTCAACATAGGCTCGTAGGGAGGTTTGCTCATCCTGAATGGACCTAAGGGTGGCCTGAACCTCCTCGTAGTAATGGGAAGTAGGCTGGCAGGAAGAACTAAGGCCACTGTGGTAAGCAGGTGGCGACCGAGGCGGTAGAGGGAGGATAATATCAGCATCACCAGGTAATCATAAAAGGTTAGCTCAATGGTGTAAGGCGGTCCACTCAATATTAGGAAGCGACAAAAGTTGGTTCCTAAGGTATATCCAACATAAACGCCCAGCCTCGGGATTACAAAATTTCAATAGCTTAGAAGCAGCTTTATCAAGCTACTTGGATCCTGAAACTAGATCCCCAGGGTTAGGCTCAACAGCTAAAGATCTAGCAATGGTAGTGATGAGAGCCCCAATGACTATCCTACCCGCAGTACTTGTAGCTGCACTATACAATTGGCGAGCCAAGAAAGACCAAGGGTCAATCTGGCCACCATTCATCATACTAGAGAGGAAATATGACTTAGAAAATCTAGGGACATTCATACTATCATCCCTATCAAAGACATCATATGAAAGCATGCATTGGGCCACTCGGATATAAGGACTCCTAATGAAGATGCCCTTACATATACTAGGATTGTACCTATAATCGCTGGAAATCTTATCCCAAATGACATTAGGGTTGAATTCTGAGGGGACTTGATGCCAAGGCAAGTCCAACCTAGGTGGAAAGCCAAACATGTTTTTAGGGGTACTAAGCTTCAATTCATAGAATTCGCCTTCAAAATAGAATGAAATGTACCCTTCTTAACATTTTGGACCTCGAGCGACCTCAACATGCAATGCACTAGAAAATGCAAGGGTGAGGTCCCTATATGCGCGTTTCTTCATTTTGATAAACTAACCCATCCCACCTCTGGCAAACAACCATTTAATGTTACTTAACAATCCCAACTGGGCTAACAAATCCTTATCATAGAAACATGTAGCAACAAGTAGTCTACTACTCAAGCAATTATAATGTGTAACATGATTAGGATGAGCTAAACCAAGCAGATCGGGAGCATTACCTGGGTTTCTTGCGGTGGTGGATGACCTTGAAGTCCTTGTGGCTCGATGAGGTACTTAGCTCGATGTACCCTCTCCTTGGGTGCTTCATAGCCTCTTTTTAGATGCCATCAAAATTATGGAGTGAAGTTAGAGGGAAGATCCTCAATAATAGAGGATATGGTGCATGAAAAGAAGAAAATAAAGGAATGGAGGAGGTTGTGTAGTAATGAACTGTAGGAGAGGTCAATGCGAGGGAAAAGTATGAAGTTTGAAGAAGCAATGGAGGATAATGGTGAAAGAAGGTAGATAGATTTAAAAGGATGGGTATAGAGAGAAAGAGTAGAAATGTGTGTCAGAAAAGGAGAAATTTGGAGAAAAGAAGAGAAATGAAGAAAAAGGGAGAAATTTTTGAGAGAATTTGAGTGGAAAATGATGGAGAAATGGAAGGTTGAGAGGTTTGTTAATGGAGGATTTTAGAGAGAGAAGAACAGAGGAGAGAGAAAGTGTATTGACTAAGAGAAGAAAGTGAAAGGTTGAAGAAGGGGCACCATAGCCAAAACCCTTCACCGCAGCCTGCAATAGCTCCCCATAGACCGTGGTGAGCACCACAAACTATCCGTGGTAGCCGCTCCCAAAGCAGTTTTCCAATTTTCTCTGTTTTTATTTTTAATTGGGGCAGCAACATCACGGCCCGTGGGAACTACCATCTCCAGACTGTGGTGGTGATTGGCTCATGACTGCTAACCTTGATTTTGCTCTTTTTTTTTCCCTTTGAAAATGGAAACACCCTAGAATCTATATACATCAAGAAAAGAAAACAGGAAAATGCTTGGATTGCCTCTCAAGAAGCGCTCTTTTAAAGTCGAGAGCTAGAGCTTCTTCATTTATCATGTTAAAAGGAGAATAACTGATGAGGAAGGCGACGTCACCGCTTGTGGCCTTCCCTTGTCATGAACCTCAAAGTTAAATTCTTGTAAAAGAAGGAATCACCTCAAGTTGACAGGATGAAGGTCCTTTTTAAGTAGACAGGACGAAAGTCCTATTTACGCATCAAATAATGTCAAATAGCATGGTCCGCAAACAAAATTATCTTGTAGTGGACACCCTCAGTCGAGCCACTACCAAACTCGATTCCCAAATCAAATTCATACTCAACTCCACCTAAAGGGGGCAAAGACAACAACATTCTGGCACACTCAAAGAACCCTCTTTAACAGCATAGCACTTGTACTTAACTATGCTAGGTGGTAAATTGGCAACTAACACGGCCTTGGCACAATTAAGTCCTTGGCCCTTAGTGGACTTAGAATAAATCATATGCAGATCATTACAACACAATTCATTAGACTTAACGATCTCATCAGAAATAGTAACATCACATCCACAACAAGCCAATGAAGCAGGAGAAGAATCTTGGTCCTTAAAGAAAGAAAATTTAACATGGTGCTCTCTCACATCATATGTCAACCACCCCCCTTTAACATATATCCTACAACCTGCAGTAGTCAAGATAGGCCTCTCAAGAATAATTTGGGTATAGGCATCTTCTTCCATATCAATAACTACAAAATCAACAGGCACATAGAAATCACCCACCTTGATGGGGACATCCACCAAAATACCCAAAGGGTACTTCATGGAATTGTGCACTAATTTGAGAGAAATAGAGGTGAGTTGCAACACTCATGGGTCAAATTTCTTGAAAATGGAATAGGGCAACAAACTCACACTAGAACCAAGGTCACATAAAGCCCTGCCAATGCTCTAATGTCCTATAAAGCAAGGGATAGAGAAGCTCCCGAGGTCCTCAAGCTTTGTGGGAAAATTATTTAGAACCACAGCATTACACTCTTCACCTAAAGTTATAGTCTCTTGCTTATTAATTTTCTCCTTTTGGGAGAGGATCTCTTTCGCAAATTCAGCATACAAAGGCATTTGGGACAAAGCATTAGTGACGAGAATGTTCTCATGAAACTCCGTAGACATGTCAAGAAACTTCCCAAATTGGGCATCGATTTTGGCCTTAACAACTCCTTGGGGGAAAGGTGAAGGCATCAGGGAATGGGTCTTAAATGCCTTAGACGTCTCACTCTCATCATGGTTCACCTCACCATCCTCCCCAATCCTAACACCCTTAGTATCCTTTAATCCGTTCTCAAGATAACACAATTGCAATGCTCTCTAGGGTTAGGTTCGAGCTTACTAGGAAGTTGATCGGTAAGTGTAGGTGAAGAGTTAGCTTATTGGAAAATTTGGGCTTCTAACATCTTATTATAAGTTGTAAGCATATCAAACTTATATTGCTTAATGTACTCATCTTGTTGTTTGCGCTATAAGCACACTCTCCATCATGGCCTCTAAGTTAGACTTTTGAGGAGCTTGTTGGGGAAAGGGAGGTAATTGGGGTGGTCTCCATTATAAGTGGGGTGGTCTAGCATTCATTTGGGGCATAGTGAGAGGGTTAGACCTATATGAGAAATTTGGATGATTTCTCCAACCCAGATTATAGGTGTTGGAATAAGGGTCATTGGTTTAGACTTTAGTTGATATAGTTGACTTGGTCACTAGTATCTTCGGCAAATGGATTCCCAACTTGGCAATTTACAGTCAAATATTCAACCAAACCAAAAATTTCACATTGGGGAGGAGCACTTAAATTTACAATATTGGCATTCAATCGATTGAATCTCTAAGTAATAGCATCTACTTTAGTAGAAACTAAAGTAAGTGCATCAAACTCATGTGTACCTCCAACTCGTTTGGGCTGGCCTCTTACATTGGGCCATTGGAAGTTGTTGAGTGTCATATCCTCAATTAAATCGTAGGCTTTATCCTCCATTTTGTTCATTAAGGTGCCACCCGCCATGACATCTATGGTAGACCACAAAGGTTGAGTAACTCCACTGTAGAGCGTTTGCATGATCATCCACTTTTCAAGACCATGGTGAGGGCACAAAATCAATAAGTCCTTGAATCGTTCTCATCCTTCAAAGAGCGTCTCATCGTCCCTTTGAGCAAAGGTAGTGATTTGGTTCCTCAAACTTGCCATCTTGTTAGGCGGGAAGAATTTAGCAAGAAAGGCCCTTGTGAGCTCATCCTAAGTTGTGATGGACCCCGAAGGCAATGAATGAAGCCATGCCCATGCCTTATCCCATAATGAAAAGGGAATTAGGCGAAGGTGAATGGCATTGGTGGTGACTCCATTTAGCTTCAATGCATTGCATACCTCCATAAAGATCGAGACGTGAAGATTAGGGTCTTCCATTGGGGAACCTGCAAATTGTGATTGTTGAACCATAGAGATGAGTGTCAATTTAAGCTCAAAGTTATGAGCTTCCACATTCGATCAGGCAATACAAGAAGTAATGTGTTGGACTTCCAAGGTAACAAAATCCCGGAGTGTCTTCTTCAATCTCCATCAACCATTGTTTGAATAGTATTACGAGTCTTTTCAATCTCAGGACCGGGCTTGTATGGAAATGGACTTCGCATAAAAGGGGTAAATCGCTTGCAAGCACCAACAGAAACACTACTAAAGCCATCAAAAGGGTAAAAAGTACCAAAAAAAAAAAGAAAAGTGCTTAGTCAAATCCTTAGGATTAACTCAATAGTTCACAAATTTTGGTCCTCGGCAACAACGCTAGAAACTTAATTCCACATTCCGCAAGTGCACAAGTATTGTAGTCTGGATAAAATATTATTCTTCGGGACCAATGCATTCTATTGGTTATTGTCCACTTGAAAATGCTAAGGGAATAAATTTTTCAATGTGTTGTTTGAACTACACTAATTAGTTATGCAGGAATTCAATCAAATTAAAGCATCTAGGGATTTGTTTTACCTAATTAAAGAGTTGAATCTTTGGATTTAACATGCACTCTTCTCTAGTTTGAATGATTTAAAGGAATTGCAATCTAACTTAACTCAATCTTTTCTTTCGAAATAAACTGAATTCCCTACACTAAACCGATTATCATTCCTTTAAATGTCCTCATTTTGGTCAAGGTTAAAGATATTTGATTACTAAAGGTTTCCTCTAAACTTGTAATTCTTTTTCAAGGATTACTAATTCTAGTCCAATCTCGTTTGTCTAATAGTGAGTTTCTGATATCAGTACTTTATTCAACTATCTAATACATGCAAGCAAATCTAGCCAAACTCAATCATATCAATGTAATCGCAAGATAGAATAAAACCATTCTAAGATAGATTGAGCACAAGAAATAGAGATTGTAGATTCAACAACTGTACTTCAGCAAACCAATCCTTAAATTGAATTAAACTACTCACTCATGATTAAAGAAAATAACATCCAAATCAAACAAGCAAAAGTTTAAGAAGAGAGAAGAGAAAGCATAGCAACAATGGAGGTTCTTCAATGGTCTTTCAACCTTCAAGGATCCAATTGCCAATTTCTTCCTTCAAATCTTTTTTTGGCTTTAACAAAAAGTAGAAAAATCATAAAACTAATGAGAGATATGATATTTAGAGTGAGTGTATCCTTTACTTACAGCTGGAAATGCCTTCAAATACTCGAACTTAAGCTTTCTTAGCCACACAATCGAGGAAAAATGAAGACACTCACAATTACCAGCCTAGCACAGATCGTGGCCATCTCTGGCCATGAGATTGTTTTTCTCTCTTTGCTCCACGAGTATATGGAAATGGGGTACCGTTGTGGTGAATAAAAAAATGTGCCAAATGAGGATCAAAACCGAGTCAAAAAGGCCTAAAACTTGCAAAATGCACCAAGGAAGTGTACCCGAGTATAAAATAGAAAAAGGGATGGAAATCATGTGCTTAAACACACAATCTCCTAGGAAATGCTATCAAATGGCCCTAAAATGATGCACTTTTCTGGCAATTATCAGAAGGGTAGAGCATAAACACCAATATGGTTTGAATATGGATAGATCACTTTGATTCCAGGCTCACTTACCCTTATAGTTATAGGGCGAATGTCCTTTAACTGCAGCCTAGCTTATTAATAAGACCCTGAGGAAATTGTTGCAAGGTAAAACTCCCTATGAGGTGGTTTTTGGAGTTAAATCTGGCTATGAGCACATTAAGATTTTTGGTAATTTATGCTTTGCACTTCATAGACCAAAACCAGAAGGTAATTTTGCCTCTAGAGGTCGGAAATGCATTTTTGTGGGTTATCCCTATGGTAAGAAAGGTTAGAACTTGTATGACTTAGAAACACATGAAATCTTTGTGAGTCCGGATGTAATATTTTTCGAAGAACATTTTCCTTTCTTCTTCACAAATAATTGTTATAAAAATCACACAAACCCTATTCCAATTAAAGTTGCACAACAAATGGGAAGATATGTTGGGTATGACAACTTGAGGCCTTGCATTGATGCATCAGTGATCCAAGATGCGACATTTGAGCATTAGGCTCACGATGTGCTTGAGCTACCCAGCCCAGTGGCATTAGAGTTGAGCATTGGGCCAACCACGAAAGCACCGCCAGCGGCCTAAGATATGTGCTTCGTAGGCCATCCAGCAGCCCAGGATATGTGCTCAGCAGGCCATCCACAACTGGCCATGCAGGGTGGCGATCAGGCCCAAACTAGGCTGTACAGTTCTAACTTAAAAATAGGCTAGAGGAAGGGGGAAACTCAGTTAGGCCGGTCCAAAACACTACAGCAAATGGTCCCAAATTTTGGGCCTATCTGGGTGACAACGTCTAAGCCCAATGCATCTTAAAGACTATGTGTGCTACGGAGCTTGCACCTCTCTCCTCAAGACACTTCACTACAACAAGATTCTTCAGGAATATCGTATCCCTTAGTTAATTATATCACATGCAATCCATTATCTAGCCCTTGCAGAGCTTTCCTAGTAGCCATCACTAAAATTTTCGAGCCATGATAATATCATGAAGTGCCAAGAGATCTGCGATGGTGTCAAGCTATAGCTAATGAGATTCAAACCTTAGAAGATAATCAAGCCTGGACCATTGAAGATCTCCCCTAAAAAGAAACCAATCAATCGTAAGTGGGTCTACTGAGTGAAGTACAAGTCTAATGGCACTATTGAGCATTTCAAGGCAAGACTTCTTGTATCAGGGAATCATCAGTTAGAGGGTTTTGATTTTAACAAAGCATTTGCTCCTGTTGTAGAAATGGTTAGTGTGAGGGTTTGCTTGTCTGTTGCTATGGCTAAAGGTTGGGAATGACACCATATAGATGTTAATAATGCTTTTCTGTATGGCAGTCTCCATGGACAAGCTTATATGCATCTGCCTACCAGTTTTACTACTACCTCATCGAATAAGGTTTGCAAGCTTCGTAAGTCTTTGTATGGTTTATGTCATGCACTGCACCAACGGTTTGCTAAGTTATCTGCTAAGTTGTGCGATTATGGTTTTATGAGATCCTATGTTGACTATTCCCTTTTCCCTTACCGAAAAGGACCACATTCCTGGTTGTTGAGTTATTATATTTAAGTTTTGATGATAACAAATCCAAGTGTAAAAATGTGTCCAAGTAATGTTGCTCCAAACATGATCTCCAAACAGGCCTAACTGGTGCTTATAATCTTCTTTGTGTTAACCGGTTTGCTACATGTGAGAACAGTCCTTAAAACAGGTTTTACTTGGTGATTCTATATTAAGTCAAGAACGTCGTCTCGACAGTTGATTGTAAGGCATGTTCCTGAACTCTAGCAATGCAAAGAACAACCTCAGCAAACAAGGTGGCCTTGATGTTCACAGCAGCTCTACAAATCTTGGACAACATGACTGGTTCAAAACAAGAAGTCTTGGGTAAATAGGTTTTATTTATTTAGACTCTTGTTAATATGCCAATATTGAAAATGCTTTTTAAACACCTCTTGAATCGGTATTTGCGCTAAGTACTTCAAAACACCAGTTGCGAACAACCCTGCAAACAGGGTGCCTAGGGTGTTTCTGAACTGAAGTGGCCATACCCGGTTATCTTTGAAAATTCATTTCGGTTGGCCAAGATCTCCAGAATACTTTCTTTAAACTCCAAGATTGCTATTTTTCTGGAAAGGATATTTCTTGAAAATATTATGGGAGATTTGCGAAAATAAGTTGTGGGAGATTTGCCAAAACTAAAAGATTTCCTTTGCCTATATTTTCGGATAAGATAAAATTTCAAAAGCTGAAGACTTCTGGTTGCCTTTTGAATCTTCTTCACGGCTATGGGAAGATAAGGGTTATCTCTTAAGATAACAAATCCCTTATACTTTGGGAAAAACTTGTCACTAGCCGTTGGGGAGTATTTTTCTTGAAAAATCATTTTCCGTACTTAGCTGATTCTCTTGGTTTTGACCGTTGGAATTTTTGTTTAAATATAGCATTTTACTCCCATTGAAAGATACACACACAGAGAGAATAGCAAGAAAAGAAAGCAAGAGAAAAACTAGAAACACACAACATACGCAAAAAGGAAAATTTTCAAAAGTGGTTTTTCTAGTGAGAAGAATTTTTCGAGCTACTCTTGAGAAAAGAAAACCGACACAAGTTGTGTTTAAACTGAGCTTTCAATATATTGGCATACTAGGACTTCATTGTACCTTACATCTGCTTAAGACAGAAGTACCCAGTAAGCTGTTTTGTAACCCTGATCTTGAATCAGAAAAGTGAGTGAGTGGTCTTCAGTCATGTGGACTTTGGACGTGTCCAATCTGGTGAGATTTGGACGTGGTGTAACCTGTCTTAGAGAAAGAGGTTACGTGGCTGCATGTTGTAACAAGGTGTGTTACATTTGTAACGAGTTAATCCCGGTTTAGTGAAGTGGTTAAATCCTACACGAGGTAGGTCGTGGTTTTTCACACCTCAGTTGGGCTAGAGGTGTTTTCCACGTAAAAACTGTGTGTACTTTATTTTCCGCATTTATCTTGGTGATTTTCGCATTTGCAATATTTGAGAACACCCTCTGCAAACAAGTCACAAGGGTGTTTGTTATTTACAACGCGAAAATCAGACACCACAATTTACCCCCCCTCTTGTGGTAGAATACTCACGATCTTAACACTGGCTTTATTGGTTTATGTTGATGATAGTATTCTTGTTTGTAATGATTCTCAGGCCCGTGAGGAGCTCACGGAGTATCTCAACTCTTGATTCTGAATAAAAGATATGGGGTCCTCTCAAATATTTCTTAGGCATTAAAGTGGCTAGAGGGCCAGTTGGTCTCTTCCTAGGTAACTGACAATACTTCTAAGAAGAAAGCCTGTGGACTATTGCATAGAGGAAAATCACAAACTTGCACTAGCCTTTCGAAAAATCTGGATGATCCCAGCCATTATCGACGTCTAGTTAGACTTCTCATATACCTCACTATCACTCGTTCAGAGTTGTGTTATGTTGTTCACATTCTATCTCAGTTTATGTAGAATCCAAAAGAGGAGTATATAGAGGCAACACATTGAGTACTACAATATCTCAAAGCTACCCCAGGATATGGTGTTTTACTACAGTTTGATCATACTTTTTAGGTGCATGCTTATTGTGATGCTTACATGACGTTCTCTCATAGGTCATCTAGTTACCCTTGGTCGATCACCAGCATCATGGAAGACTATGAAGCAAACCATAGTTTCCCGTTCTTCAGTTGAGGTAGAATATCAATCTATGCCGCTGCTACCAGTGAGTTGACATGGCTCAACTCTTTACTGGGTTCTTTGGGGGTGTTTCATAACATACCCATGCATCTATATTGTGACAGTCAAGCCACCTTCTTATGGCCAAAAACCCTGTTTTTTATTAAAGTATGAAGCAGATAGAGATAGACTACCATTTTAGTCGTGAAAAATTGGAGTCCGGTGACCTAACAGTTTCTTACTTAGCATCCAACCAATAGTCCGCTGACATATTTACCAAAGCTCTGGGCAAGAAGAAATTTGTACACTTAAGAGGCAAGCTAGGCATGATTGATCCTTATGCTCCACCTTGAGGAGGGGTATTAGGAATATATTTGATATGGAGATAATAAAGAAATATTTATTTCCCATAATTGTATTTTAGCTAGGTTAGAAGTGTTGTGGCTTAGTCTTGAAGCTAGGGTTATTTGCACCCACATTGCACATATCTTGTAATTATTTTTGCTCAATGACATATCAGAGAAGCAGAGGCCACAATAATCAACCTTCTCGCCATTCTGTCTCACCTCCCACCTCCCTGCAATTCTTGACTCACCCTACAACAAATCCATCAATTTTTATGATAGATTACACGAAAAGCAATGAATATTGAAGAAAACGTACACAAAGAACAACAAAATTTCGATCAAAATTGTAAAGGTATGCACAAACATTGGATATAGTTAATAATTTAGAGTAATCAATCGAATTCAAAGGGTGGAATTTCCAAAGTCAACTCCTCCATCTATCTCCATCTCCATCTACGCCTCTGAAAAAGAATGGAGACATCTCCAACCACCAGAGCACCACCTCATGAGTGTAGGAGTACTATAGATATGGGATTGTAGATGGCCTGCAAGACACAAAGAGAGTCGAACCCTAGGCGTCAATAGGATGAAGGCATTAAGAAGATTTAGAAATAGCAATAATTCAAAATTAAGATTTACCCCTCAGTGGTGTAAAAATACAACCAACACCACTAATTAAACGCGTCCGTCCTTAGCTCTCGAATTTAGAAATTTGACAAGCGAACTTAAGTTTAGCCTATGAAATAGTTTGCACCGAAATAATGGTTTCACATATATATATATATATATATATAT
>JACYFF010031958.1:57686919-57712196 GCA_017589665.1 Selenicereus undatus
TGTGTGTGTGTGTGTGTGTGTGTGTGTGTGTGTGTGTGTGTGTGTGTGTATGTACACGATTGTATGTATATAGCATCTCTCTCTCTCTCTAGTTGAATATTATACTGCCAAAACTCCTTAAATTAATTCTTAAGCCTAATTTATGGCTAAAATGAACTCTAAATGGTTTATGAATTTGGAAAGTGTTGGCCTTTTTGTGTTCTGTGGTCATTCAATCAAATCGTCAAAGTATGCTTGACTCATTGCCCTAAGGGAGGAACTTGATCAACCTATAACTGCATCATTAGGGACATTCTTGATTTTGTCTCCCTGAGCTGCCCGCTATGGAGTACTTAGCGTCTGTTAAACAATCCACACTGAGCGACTTTAAAGAAAGGAAAATTAATAAGGTCCCCATGGGTTACATACTTTGGGTACCAAACCAATCCTGTAATATCTAAGAAAGTTCTATAACATGTTTGGAGATGGGATAGGAGTCGTCGACGCTAAGGAGGTCAACCGAGTTAAACTAATAATACATTATAAATTTGCAAATCCAAAAGGCAAAACTCCCTACTAAACCATCTTACCAAAAGGGCATTAAAAACCAACATAGCTGACCACATCCCCAATCATCGAGTATCAACCAACATCATTATCCGTCCGCGTACACCGTACTTACTCTGAACCTGAAAAAGAGAAAAGAGAAGGGGGTTAGCAAAGCCACAAGTTCAGTAGACAACTGAAATCCTTAAAATCAAAAACATTTGCACATCATGCAATATTTATTAGCACACCAGTACCATTGGTATAATAATAGCTTAGGAGTGAGGGTAAGAAATCCCTTTTGTAAATTTTCAACAGAATGAAACTGAAATTCCCGTTCTTCTTGTGTAAATGTAGAATATTCTAAAACGTGACTCATTTGCACCATATCAATCATTTATTTTTCACATATTTACAAACCATTTATGAATAGCTTGATGACCAAATTTCAGTTCCAGCTGAATGGAACTGAAACCCTTTTAGGTCACTGTTTGCAGTAAAATCCTCAGGGAATCAGAAAACTTCTTGTATTTGCATCAAAACCCATGCTTACAGCATTTAACAATTGCTTGTCTACAGTTCTTTCTCAATACAAGTGAAACGCATACCTGTCAAACACTTATGCTCCTAGGGCACACTAATGTCTATGATGTACTCTACCCTGGCTAGGGTAAGACTGACCTGAAACGTATAGGTTAATTTGTGGCCAACTGAAGATGTAGCAGGGATTCCATGATCTGACACGCATAGGCCGAGCTCTTGTTTAGAACTAAACCATATTGCAAAGCCCTCCAATCAGTCACAATAATAAAGTGTATCACCATACAGAATAACTAGGTGGTATACAAGGCCTCCACAACGAAATCCCCTTCCAAAATTTTTAGCTGCTCGATTAACTTTGTTGAGAAATCATAATTATTTCAGAAGCCTGATAAAGCGACTTAAATAGCACAACCATCAAACGAAACTTGAACACATCATTTAAAAAGGCCAAACATATATTTGGAACAGGACGTTATAAAGCTCAAGAGCTCATAAAAACTTACTACCATCTTGATTTTGCATCCAACCCATCTTACAAGATAAAAGAAAGACAACAATCCATTGCTAAACAAATGACCACAATTATACATAGAAGGGGCCTGTGAATGCATTAAGCAACAACCAAGTATTAACATCACAAAGGAGCTTTTAATTACTAATGTGTACGGTTCTCATTTTCAATCCTCACCTCTCACCCTAACGATTCACCAATCATCACGTGATCCATCATAGACTCCATAATTAAAGCAAGTCTTGATTTTCAAGTTCTTTTACCTAAATCCCACAATCAAACACTAAATGTCCATTAACATAGTAGCATTCCCATAACTCAAACAAATTTATAATAGGAAAAGTTCACCCCCACATAAGCTAACCTTATGCATACATTAATATACATATTTTCCCTTTTGATTCTTCCTTCAAAATTCTTTGTTTTCTTCTCTAAAAAAATAATCCCTACTATCCCAACCCAACATTCCACATTCTTTATGTTATAATCCACTGAAATTGTAGTCCCAAACTTTATTCATATAATTTCAACAAATTGTGCTTGTAAAACGCATGGGTCTTCAAGAAGGAATAAGTTCACTCACGTGATCAGAAGTCCCATCCAAATCAAACCATAACCACCAAATCGCTAAATTCGACCATAACCTGAACTTTGACTTCAAGTCCTATTTATTCTCATAATTGTTAGATCCAAGCATATAAACCCAGATAATGCTCAAAATCACATACATTCTACAACAAACCTAAAATTTAATTTAGTTTGAAATTAGTACAATTCAAGGAGAGAGTTGCCCAATTGAGTTTTTGGGATGAAGAAGAAGCAAATGCAAGCAAGAATATGGTGAGTTGGATCTACTCCTTCACTTCTAAAATTTTTTTATTTTTTGATGAATGCCACATTTACATGGATTATTTAAGTGTTTGAGTCATTTTCAGGGGTTAATATGATTAATTTTATGTTTTATACCCCTATTTCTACTTTTATGCTTGGGTTTCGCTTGTTTGAGAGTATTTATAGATTTTGACCTTATAAACCCAGAGCATGTGAGTAGAATGAAGATTATGAGGCCCTATGGATCAAAGAAGGTAGTGAAAGGGTCCAAAGAGAGCCAATATAGACATTTTGTGGTTAATAACACGGTCTCGGAGGATCCAAGAAGAAGCAGCAGGAGGAACAAAACGGCATGACCCAACCAGTGGGCAACATGGCTTGGCCGTGGTGGTGCCCATGGAACATAGGGTTCCCCGCGGTGACACCGTGGTGGGCTATGTTCGTTTGAGTCTTCTAGTTTTCTTCATGACTTTTTGTGTTCCAAGCATTTGGACGATTTGTAGACTCAATTTCGGTGCTAAAAGCACTATTTTACTGCTTCCTTAGCGTCCAATTCCACCATCCATCATCTTCGTCACATCCATAGTTCACTATTAGAGAGTTAAATAAGAAAGAAGTGAAGATCAAGCAACATTCGAAGGCATTTTTTAGAAGTAGATTGAAAGATCATCTTCTGGGCTGCTGGAATGAGCTCTTCTTTCTTCTGTTTTCATTCAACTTCTTTTGTTAGTTTAGACTAAGAATTTAGAGATGTATGCTTTGTTAATTTCAATAATGAGTGAGTAGATTTGTTTATCTTGGTGTTGTAAAGCTAAACCGATGTTGAATTTTTTAGTTTGAACTTTGTGCACTTTGAATCCTTGCTTTGTTATTCAATCTAATCCTTGAATCTGGATTGCTATTCTGAGATTTTTGGCCAACTTCCTATATGTATGTTAGATGCTCGACTAAAGTACTAAAAGGTGAATATTAGCATTGAAAAACTTATACTAGACTTAGTTTAGTAATCACTTGAGAAAGGATTGTGAATTGAGTGGTCGTGTGATAATTATATTCTGAAACTTGGTTAAATTAAGATCTAATGAGAGTGACTAATAACTTTGATAGAGTGGATTCACTCCATTTGAAAGAAACTTATGAATTCTCTATTGATTACCGACCACTAAATCAATTGGAAAGGTGAAATAGTGCTTATTTGACTAGTTATATCGACTCATCGTTAGGTGGTGCTACCCCTAGATGCTTTGAGCCATTAAATTTATCCCTAGTTTTTTTAACATTTGTCAAATAAAATCTGAATCAAATCTTGATTTGGGTTAGCAAACTATTACAAGAAAACTTAGTAATGCAACCCGGTCTTCATGGGAATGACGTTGATATATACTATAACACATAACCACTTACACTAACTCAAATAAAACATGAGCGTAGATTTTATCAAGAAGCAAAGTGCCTGACACAACTGCATTAAGATCCTCTTATTTTCCTTCACCAAGATAGAAAACGTGGCTCACATGTTATGGTTGCTTGTCGTCTTTCTTATTATAAACTGGAGGGCAGCCTCATGGCACTGAAGGTTGAAGTCTGTAGTTCTGCCCTTGGGTGTTTTCTTGGTTGTTGCATGAGGATTTTAGGAAATTAGCCACTAGATGTCCAAATCTCCCACAACCATAGCACTGCCCCTGAGCGCCTGTACAAGGTCCAGAGTGATGACTGCAGCACCTGTCATAAAGCTTCCTTTCCCTACATCTTTCAGGCTGTTGTCCCTTGTTTCAGTTCCTCATGGGGTTGAACTTTTTGGGGTTCCTCACAAGTTAGAAGTTAGAACTTCCTGAACTAAACTTTCTCTTAGCTTGTACTTCCTTTTTCTCTGCAACTTCATTCTCATCCACTGCCCTTGCTATATTGACACATTTTTGCTACATCTCCTGGCAGTTGGTGTAGGAATAACCTGCTACTACCTGCTTAAGCGTATCATCGAACCCGTATTCAAATTGCTCCATTTTCATCAAATCAGCGGCCGCATAGGCTAAAGCAAAGTGAGTAAGCTCATTGAACTTAGTTGCATAACCCACCACGCTCATGGTCTTCCCCTGCTTAAACTTAAGAAATTCCTACACCAGAGCCCATCTAACATCATTAGTATAGCACTTAGCATCCATAAGGTTCTTGAACTCACCCCAAGTCAAGGCTTGATCTCTCGAACGGAGCTCAATAGTTTCCACTAATACTCTGCTTCCGTCTGAAATTGATGGGTGGCTAATGAAACCTTAAATCGCTCTAGACACTCCATCACGAAGAACAAAATCCGCATCTTTCTTAGCCCCTCCTCATATAGTAATGGATTAGGTCCTCCTTAAAATTTTAGAGGTTTTAGCTTATTGAATTTACAAACCATATCCATGGTAGTCGGCTCACATGGAGCTGGAAGCGAGATCCGCTCACACACAGACACGTACATGCACACAACACTACTTAGCTCCATTTAAGTTAAGGGTCACCTTCTTGATAGTTCATTTATATACATCATTCCAACGCATATATCATTTTGCACATTCACACAAACATACTAATTAATCGTAAGATACTAGTAGCATTCATACACCAGCCATGGCTAATGAAAAACAAGTAGTTCAGGTACTTACCATGCCAGGCAGTTTAAATACATTCAAATATTTAGTTATAAAATTTTGTGAATTATGGTCGGAATGAATGCCACCCACATTGTTAATCCTAATTAGAGTTTGGATTACAAACCATTAGCTAAGTTTGCTATACCATACCAAGTTATCTACTACAACTTAGGTAAAATCAATTGCTCCTACAGCTCCAAACCATTAACGTGGGTGCTACGCACTCTTGACCTAAAGAGCTAGCCTTAGATAGTCCTTTTTCCTTCTCCTCCATATCATTAGGTGTCATCCGCAAAAGATTGGTCAGAACCCTCAGGCTCATACTTTGGGCCTAATTACTCCAGTAGTTGCATGGTAAAGTGTGAACTCTTTGTAATCCTCCTCCTCTACTAGCTCAAGCATGAGAGCTATAGTACCTTCCTAGCCCCTAGGGCAATATAGCCTATGAGTATCTGCCCACCATGCCCACATACAAGCTACCCTTATGCATCTCACAGCTTAGGGAGAGTGTATAAAAAAGTCTATCATCTACTAATTCTCAAACACTATCCTCCTTTGTTGTCCCATTGGCATCGCTTGTCCCTGAACCTGCCATACCAACTCATTTTGATCAAGTTGGTTTGCTGCTACTTCCCTTCCGACAGGGTTATCACATAAGCTATGAGCTGAGCCTCAAGGAGGGAAAGTTCACCATCGTACTATAGGTAAAGTCAGTCCATCGATGGGGAAACATCTATTGGTGAAGACTGATAACAATCTCAGCCACGGGCCTACAATCGAGATCGTCCTTACAAAGCACCTAACTTGATGCCCATGTGTAAGGCACTACCAACCCCAATGGTTGAAAGCATCAACGCATTTATAGAAGAAGACATCATTCTACACCGCTATCTAAGAGGGCATAAAAACATAGTTGTTAAGGCTGAACACCATCCTAACCAGGATATTAAACAAGTAAGCATGTATAAGACTGTGTATTATTAGAAACATTCATGATACTTCGTCCCTGAGCTACCCGCTCCGGAGAACTTAGGGCCTATTAATAAGACCGTGCTAAGCAAGTTTAAAGAAAGGAAAATAAATAAAGTCTCCACAGGTTAAACACACGAAGTACCAACCAACCCTAAAGCACCTAAGAAAGTGCTATAACAAGAAAGTACTAGCAATGTCTTACAACTTTACAATTCTAAAACAGAAAGCTCCATACTAAACCAATTTACAAAGCTAGCATTAAAAAAACACGACAGTTAACCACATCCCCAATCATGGAGTATCAACCAAAAGCATTATCCTTCCATAAACACTGTACTTACTCTGAACCTACAAAAGAGGTAAAGAGAAGGGGGGTAAGCAAACCACAAGTTCAGTAGATAACTGACACCCTTAAAAGCAAAAACAATTGCACATCGTGCAATATTTATTAGCACACCAATACTATTAGTATATTAATAGCTTAGGAGTGAGGGTAAGAAATCACTTTTGTAAATTTTCAACAGAATGAAGCTGAAATTCTCGTTCTCCTTGTTTCCATACAGAATCTTGATAAAAGTGACTCATTTGCACTATATAAATTATTTTCCTTCATGTGCTTACAAACCAATTGTAAATAGGTTGAGCACTAAATTTCAGTTTAAGCTGAGCGAAATTGAAAACCCTT
The DNA here is from genome assembly GCA_017589665.1 of Selenicereus undatus. Lineage (NCBI taxonomy): Eukaryota > Viridiplantae > Streptophyta > Magnoliopsida > Caryophyllales > Cactaceae > Selenicereus > Selenicereus undatus. The sequence continues at coordinate 57,693,620 of JACYFF010031958.1, forward strand.
TTAAGTTTACTATTTTCGGTAAAAACCCTCAGGGAATCATAAAAGATGATTTATTTGGATCAAATGTTATGCTCAGGGTATTCAACAATTTCTAATCTAATGTTCTTTCTCAATATCGGTGAAACACATACTAGTTAGACACTTAGGTTTCCGGGACACACTAATGTTTGTGATGTACCCTACCCTTGTCAAGGTAAGATTAACTTGGAATGCATAGGTTAATTATGAAAAACCTAGAGATGTATTCGGGATCCCATGGCTTGAGATGCATATGTCAAGCTCTTCTTTAGAACTAGACCATATTGTAAAACTCTCCAATCATTCACAACAATAACGTGTTTTATATAAACAATAACTAGGTGGCATACAAGGCTTCCACAAGGAAATCCCCTTTCAAATTTTTAGCTACTCGATCAAACTTTGGTTAGAAATTATAATGATTTCAAAAGCTTGACGAAGCAACTTGCATAGCACAATAACGAAGGGCACCTTGAACATGTCAATTAAAAACACCAAACACATATTTGGAACATGACATTATAAAATTTAAGAGCTCATATACTATCATCTTGATTTTACATCCAACACATCTTATAAGATAAAAACCGGAGAACAATTCATTATTCAACAAAGCATCACAAGTATATTATAATTATGATGGAAAGGTCTTGTGAGCGCAGTAAGCGGCCACCAATCGTTAAAACCACAATAGAGCTTTTAATTACTTATGAGTATAATTCTTATTCTTAATCCTCACTGCTCACCCTAGCGATTCGTCAATTAGCACATGATCCATTGTAGACTCCAAAACTAAAGCAACTTCTCATTTTCAAGTTCCTCTACCTAAAACCCATGTCAAAACTTTCCTAAGGGTCCATAATAGGCAAGGTTTACCCCTATCTAGCCAATAGCTACCACAAAATTCAAGCTAATTTTATGTGTACATTAATATATATATTTTCCATTTTGATTTCTCTCCATCAAAATTTCTTAGTTTTTCTTTTTCCTCACTGAAAACTAACCCCTACTATCTTACCCAACTTTCCACATTCATTATGCCATAATCCACCAAAATTGTGGTCGCAAACTTTATTCATAAAATTTCAACAAATTAGGCATGTTAAACTCATGGGTCTTCAAGAAGGTATAAGTTGATTCACATGGCCATAATTCCCATTTAAAACATACCATAACCACCAAATCCTCAAATTCCACTGTAAACCCTAATTTTCAAATTCAAGTCCAATTTACTCTCACAGTTAATTGTTAGATGCAAGCATATAAACATAGTTAATGCTCAAAACCACATACATTCTAAATTAAACCCAAAATTCAACTTAGTTTGAAATTAGTATAATTAAGGGAGAGAATTACCCACTTGAGTTTTTTGGATGAAAAGGAAGCAAATGCAAGTAAGAATACGGTTAGTTGCTCCCGCTTCTTCACTTCCAAACTTTTAACCTCTTCTTCTTCTTCCCTTCTTCCCTTCCTCCTCCCCTCTCTCTCATCCCCTTCCCCCTTCTATCCTCCTGGCCGTGTGCGTGTTTACAATGAAAACAACCCCCCCCTTTAGGATCTGCTGAAATGCTCCCTTCTTACCTTTTTCCATTTTTTTCTCTTCATCTCCTCTCTCCCCTACATGGAGCGGCCGCTACCACACATCTTTTCTATTTCGTTGACATATTAGATAATTAAACAACATAGAAGGGAAGTGGGGTTCGACCCAATTTAGCTTGCCTTTAACTAGAATTCGACCCATATTAAGAATTACGACGCAACATAAATTTCAAAACTAAAAACATCCATCTAAAATAAAAATAATTACGAACAAATATTTTGCCAAAAGCAATACACCACAAAATCACAATTTACCAATTAAATCAACAAAATTAATCTAACTCACGCAAGAATCACAATATATATATATATATATATATATATATATATACACACACACACACACATATACATATTGATAAACCTCGATTTTGACTGATTTTTGACCCTAGTTTAACCCTTGTTCGTCCACTATTTCTTGACTAACCTTAGCTAGAAGAAGGTGAATGCACCCTCATTAGCTCATTTTATGCTTACGAGTAGTGCATCTCAATTTTTCATGTGTCTTGCCTAAAAATGTGAAAGTTCTACCCATCCTGTCAAAAAGGGAAGCTTTAGGAATGAAATTCCAAGAAGATTAAACGTTTGATGAAGCCCCGAAGACAACAAGAATCAGAACGGGGGGCTGCTGCAGGCACACAGTTGATTGCAGGGTGCGCACAGCCGTGCCTTAAAGCTAGGAGCTACGCACTGTGGGATGCACAACCGGGCGTTTCAGCCGTGCTACAACCAAGACACGCACGGTTGACTGTGCGTCCTTTAATTTTTTGCTACTTACTCGTTTTTGCGGCAATGGTTATGGTATCTTAGGTGTTTGTTAGGAAAGACTTCTCTAGGGCGATTTTGAGGGTTCTTGCTCTGAATACCTGGGCATCATTTTAGACTTTATTCTTGTTCTGAATTCTTGATTTTAGTTGGGATTTATGGATTGATTATGCCAATTGACTAAAGTACGTTTCTTCTCTCTCTTTGGTTTTCTATTAAAGTTTGCATCTTTGATCATCGTTTTGAGTTTCTTGTTTGTAATTGGAGTTGTTGAGATTATTAGAGGCTAAATTCGTTGTCTTGGATTGGGTGTAGCCCTCATTGTGCAATTTGGAATCATATTCCAGGTTTTGTGAATGAACGCCCATGTTTATGACTGAACTCTCACTTCGCCCGCCAAGTGTACGATGAATTATCTGAAAGGGTTGAATTCTTGTTCTTAGGTTAGGGTTTAGATGATTAACGAAAGTTGAATCCTTTACTAAGAGATGCTTTGTAAGCAATTGAATTTCTTAACATGAAAATAGTTAGGGGTCCAATTGGGAATATTGGGTTATTTAATCCTGTGGGTTTGTTAATTCCTATTTCATGAAAATAGATAACTAGGATCGCTTAACTAGTCTAATGACCCTCGAGAGAAGGCGTAGATGCGCTTTAACTGGCAACCGTTCCCTTTCAGTTATCTATATGGGTTGAATTGCATGACTTAGTTTGTAGTCCAAGCAGTACAATAGTGTGGGGAATCCTAATCCAGGACCATCGTTAGTATTGATTCAGATAACAGCAGTAGTCCTCGGCAGAATAGAACTGCTATTTAGTGAAGACCAACTTCAGTAGGAGTTTAGCCTAAATAGAGTGTTGTAGGTTGATTCGGTGGTTGAAAGCGAGTTCCCTGTGGACACAACCCGTACTTGTCGTTGCTAGCTACAACTGGCACAGTGCACTTGCGGTAATACATTTTTAAGACAACAAGTTTTTGGCGCCATTGCCAGGGAACTTGGTTGTTTCAACATCGAAAGCAATCCAAAACGTTTTAGATTAGGCTTTTTCTTTTTCTTTTCTGTCCTTGTTTTTTCCCCTTGTTCTTTTAGCTTTGCTAGAACCTGCTTACGTTTGGTGTAGTTTTTGGCTTTGTATGCACAAGCACAGTCAGAGGGATCAACCACTCATTCCCTTTGATTCTGAGATAAAAGCCACTGCGCGAAGGCAAAGTGGTGCGAAGAAGCGACAACGGCAACAAGTCAACATGGCCGAGAGAAATCCTAAGGTTCCGCAGGACTATGTCCTACCACAGGCCACTGGTCTCACCTCGTCCATTGTTTACCCGGTCGTCGTAGCGAACAACTTCGAGCTGCGGCCTGCTCTTGTATCCTTCGTGGAGAAGGATCAGTTTAGTGGGCATCCCACGAAAAACCCTATATTCACCTTCGTAACTTCCTGGCGAAGTGTGACACGATCAAGCTCAACGGGGTCTCTGCCGACACAATCGGACTACGGCTCTTCCCTTTCTCGCTGACGGACAGAGCCAGTGACTGGCTCCTTAATGAACAGCCTAACTCCTTCACTACCTAGGAGGCCTTATCGACTGTATTCCTCAGCAAGTACTTTCCCCCTGTCAAGACCGCTAAGTTGAGAGTGGAAATCATCTCCTTCTCTCAACGAGGTGATAAGTCACTTTATGAGGCGTGGGAAAGATTCAAAGATCTTTAACGCCAATGCCCCCACCACGGAGTAACCAACTGGCTACTAATCCAAACCTTCTACAATGGATTAGACCAGTCATTGAAGATGTCAGTTGACACCGCAGTTGGGGGCGCACTTATGGGGAAGTCGATAGAGGCTGCGAAGGCCTGATTCGAGGAGATGGTCTTCGACAACTACCATTAAGCCAGTGAGAGGATAGCCCCGAAGAGGGCCAATGGGGTCTATGGGATCGACGTTGTGGACTTGCTGGCTAGCAAGGTTGATGCCTTGGCACAGCGCTTCGACAGGCTTGGGACTCCTCCTCCAGGGAGTTTAGTGGGGGGTCCCTCAGGTGCAATGTTTAAGGTTGGGGCCCTTTGTGAGATTTGTGGCATTCAAGGCCACGTTGCTACTGAGTGTCAGCCCACTTTCCCCGGCATTGAGCATGCCAATGCAATGCAAAACTATGGTCAACACCCACAAAATAACCCCTTCTCAAAGACATACAACCCCGGTTGGAGAAATCACCCAAATTTCTCCCACCGCAACAACAATCCCATGCCACCCAATACTTCTAAACCACAACCTCCTGGTTTCCAATACAGGGCTCCCTATGTCCCACCTCCCCAACAACAACCACCCCAACCAAAATCCAATCTGGAGAGTCTTCTAGAGCGCTTCATAGCGGCCTAAACCAATACCAATGAGGCACTAAGTAAGTCGGTCAGTCAGTTAATAGCTTAATTTGAAACTATGACCACTTACCAGAAGATGATGGAGAACCAGATAGCCCAGATTGCGCAGCAGGTGAGCCATTTGTCTAGGCCCCAAGGACATCTACCAGGTCAACTTGAGACCAATCCTAAGGGTCAGATGAATGTTATAACATTGCGAAGTGGCAGGGAGTTAGAGAGTCCTCATATGCATATGATGGAAGAAAGGAGGGAGACCGATAATGAGGGTGATGCTGCTAGGGAGGCCCCTATTGAGATTCCCAGTGAGAGGGCCCATACTGAAAAGACCCAGGAGGTTAGAGATGAGCCTGCTTCACCTCTAATGAAGCCTTACAAGCTTCCTGTTCTATATCCTTTGAGGTTAGTAAAGGCTAAAGAGGAGCACAAGTACGGGAAGTTTCTCGAAATACTGAAAAAGTTCCACATCAACATTCCCTTCTTGGAGGCTATTACTAACATGCCTTTTTACACCAAATTTCTTAAGGATTTATTATCCGAAAAAGGGAAGTTGCTCGAGAATACTACCGTAGCACTCACTGAGGAGTGCAGTGTAATTATTCAGAACAAACTACCTCCTAAGCTTTCAGATCCAGGAAGCTTCTCCATCCCTTGTTCAGTTGGGGATGTAACTATCAGTAATGCACTATGCGAACTTGGAGCTAGCGTGAGCCTTACGCCCTATTCCATATGCAAGAAGCTGCAAGTGGGGTAGCTGAAACCCACTACCATCTCTCTGCAGCTAGCTGATAGATCCGTCAAATACGCTTTAGGTATTCTTGAGGATGTTCCGCTACAAGTGGGAAAGTTCTTCATACTATGTGATTTCGTGGTTATAGAGATGAAGGAAGACTCCCGCATTCCTATCATACTTGGGCGACCTTTTCTAGCCACTGCGGGAGCAATGATAGATGTGAAGAACAGCAGGCTTTCCCTTCAAGTGAGGGATGAAAAGGTAGAGTTTATCTTGCCACAAGTTATGGCCTCCCCCACCTCAGGCGACTCATGCTATAAAGTCGATGTGTTGGAGAAAGCCCTCAACCAGGAGGCCAAGGCTGAATATTCTGTGGAGGATCCACTAGAGGCGGCTTTAGTTGATTGTTGTGCAACCAACTCTCATTCGGGGGAGAAGGAGGAGTACGCTAGACTCTTCAATGAGTCTATTGCCTATATGCCTAGGCAGTGCCGTAGAGGGGTCCTTAGTGTGAAGGAGCCCACCTCCAAGAAAGAAGAGGAGTGCCCACCGACAGTAGAGCTAAAACCTTTACCTTCCCATCTAATTCCTCGACCCCTCCCATCAATTTCCTATTATTGTTAATGCTAAACTGAATGGCCCCCAGTTGGAATAATAGTTGGATGTGTTGCGTAAGTTTTAGGGCGCCATTTGGTTATAGTATTGATGATATTCAGGGACTTAGTCCTTCATTTTGTATGCACCACATCTTTCTTGATGACGGTCATCATCCCTCCTGACAACCTCAGCACCGTTTAAATCCCAACATGCAATAGGTTGTGAAAAAGGACATTATTAAACTACTTGATGCTGGGATCATATACCCTATCTCAGATAGTGAGTGGGTGAGTCCAGTTCAGGTAGTCCTTAAAAAGGGAGGGATAACTGTCATTAGGAATGAACGGGATGAGCTCATTTTGACCAGGACTTTGACTGGGTGGCACATGTGCATTGACTATTGTAGACTGAATCAAGCCACCCAGAAGGATCATTTCCCCCTCCCCTTTATTGACCAAATGTTGGAAAGTTTGGCATGACATTCCTTCTTCTGTTATTTGGATGGGTATTCAAGGTTCTTTTAGATTCCCATCCATCCCGATGACTAGGAGAAGACGACCATCACGTGCCCGTATGGTACCTTCGCTTATCGAAGGATGCCATTAGGACTGTGCAGTGCCCCTACCACTTTCCAACATTGTATGACTGCCATATTTTCGGACCTTATTGAAAACACCATAGAGGTGTTTATGGATAACTTCTCAGTTTATGGAGGTGCCTTTGACCTTTGCTTAGAAAATTTAACCAAGGTACTCCGTAGGTGCGAGGAAGTCAACCTAGTATTGAATTAGGAAAAGTGCCACTTTATGGTACAGGAGGGGGTAGTACTAGGCCATGTTATAGCTGATTGGGGCATCGCGGTTGATAAGGCGAAGGTAGAGGTCATTGAGCGATTGCCCCCTCCTACTTCGGTAAAAAGGGTGCGAACTTTCCTTGGTCATACGGTATTTTATCGCCGATTTATCAAGGATTTCTCCAAGATTGCTAAACCTCTAACTCAACTGCTCACCAAGGATGCCCGTTTATCTTTACTGATGAGTGCCATGAGGCCTTTTGCAGGATCAAATAGGCCTTGATTTATGCCCCCATCATACAACCGCCAGACTGGGATCTCACTTTTGAGATCATGATGTTAGCGATCATGCGGTGGGGGAAGTCTTGGGACAAAGGAAGGATAAAAAGCCAGTGGTGATCTACTATACAAGTAGAACACTGGATGCCGCACAGCAGAACTACACCACAACTGAAAAAGAGTTGCTTGCGGTCGTGTACGCGATGAAGAAATTTAGACCTTATCTCCTATGTTCTAAGGTCATCGTGTACACCGACCATTCTGCACTCAAGCACCTCCTCAAGAAGAAGGATGCTAAGCTCCGCCTCATCCGATGGATTCCGCTACTCCAGGAGTTTGATCTGGAGATCAAAGACAAGGCGGGGGCGAGAATGTCATGGTTGATCATCTCTCCAGGCTCATTATTGAAAGCCACGACACTCCCATTGACGATGCTTTCCCTGACGAGCATCTCCTGGCTATCTCATCCGGACAAGTCCCTTGGTTTGTCAACATTTCAAACTACCTGGCCTCAGGAGTCGTGGCACATGACTTGTCCTTTCATCAGAAGAAGATGTTCGTCTATGATATTAGGCACTATTTTTGGGAGGACCCCTTCCTCTACAAGTTGTGTAAGGATGGGATCTACAGGCGTTGCCTCCCCGAGGAGGAGGTCCAGAGCGTGATTTCTCATTGTCACGACTCTTCATGTGGGGAGCATGCTAGCACCTCCAAGACTGCAGCTAAGGTCCTCCAAGCTGGGTTATTTTGGCCCTTACTCTTCAAGGATGTTTACATGTATGTCCGCTCATGTGATCACTGCCAACGGATGGGGAATTTATCAAGGAAGAATGAGATACCACCCCTTAACTTCATCCTTGAAGTTGAAATTTTTTACGTTTGGGGCATCAACTTCATGGGTCCTTTTCCATCATCGAGGGGCAACAAGTACATCCTTGTCGTTGTAGACTACATCTCCAAGTGGGTGGAGGCAGTAGCCAACCCTACTAACGACTCGAGAGTGGTGGCTAAGCTATTCAAGCGGATCATTTTTCCTCAATTTAGAGTCTCGAGGGTGCTAATCAATGACAATGGGATGCACTTCATCGAAAAGAAACTGGAGGCCTTGTTGAAGAAATATGGAGTGCACCATAAGTATGGACTCAGCTACCACCCTCACACTAGTGGCCAGGTGGAGATTTCTAACCGTGAAATCAAGTCTGTTTTGGAGAAAACAGTTACGAGGTCAAGGAAGGATTTGGCGGACAAACTTGATGACGCCCTTTGGGCCTACCGCACGGCCTTCAAAACTCCCATAAGCACCACCCCCTTTCACCTCATCTATGTTAAGGTTTGTCATCTCCCCGTGGAGCTTGAGCATAAAGCCTACTGGGCTATCAAGCACTTTAATTTTGATTTGAAGTCTACGCGGGAGAAATAGATGTTGAAATTGACCAAACTTAAGGAGATCCGACTGGGCGCCTATTAAAGTTCAAAGCTCTATAAGGAGAGGGTAAAGAGGTGGCACAATCGGTTTATCAATAGGAGAAAGTTTAGGGAGGGTGACTTGGTTCTCCTATTCAACTCTAGATTGAAGCTTTTTCCTGAGAAGCTTCACTCCCGATGGTCCGGTCCCTTTAAAGTGCTAAAGGTGTACCCTTATGGCACTATTGAGATCAGCACAGACACCACAGGATCCTCCAAAGTCAATGGCTCTAGGCTCAAACACTACGTTGTTGGTGATCCAATTGAGGGACAAGTCTCTTGTAGCCTCCCCAATGTTCCCACCGCCTAGGCATTATCCATGGTCAAGTTAAGGACCTAAAATAAGCGCTTCTTGGGAGGCAACCCAAGCTTTACTGCTTTCGGAAAAAAAAAGGTGGAACAGAGGTAGGGGAACATGATTTTGGACCTCTTGCAGTAAATACTGGAGTTCTTGGGAGGTGTGCCAGCAATTTGTAGGCCCACGGTCGTGCAACAGTGACGCACAACTGTGCGTCAGTACTCGTAAGCACGCACAATGGGACGCCCGGTTGTGCGCCTCAACCGTGCGCAGCAGGGGTGAAAACCAGGATACGCACGGTCGATCGTGCTCTTACACACCACCGTGAGCCCCATTTTAAAACCATTTTTCTCTCTCCTCCTCGGCCAATTCCCACTCGACTCTCTCTGCCCTCACTCCCGATTTTTGCTCGCCCTCACTGCAGATCCAAACCCCTCTCTCTCCCACCGGCAAAGCCATTGGCGAAACCACCGGCGCCTCCTCCTGCCTCCGACGCCACCTCTTCTACGAGTTTTCCATCTCTCTCTCTCCTCACTTCTTCATCTATCGTCCCCACCCCCCCTCGATTCCGCTCTCTCTCTCTCACCTGAGCCTCCCATTTCGCCCCACCGGCGCACCCACCGACACCCACCAGCACCGCTGCCCTCTCCTCCCTCTCTCACCCCAATACCCCAACCTCTCTGTCTCTCCTCCTTCACCCCAAAATTGAACCCTCACTCCATTTTCCTTCCATTTTTGGGGCTCCATTGGGTTTGTGCTTGGCCATATTGTGTAATTGGGTGCCTCTTTAGGTCTTTTCAAGCGTTGGTTAGGCCGATTTGGGTGTTTCTTGGCCGGAATCACCATGGCTCCCAAGAAACGGTTGAAGTCAACCGCCGCCTACACTAGCCGGGTCGCAGCGGCCCAAGGTAATTCATCTATCCCTTATGTGCTTAACAAATACAATATTGTTTTCATGGATGCCGAACATGGCTGTCGTTATGATGTCGTAGTTAGTATAAAGATTTGTGCCCCTAACTACTTGAATGTCCAAATGCTTGCTACCTTGCAGCTATATGACGACCTCCTGATTTTATTGTGTAATCCTGGTGGGGAGCACTTTGTCACATTGCAAGAACCTGTCTATGAATGGCTTGTTTGGGAATTTATGAGTTCTTTGGTTATTGACTTTTCCTGCAAATTTGATGAAGTTAGAGGGTATATCCACTGTAGATTGTTCAACCACACCCATAAAATGCACCTTATAAGGTTTAATGAGCTATTGCACTTGTCGCCCTCTGGGGCTACCACCCCTACCCATGCTGAGTATAACCAAAAGAAATTTTGGAGTACCCTTACTTGTTCCGGACGGCGGTATAAGGCGCGATCCGCCAAGGCTACGTGGATTTACAATCCCATGCTTCGCTACCTCCAGCGCCTCACTCCCAACCATGTTTTTCCCCCAGCTGACAGCCAAAATGGGGTTTGACCAAGTGAACTCTTCATTCTATGGGCGGCCTTGAATAGAAAGGTTGTCAATACTAGTGCTTTCATTGCCAACCACCTCGATGAGCATGCTAAATCCACTCAGGTGGTTATCAGTGACGGTGGTATCATCGCAACCTTGGCTAAGGCTTTGGGCTATGGCACCCAAGTTGACGCCTTGAGCGTATTGTACCGACCGGGCTGCATTGATCTTATCACATGCATCAACATGAACCTTTTTAAGGTGCTCAGCGGCGGTCAGTTAGGGCTCAATCACCATGGTCGTGCCCTTTTTCCTCTACCCAACCGGACCAAGACCACCATCACTCGCCTTTCCAAACTCATTTATAATGATGATAAGGTGTAACACCCCCAGCCCCTAGGGCCGAAAGCGTTACGTTTTCCTAACTTCTTACTTAAATTCTGGGACGAAACGGACAGAATTTTCCCTGAAAACTGAACGTTCCCAGGCTAAACGCCTTACAAAAGTCCCTGTAAATCAACGGAAGCGTAAACATTTAAAACATAACTCAACGGCCACACGCCGGAGTTCATAACTCGACGAGCCACCCGCTCGGAGTATACCAAACAGAATAGTTCATTAATACAGAAACAGTAAAAGATACAACTCAACGGTTCACACAACCGGAGTATGGGGTTTACATCCCAAACATAACCAACTTCAATCAAAAGACATCTAACTGACTGGATGGTTGGCTCATATAGCCGTACAGAGCGACTCATAACCAATATGTGTTACATGAACCTCGAATACTGTTTACAAGCATTTACAAACTAAATACTTTACATGACTTCATTAAACACATAACTAGGCGCAACTGACACCTTGCAAGCAATAATCGATTCCAGCTGATTCAACTTCATCCTGTCATAAAGAAAACCTAGGGGAAAAGGGGAAAGAGTAGTGGGATGAGCAACCACACGCTCAGTGAGTGTCCCGCAACCCCCTTAAAACCAAAACCGTTGCAGGCAATAATATCTTTATTAATCACGTATCACGTATTCATGCTATAATATTATAATAGGCATTCACGAAGTTCTTATAGAACTATCACTAGCCATAAGCTTCACTTTGACCACTTAACGCATTTTCTAGGTCCTTAAATGACCAAACTTCTTGACTACAGGTAGTTAAACACTTAGACAAGCAATGAAGCTAAGCACATAACGTTCTTTCTCATAAACATAACTCACATATCCACTTAATGAACATTTAGGTCACACTATGGCTATAATTATAAGCTACATGTCACAGATTGTAAACACTTAAACATGATAGGTTCTTAGATTCATGACAGGCTCTTATTTTCAATGAATGTGGCATGCTAGAGACTTACTTACATGTCATGTGACTCTAAACATAACATGGGATGCACTATCACCTATGTGTTGAATATGTACTTCAGGGAGTCACCACATGATCATCATGAAAACAAACATGGCCACATGCTTACTTGAGAACACATGCTTCTAATCTATAAGGCTTGTACACTTTGGAATTGTATATTCTTTACATTTACATGCTTTGAAGTTCCAGGTGTTCGTTTCTTTCTTGCAAACATAACTCATTCATATAGAGCATGCATATGTCACACATAAGAAACTTTCTTTGAACATTTGAAATCGTTTCGAAACCTTGAGGTTCTCAATCCTTTGAAAAGGTTCACATTTCGTATTCGTCGTAAAACGACCCTTGTAAGCATTTCATTCACATATTATTCAAGCATAGAGCATGCTAAGAAAACCTTCTTTCCTTTCTTTGAAAACGTTTCATTTAGCCTCTTAAGGCTCATAAAAACTCTTCTTTTAGCCTCTTGAGGCTCATATTCTTTCATATCGGTCGTGTACTGACCCTTATAACTTTTCTCATTTCATTCAATTGGCCTCTTCGGGCCCGTAAAGTATTCTTTTCCTTAAAACCTTAAAACATATAGAATGGCAAAAGCCAAATGCTTTACTTATCTTAGTAGGAAAATACTTCTGGCATAAGATCATTACAGGGTGCTGATTGGGAGAGATCTATACTCAATCCCCTAAGCTCTTACTCCCGGGATGGCAACATATAACATATCGGACCATTACATTAGCCCTCGTCAGGGCCTCTAGGGTTTATCCGGACTTATCCCCTAGGGTAACATCATTCTTTCTTTCCTTTCATATAACATCATTCCTTTCATATGGTCCGAAGCACATTATCTTAGCCACTTGAAAGCGTATCGGCCATAACGGCTATAACTTTGCGTTTCAAATCGTAAAATCATTCAACGTGTAACTCACGCCTTTATAAAATTCCTTAGGGATTCCCCCGTTCAAGCGAGTTCACTCCCACAACTGTTTTCATTTAAATAAAACATGCCATTATGCATTAATAGGTATGGTTACTCTCGTATCAAAACATGAAATCTTCCTTTAAAAACCCACTCTTATGTACATAATGCAATCTAAGCATTTAAGCACATATACCACATATATCACATTTAAACACTTCATATTAGTCACATCAATTCAACACAATAAGCCACACATGGCCTCGCAATCCACACGATTGCGGTTAATTCACAACCCAGTCTCCCACCTCACTTTCACCGTACACACAAGACCTTAAACGCTCATGATGTTATCCTCAAACCATCCAACTACTAGCTCGTTTCATCAATTTATTAATCATAATATGCTATCATAAAGATTTATTAAAGAGGGTGAAGTTTAGGCTCTTACCTGTGCAAACCGCACCTTTCAGCCACATATAACCATATTCAGTCATCACTTGACAACACTTTACTAAGTAAACCAAACATGATTCAAATCTAACATACACGATGCATTTTAAAAGAAGCTTTCCTAAGCATGAACGTACTTTGAATGAAGTTAAGCACATCTCAATAACTTCAAGTTTCATTCAATTATAGCTTAACTCGAATCGAAGCTAAGCATACTAAACTAACTTCGTTTTTAACCCTTTTTATACATTAGTTAGCTTTGGTCACATTCAAGCTAACCATGTCCTCATAATATCAAAATGAATCCTTTTTTATGAATCGCTAATTACTCGAATCAAGGCTAAACATATCAAAACAACTTCGTTTTTAACCCCTTTTATACATTAGTTAACTTTAGTCACATTCAAGCTAACCATGTTCTTATAACTTCAAAATGAATCCTTTTTCATGAATCGCTAATTACTCGAATCAAGGCTAAGCATATCAAAACAACTTCGTTTTTAATTCTTTTTAAACCTTAACTTACCTTAGTCGTATCCAAGCTAACTATGCCTTTATAACCTCCAAATTAATCCTTTTTCATGCATGGTTTTCATTCAAGTCCAATTCACGCATGGTTCCCTTTACACGCACATAACTTGCATCGATTTACAAATTTAAGCATAAACTAACTTAATAGCTCGAATCTAAGCATGCACAACCCATTTCTTGACATTTCTAACGAATCTAACTAACCCTAACTTGACATGCAACATCAATCTGCTGAAAACATTTTCGAAATTAATACTAATTTAGGAGGCAAGGAACGCCCACCTTGATTCCAAGCTAAGGATTCGTTTGAAGGCTGCTGGGCAGTGCTAGAAAACTCGATTCCCTGGCCTTGGCTTACTGAAGCACGAACCAACCCAATCCATGCTTAACCCTTGCATAAACGGACTCAATTTGACCCTATATCCCTCTAAACTCGAACCCAGCTCGGTACTCCCAAAACCCGAAACCCTAGCCTTCGATTTGATGATGTTTGAGGCAGGTTGAGGCTTGATTCTTGGTTATAATTTATAGAAGAGGTTAGAAGGGAGGTGGGTCGTCGATTTCCGGCAGGTGGACGGCCGGTTCTGGGCGGCTAGACGCGTGGGTGAGGGTTTGTGCGAAGTGGACGCGAATTGGTGGTGGACTCGGTGGCTGGGACGCGTGGGGGAGGGGACCGTTCGTCCCTTTCTCTCACCGGCGACGCGTGTTGGCCGACGGCAGCGCCAGGTGGCTGATCGCCAGTCGCCAGTGAGAGAGAGGGCGAGGTAGAGAGACGCGAGAGTGAGAGAGAGATAGCGTGGGTTAGAGAGAGAGTGAGGGATGTCGGGGTTCTCTACCCGACTTAAGCCCCCCCATTTATGTTTTAGTTCTTTTTCCTTTTTTGTTTTGGCTCAATAACATCATTCAGCTGATTCCCGGTCCCGAACTCGTTAGTGGTTAGGCTAAACTTAAGTTGAAACGAACTACGACTAACATTTCAGTTTAAACGTTGGAAATCGATTAGGTAAAATGGAAAACGATTTTAAAAACTCGGTTTAGCATCGATTCAAACATTTTATAAATAAGTAACGTCAATAATAACATAAATCAAGTAATCATCCTTTTTAATGAAAGTAATCGTTTAACAACTAGATTAAACTATCAATATAATTTACAGACATAAACGGCACGAATTGACTTTAAAATCAATAATAGCAACAATAGTCCTTTTTTTAGTAAAATTACAGCTCCCAAAAGCAAATCGATAATCATTTAACTCATATAGTTACTAAAAATACGATTTTATAATATAAAAAGGTAATACAAGCAACTTAATATAAAAATAACGAAAGCGGGTCTTACATAAGGATGGTGCGTCTGGGGGCGAGTCAGATGAAAATGGTGATGATGGTAGCGATGATGATGTTAAGGAGGTCCCTCGCGGTCAGCGGGACGACAAGCGGGCTCCTGAAGTCCCTCGAGCTAGGACCTCGGGCACTGCTGCTACTTCTTCTGGAACCATGGGTCCCTCTATGTTCCATACGGTTTTCGACCGTCTTGATCAACTACACGTTCAGAACCAGGAAATCCTACGCAACCAGTAGAACATGGCTCACCTGGTTTACTATACCTACGAGCAGCATCACTGGCCTTATTCGCCACCTGATTGGCGACCTAGTGGTCCCTCAGGGCCTTACTGATGGCTGCAATGTAAGTATATCCCCCCGTCCCCATATTTGCACTTCTATTCTATTCATTAGGGACAATAAAATGTTCAAGTAGGGGGGAGTGGATTCCATTTGAAGTGCATTCTATAGAGATTGAGGTTCTGCATCTTGTACATACACTTAGGCATTTAGCACTTTAGTTGTATGATTACGATGCCTTAGTTTCACTTCTGTTTTTACTTTTAGTTAAGCATGTAGTTTAGTGCATAAGCTTTCGAGGTAACCCTTTTTCACCCTACTCTTCATTACCCTTTATGTATCTTATTGTTTTCCTAGTTAGATTTACTGTTTTTAAAAAAAAACAATAAACTTTCTTCCTGATTTTGAAAACCCCTCCAATGATGATAATTCAAAGGGTGATGGCCCAAGTGGATGATTGTGGTAACTTGTGGAAAATGAAATTTGATTGGGGCCAACATCTCGTGAAATGGTTGTAAAAAGGTTGTGATTGTTGGACTTGGTGTGCTTGTGTGTTTGCCTTTGCGAATTGCTTTGATGTGAAACAGTTGACCCGTGATTGTTGGCCAACCTTTTGAGCTAATTGTGGACTATGGTAGGCAAGACCCAGTGAGACTTTTGAGCCTTGTTGACCATTCATCATACATGGTCTTGCATGTATTTCGTGAGTATTCAACCCCCCTTTCTTGTGTGCATCTCGAGAACTTGGCTTGACCATTTTAAAAATCGCATTGTCTTGTGTTTAATGTTGATGTGATTGAGGCATTTGTTTGATTTTTAAGCCACATGAGCCAAAAAGCCACCTAGTGCATCTATAATCCCTTTGCTAACCCCTTGAGCCTTTTTCCCTTTTCATTTCATTCACCTAATGTCTACTAGACCCCTGGCCTGAATTGAACAATCCTACCCAATGCCCAATTAGTAGAGCAAGGGAGTGATTTGTATTCATTTGGGGGTTATGCTTATGGTTGCACCCGATTGCGCTGTTTTGGCTATTTTTGAGTTTTACATGGGTGGGAGTTTCACTTCTCCTATGACCTATGCTATTCATTTCGTGCCCCCTCTCATTCTCAAAAAAAAAAGGAAAAAAAAGAAAAAGGAAAAAAGGGGTCTTACCAATAAAATGGTTGGCCTAGGAAGTCTCATTCAAAATGCGAAAAGAAAGTTTTACTCCCTATCCTTGTTACGCTTTGTTGAGGATAGTGGCGGCAGTTGTGTTTTGGTTTGGGGCTACTTTTGATTGTTCTCTACTTAGCTATTTAGCTCCTTATACCCAAATCATGATCCTCCCTTTTCCCCTTGGATCATAGCCCCATTACAACCCTCAAAAAGCCCTCATGATTGACATTTGAGCATTTGACTTCATTAGTGGAGAATTGAGGGTTTCTGCCAAGCTTATGGTAGCTTGTTTACACAAGGGGTGGTTTTGAGTGATCATTGCTAACTTAAACACAAGAGGAGAGCGTTTACAATTCTACACCTATAGTGAGGGCCTACTAGTCTAACTAGCTCACCAACAATTCGAGGAGACTGGGTATTTCTTAGAAATTCAATAAGAGGTATTTACTCTTGCATTATGGTCTAACGATTCACATGTGCTCGGTATTGGTAAAATTGATTTTTTCCCCCCTTAAGTCTTGTAGTTATGAGTTGCCATTCCTATCGATCCGGCTGTCACCTCTTGCCTGAGGTGGATGACACACAGAGGAGAATCCTTCCCCTTTGATCTGTTGATTGGTAGACATGCTTGAGCACAAGCAAGTCATAAGTAGGGGGGAGTTGATAAACCTCGACTTTGACTGATTTTTGACCCTAATTTAACCCTTGTTCATCCACAATCTCTTGACTAACCTTGGCTAGAAGAAGGTGAATGCACCCTCATTAGCTCATTTTATGCTTACGAGTAGTGCTTCTCGGTTTTTCAGGTGTCTTGCCCAGAAATGTGAAAGTTCTACCCATCCTATCAAAAAGGGAAGCTTAGGAATGAAATTCCAGGAAGATCAAAGGTTTAATGAAGCCCCGAAGACCACAAGAATAAGAACTAGGGGATGCTGCAGGCGCACGGTTGATTACAGGGTGCGCACAACCGTGCCTTGAAGCTAGAAGCTACGCACTGTGGGACGCACAACCAGGCGTTTTAACCGTGCTACAACCAAGAGACGCACAGTTGACAGTGCGTACACGCACGACCGTGCATCACTTAATTTTTCGCGACTTACTCGTTTTTGCGGCAGCGATTATGGTATCTTAGAATTTTGTTAGACGAGACTTCTCTGGGGCGAATTTGACGATTCTTGCTCTGAATACCTGGGCATCATTTTAGACTTTATTCTTGTTCTGAATTCTAGATTTTAGTTGGGATTTGTGGATTGATTATGCCAATTGACTAAAGCACGTTTCTTCTATCTCTTTGGTTTTCTATTAAAGTTTGCATCTTTGATCATGGTTTTGAGTTTCTTGTTTGTAATTGGAGTTATTGAGATTATTAGAGGCTAAATTCGTTGTCTTGGATTGGGTGTAGCCCTCATTGTGCAATTTGGAATCATGTTCCAGGTTTTGTGAATGAACGCCCATGTTTATGGCTGAACTCTCACTTAGCCCGCCAAGTGTACGATGAATTATCTGAGAGGGTTGAATTCTTGTTCTTAGGTTAGGGTTTAGATGATCAACGAAAGTTCAATCCTTTACTAAGAGCTGCTTTGTAAGCAATTGGATTTCTTAACATGAAAATAGTTAGGGGTCCAATTGGGAATATTGGGTTATTTAATCCTGTGGGTTTGTTAATTCCTGTTTCATGGAAATAGATAACTAGGATCACTTAACTAGTCTAATGACCCTCGAGAGAAGGCTTAGATGCACTTTAACTCGCAATTGTTCCATTTCAGTTGTCTGTATGGGTTGAATTGCATGACTTAGTTTGTAGTCCAAGCAGTACAATAGTGTGGGGAATCCTAATCCAGGACCATTATTAGTATTGATTCAGATAACAACAGTAGTCCTCGGCAGAATAGAACTGCTATTTAGTGAACACCAACTTCAGTAGGATTTTAGCCTAAATAGAGTGTTGTAGGTTGATTCGGTGGTTGAAAGCGAGTTCCCTGTGGACACGACCCGTACTTGCCGTTGCTAGCGACAACTAGCACCGCGCACTTGCAGTAATATAATTTTAAGACAACACATATACATGTATATGTACACATACATGCATGCATACATACATACATACATATATATATATATATATATATATATATAT
>JACYFF010031958.1:57717196-57815357 GCA_017589665.1 Selenicereus undatus
ACACACACACATATATATATATATATATATATATATATATATATATATATATATATATATAAATTAAGCCCTTAGCATAGAAGCTTGAGCATCTACACACATCTTTTGAATACAGCCGGTGAAGAGTGGAAGTTGAGCTTAAATGAACTCAATAACTTTAGCATAGAAGCTTATGAGAGCATTAGATAGAGGAAAGAAAGGGCCAAAATCTTTCATGACAAGCGCATTACTAAAAAATAGTTCTCTCTGGGACAAAAAGTTCTTTTATATAACGTTATACTTTACCTATTTCTTGCAAAGCTTAGGTCTAGGTGGACCAGCACTTTTGTGATTGTAAAAATGTTTTCTCATAGAGCAATTAAGATAAAGAACCCCACTGATAACAACACATTCAAGGTTAATGGAAATACATTGAAGGAATTCTTGGACATGCCTAGTGAGGAGGATGTGGAATGTCTCTTAGTCCACGAGCCTTCTCAATGTGAGTAGGTAATATCTCATTTTGATATATATATGTGAATAGTTATGAATATGTGTGGAGTGTAAGTTGTAAATAATAGAAAAAGCAAAAAGAAAAAGAGAAAAGAAAAAGAGAAAGAAAAAATAATATATGTAAAAAGAAAACCAAGAGTGGAAAGAAAGGAGAGAAGATAAAACTAAGAAAAAATAGAGATGATGGAAAAGAATGGGCCCCAAATTGGCAGTGGGTGCCCATGCCAAGTAGCATAGTGAGATCGTGCCACTCGACACAAGTGTGCTAGATCTCAAGTTGCAGATTGCTAGATAGAAAATTGGCACGGGGTGATGCCGTGTGGCACGCCCGTGTCACACGCCTGCTGCATCAAAAACTAGATTTTTTTCTTCCTCCTTCCCCACTTTACCCTTTCTCTTTTTTTGGCCGAAGCCCTCTTCATCCACGCTCTCACTACTCACTCAAATCTAGCCCGAATACTTCTCGTTCTTTATAAACTCTTCTCATTTCCCTCACAAAATTTCATTTCCCACAAAAATTTCTCTCCAAATTCATCTGTTTCTTCAACCCTATCCGCCCACTTTGTCTTTCTAAAACCCTAACCTCCACTGTGGAGGTTGAAGGTAGTAGGGAAAGAAATCTTGTCGCTTTCACCCAATTCAACAAAAATCAAGCTTAGCAAAAGCAATTTGGAGCACAAGCAGCTAGATTCATCAATTCCATCCAAGCAAGTATTCCCACCACGGGTAGAAAGAGAGTGGATGAAGCTTCCACAACACCCTTCCTCCCAAAGAAGTCAATAAGGTCTTCTTCTTCTTCAAATCCACCCATAAGAGGCATAGGTAAATCTGATGCCTTCCCCTTAATCCTTCCTCCAATTGAGGCTTATAATTTGTTAATGATAAACAAAAAGTTAAATATGAGCAATTGAGTACTAGCATAACTTTTGAGATTGGCATGTGGAGTCATTAAGGCCTTTGACAATGTTGGATGATGGGGGTGCCCTGCTTGGTAATTCGGGTTGGCTTGATAATATGGACAATAAAATGTGTAGCATGTGATAGACTTGGGCCATGTCTTACCTGGCCAATGAGGTGTTGATCACATTTTGCATGCTCAATACTACTCATTGAATGAGTTTGAGAGGTTTAATAAGCTTATTCACCTTTTGGTGCATGTTAATGCCTTTAGGGATGTTCTTAATCGATGGAAACCTAACCTCGCTTGGTTAAGCATCACTTATTCCAATTGCAAGACATATTCCGATAGGTTTAGGAGACCTCGGGTATTTTACTCTAGAAAAGTGAAGGCCACGAATATATGTAATATTGACATTCATTACTTACAACATTTGGTGCGCTTTGCGTGTCACAAACGTGGACGCTGGCACCTTCATCATTCGCCATCTTACAGAGGTGAATAAAACCACCCATAGGGATGACAAAAAGTTGGGGAATACCCGTCCCCGCCGGGGCCCCGTGCCGAAGTGGGGGGAAATCCCCGTTCTTAAAGGGGACGGGGACGGGGATGGGGAGGAAAATTAATCCCCACTCGGGGATGGGGACGGGGATGGGGACATAGTTCAACCCATCCCCGTCCCCATTTCCCCATCGGGGATTTTTCCCCATTCCCATCCCCATCGCCAATTCCCCGATTGGGGAAAAATTTCCGCTTCCGCCCACAATTTTAATTAAAATTACAAAAATAACCTTATTTTCAAAATTTTTAAATGAAACAACTAAGGTTATATATGTAATTTTCTTTGTAAAAATCCTAAGTATATATTGGATTTGGTACTCATGACCGTGAAGAGTTTAGAAGGTAAGGAAAAAACAGCAGGTAAAAATCCCCGTTGGGGCCCTGACGGGGATTAAATTCCCGCCGGGGATGGGGACGGGGGGGAATTTTTTCCCTGCGGCGGGGACGGGGGGCGGGGATTCCAGCGGGGACGGGGACGGGGACGGGGAATATACTCCTCGTCCCCAACCCGCCCCGTTGCCATCCCTAACCACCCACCAAAATGTGATTAGTGTTGGGGGCACAATCACCGCTATAGCCCAAGCTTTGAATCAAGCTTGGGTCCCTTGAACTCTATTTCTTAGGAGGGAGTTTTCAGATTGCTACCTTGGTCCATATGACCATCATTGATACTAAGGGTGCACTTACAAATACACCCACCACAACAAATACTGGGCAATTTTTCCAATGTAGCAGCATAAAAATAGCCAATAACAGTAATTGGTCTTGATTAGGTGGTAAGCCATGAAGAGGCTGCGGACGAGATAGTGATGAGGGGCATGATGATGATAAGGGCAAAGGTGAAGAAGGGGAACACGAGGCCATGAGGGGAATGACAAGTAAGTAAAGAATGAGCCCACACAACAACCTCAATTCCACCAACCACCTTCATTCAAGATGGGGGCTCCTTCTTCTCCGCCCATACAACCTTTGATAGTGCATTCTTCTAATCTTTCTCCAACCTCCAAGTAGAGGTAGCCGACATACAAGAGGGTCACACTGAGATAAGGCAGGATGTTCACTGTATGGTTGAGCGTATGGATTCTATTGAAGAGGATGTCACATATTTTAGAGGTTTTGCTGCTCACCAATAAGACAAAGTTCAGGCACATGAGCCGAGCGAAGGAATGAGCCATAAGAGAGGCCCACGAATTAGAGGAATGATGGAGGATGAATGAGCTCATTTGGTGACAATTGGAAGCCATCCGACACTTGCAAGAGCAGCATCGCACTTTCATGGGCGATTAAGGGAGTTCGTCATCATTCTCTCCTTTCTAGTTTTTACTTTTGGCCACCATCAGGGTTCGATGGAGCCCATTGATCTTCGTTGTATCCCTCACCCCTCCCTTACTCTTCATAGCATATTTACATTTTGTAGAGGGGCATTCTATGTGAATATTTGATGGGGCATTCTTGTGTGCATCTCCTTTTCCCTCACCCCCTTATTCCTCAATATTGTGATATTGCGGTGATGAGAAAGTCATTTGAGGTGAGCTTTGGTGGTGATTGGCCATGATATCAGGGAATTTGTGTGGATTGATTGTGAGTGTGAATTTCATGAGTTATGAACTTTGAGTGCATCATTAATGGGCCCTTAGAAGTATATGCAATTTATACAGCTGCATGTAGGGTAGTTAGTGCATTGGATCATTCATGTATAGTGATCTTACATCCTTCATCTCTTGCAAAGTGCTTTCCTCTGTCTCTTTTGTAAATGCTTCTTCTTTCCCTTTTTCCTTTCCTTTTCTTTTCTTTTTTAGAATTGCTATTCACAAAATAAGGACATTGTGCATTTCAAAAGTGGGGTTGACCAGGTCATTCCACCAAAATTTTTGAAAAAGTAAGAAAAAAGGAGAAAATTTCGTAGCACTCAAAAAGAATTTCTAAATTTTTTTGTAACTAGTGAGTTTTGGGAAAAAAATTTGTAACTTTGGTCAGTAATGATCCCTTTTACCTTGGATTCGAATGGCATATAATTAGGGTGCATTTGATAATATTACGTCCAAATTTTGGTAATCCATGCTTGGTTTTGACCAAATAGATGAGAGTAAATATGGTAGGTGAACCGATGAGGTTTTGAACCAAGTTAGACTTTATAACTTATGATCATTTGCTTTCTTCAACGAGAGGGTCATTCAGAGTTTCCACTCTCTAGAATTTGGTCTAACTCTCTTTGAAACCACATATTACATTTGCATGAGTGATGAGAGGAAGGAGGCATTCTGCAAGCAAGCATGAAATGACATTAGCCAAAAAGCCTTCCTATGTGCTTTATGGCACCCCTCGACCCCTTTGAGCATTAATTGTCACTATGTTCTTTGTGCTTACCATTTTCTTTCACCCTTGGCCAAACATGATTTCCAACCCTAAGTCAAGACTAATGGGTGCTAGTTTAAAGGGTTATTGTTAGGAGATGATGTTTTGCGGTGGAAAAAGAATAAATTGTAAGAGTCATCTTGAGAACTAGGTGATTTGCATTTGGGTAATAAGTCTTTTGAAAGCCTCATGTCATCCACTCTTCGAAAAAAAAAGGAAAAAGGTCATTTCAAAAAATGAAAAGAAGAGAAGAATAAAGGTTTTGGCATGAAGGTCTTATTGTGTCTAGCTTACTTAGGTCACCAACCTACATATTCAAGGAAAGAAATTTGATTACATTGATTATTCGGGATGTGGATGATGTTTATGATGGGATTTATAGTGGCCCTTGATTTTAGCTAGTTAGGTGCTCATTTTTTCCCAAAACGCTTGTCCACTTCATATCCTCAACTGAGCCTTATTACAACCTATCAAAGTCCTCTTGATCATCAACTGACGTATGCACCTTGGTAGTGGGGAATGAGAGTGAGTTAAGATTGAGAGAAATTGTATCATCTTTCAATCACATGAGAAGAGAATTTCACATAATCTAAAGTGAGGTAACCATTGCTCACTCATCATTGAAAATGATTGGTACGAATGTATGATTGCCATCTAGGAGGACCAAGGATCTTGACTATGTACCCTATACATGTGCTAACCACATCTTTGTGAATACATTCAGTTGTTGATTAGAGGGTTGTATTATTACCCCATAGATGACGCTTTGTAAAAGTTTGTGAAATGAACAGGAATATTTTCTACTTTTCCTTCTCTTTTCTTTTTCTTCTTCAAAGACTTTGTGGGTATGTCTTCTATAAATCCTCATAAGATCACACTCGTCCACTTGGGCAAAGGGGTTTAAAGGGTTTCTTGCGTACGCTAAATGCAACCATTACGCTTAGAAAATGTGATTGCCTTGTGTTTTGCTCAATGACGAGCAAAATTCAAGTGTGAAGGTATTTGTTTTGTTTCTAACCAAACTGTTTTCACATCTCTTGTGCTTGATTTTATCCCATAAATAACTCTTAACATAGTGATTTATCAACATTATTTTGTTTGGTAGGTTCAAAAATGAAGAAGTCCAAAATTGGAGCAATTTGCACCCCATTTAAAAGCTTGAAGTTATGAAAATGCTAAAAATGGAGCAACAAGCATCCGAATCATTTTTTCAATCGTGCCAGACTGGAAAATAGAATAGAATGCATGGGCAGCAAAATAGCATGGCCAGCTAATGCTGAAGAAACTGAAGGTAGAAGAATGGCGGGGCCACATCATGCCACCTAGCATGCCCTGCCGTTTTGTTTGGCTGTGATTACTTAAATAGGATTTAGACTAACGAAAAAGAGGAAGAAGATTTTTTCTAGGGTTTTATGTGAGCTCTAGTAGCTTTTCTCTCTATAGTAGTTCATTATATACCCAAAAACCTCTATTAATGAAATTGAATCATTTACCTCAATTCTTGCATTGATTTGATGCTCTTTCTCAAATTAGTGTTCATTTCAATTTCTCTCCATTGAATTGTAACACCCCAGATGCACACAACCCATTGTTTGCATTCTCTCTCTTAATTTCATTAATTAGAAGTGATAACCCAATGATCGGGGCATTACCGCTGTCCAAAAAGGATAAGGCTTTGCTTCTAAACAACACACATAGCAAACCTGAACATTGTTTACCTTCACAAGGCATTCACACATTCTCAAACCATCAAACCAAACATAAACAGGTTCTAACTATGTCAAGGTTTACACTAAAATATAGAAACTCTCTGCAGATTATATAGATCTAATATCAGAATATTTCACAATATAGTTCAAAAAAAAATTAGAATTAGTAACGCCATTGTTCCTTTCGGACCTCCTTGCTCACTTATCTCCTCCAGTCGGCCTGCTAGCTTGAGGACGATTCACTAAACATTTGTCTAAAACAAAATATGAAAACATATCAAACTGCGAGCCAAAGCTCAATAGATGCATTCCTCTATTGTTAAATGTTCATTTAAAAGCTGGTTGGGCCTGCATTGCAATTCATTTTAATTTAAAATAGGGAATGACATGAATATAAAACTGCATTGCTAATTATTATCTGATAATGACCCCTGGTAAATGTTACGATTTGTAGATAGGTGTACACCTACCAAGCCGATCAGGGGACCTTATTTGAAGCCGCGCGGGTAACTGAATGGCAATGCTGTATAACTGATAACTAATGGGATTATAATTATGTGACAAACCACTGATCAAATTGATTCATTGAAGTACTTACCAAAACATTATAATTTTTGATAAATACGTGCTGATTTTTAAAGATACATGCAATGAACGTACCTAGAAATTTTAATGCAATCTTACAGAGTGATGTTATACACAAAAAGGGGAAGAAATGATAGATTAGGCCCTAGGTCTGTTCAAAAATGTCACTATAAGTATCTGTAGTTACCAAAAGTCAAACTTATTCTCATAGTGATAATTTAGTTCAAAAGGGTAAAGGCTTAACAGATGCAAAAGTAAATAATTCGTAACATAAACTCCTGACCTCAAATTGAGACCTAAATTCCCAATATGAAAAGCTTAAAAAGTCCTTCAAAACTTTCATTCATAGTGCAAAACGTAATTCCCACAATAGGGTTCCTAAAATTGAGCTAGAATACAACTGTGCACAACTTCGGTCTATCCTGCGCGGTCCTAGCAAAATGGTCATAACTTTTTCCACAGAACTCATATTAAACAATTCAAAAGGAATTTAAAATAAAGCTAATTGATTTATCTACCAACCAAAAATCATCATTTTTTGATGGGTCAAACAGTACCAGTTTAATTGCAAAGAGCCTATATTTCATGTCTGTTAACAACCCTACTGTTCTTGTTTTCCCCCTTCTCTTCACATAATTCCCATCTAAAATCACTTCTTTAAATCATTTAACAAATTCTTGTTCCTTCACATCACCTTAAAAAGCTATATTACTCAAATTTTCTCCATAATTATCTACATCAAATTTTAATTCTTCTCTTCCTCAAAATCACTTAAAACACATCCACAAGCTTACTTATTTGCATAAATGAGCCAAATCACCTCTTATAATCAATTGGGGAATTTTCCATAATCCACCCCTTTCACAAGAATCACACCAAGTCATTTTCCAAGTTCACCAACACATCCAAGATTCATTTGTTTTATCTAATTTATACACAAATCAAATACAAAACAACCCAAATCCATCATTTTAACCTAAGCTTACGTGATCATGGACAACCCTAAACCCTAGCATGCATCAAGCTTAATCAACCGTTAAAAAACATCAAAATAACTCTTGTTTCCATCCCAATAACATGATTAAAACTCATATCAACTTAAACAAGAATCAAAACCAAAAATCGAAAGAAACAAAGTTAGGGCTACTCACTTTAATGCCTAGGAAGTGGAAGAAGTGGTTGATGAGAGTGAGGGACTGAGAGGAAGTGGTCTCTAGGCTAACAAGTGGAGGACTGGTGGCTAGTGGGCTGCTTCAGTGGTGGCAGAGGCGACACAACAGCAGCAATCAGGGGGGCTGGTCGTGGCTGCAGTGGGGAGAGGAGAAGAGAGGTTTGTGAGCTATTATTTTTTGTTTTACTTGGCTTGAAATGATCTAAGAATTTACTTGGCTGACTTTTATCCCCAAAAGGTATCTTTTAGCTAATCATAATTAGGCATAAATTAAACAGAATTAGCCAAATCAGAAGCATAAACTTGTTAGGCCTATAATTGGGCTTATGTGGTTTGGGCCCGTTAAGTAAAAATAACTCTTTGAAATCAAATTTTTGCATAGCTTAGGATAAATTATTTAGGTCCTTATGAACCAAAATCTAATCCTTGAAACATTTTATCAAGATCGTCTGTCTATTCACCTGAGATTTTTATGATAATAAAAAACCAAATTACAAACTCAGGCCCAAATAAAAATGTTTTTTTCCACTGTGATGATTAAATGTGGTAAATAAATGCGAGAAAATCATTAACATAATGAAATTAAATAAATAAATATGATTTAGGGTTGGGCTATTACAACCATCCCTCCTAAAGAGTTTCACCCTCGAAACTTATGAACTTTATCGAAACAAGCACAATTACCTCAAATAAATGTGAATACTTGGCTTTCATTTCCTCTTCATTCTCCCAAGTGGCTTCTTAGGAGGTATGGTTTATCCAAAGCACCTTGACTAGAGGTATCTGCTTGTTACGCAGCTGCTTAATCCTACGATCTAGTATCTGGACTGGATGCTCTTCGTACACTAGATCCCCAATTATTTCAATAGGTTCATATACGATGGTATGGTTCGGATCTGGAATACATTTCCTGAGTTGAGAGATGTGAAACACGTTATGCACGTCTTCAAGTTCTATCAGTAGATCCAGCCGATGGGCCACAACATTCAACTTTTCAATGATTTCATAAGGTCCAATGTGTCTTCGACTCAATTTACCTCACACTCCGAACCTCTTGATACCCCTGGTTGGTAAAGTGTTTAGAAAATATTTATCGCCTACTTGAAACACTAGAGGCCTCCTTCTTTTGTCAGCATAACTCTTTTGTCGGCTCTAGGCAACCCTAATATGCTCTCGAATTCCTCTTATTGTTTCAATGGTTTCCTGAATCATTTCAGGGCCTACAATCAATGCCTCATCCAAATCACTCCAACATAACGGGGTTCTACATTTTCTCCCATATAGAGCCTCAAACAGAGCCATTTTTATGGTGGACTCGTAGCTATTGTTATAAGAAAACTCCACCAACGGAAAGTCGTCTTCCCATTTCCCCTGGAACTCCAATATACAAGCTCTTAGCATGTCCTCTAGAATTTGATTCACTCTTTTGGTTTACCAATCTGTTTCGGGGTGATAAGAGCTGCTAAAGTTCAATTTGGTCCTAAAGGCTTTTTGAAGTGCTTACCAAAAATGGGCTTGGAATCTTTGATTCCTATCTGATATTATGTCTGAGGGGATCCCATGTAGTCGGACTATCTCCTTAATAGATAGTTGGCCTAGTTTTTCAACTCCGCAAGTATCCCTAATTTGCAGAAAATAGACCGAGTTTTCTAACCGTGATTCTTAAGAAAGTGAGTTAGGATTCTATTTTCTTTCTCTAGAATTTTTAGTTTTGTTTTACTCGTGGACAAGGAAAACTTAGGTGTGGGGGTATTTTCTTTCTCTAGGATTTTTAGGTTGTTTTACTCGACAATGATGCCAAAAACTTGTTGTGAATTCCAGCAAGTATACAGTTTATCATTGTAACACTTGTGGGTGTTGATCCTCAGGGATAAGATTATAAAATCAGATTGCTGAAATTTTAGACCTAACTAATGTTGATGGATAAAATTAATGAGATTCTAAATCGAAATATTCTACTAACTAAACCACAGGATTAAGATTAAAATGAGGCTTACACCAATTCATTCCCAACAACCTGCAATTTTGGGTAAATTAAATAAAACTGGCATGCATTAACTAAGTAACAATTTGTCTAATCATGAAAACCACACAGCGAACAAGTCAAATAGATAAGCGAAATGGAATATAATCTAGAAGTTCTTGAATAGGCTAAGCCCAAAGAAGAAGAAGAACAAAGAAGAACGGATCTACCTCGCACAAACATACCCCAAAACTGAATCAAGAAACCAAATCATCAACAAAGGAAGCAAAACTCAATATATGAAAACAACAGAGCAATATGAGTAAACGAAGGACCGAATTCGGACACAATTGCTTGAAATTTGATCAACAAAACTAAAATTCATACTTAAACTACTGAATTGAACTTAATTACACAAAACATAATATCCTAGAATGAGATCTGAAATCAAAACAGAATGAAGAGCAAAATGCCATTTTGTAAACTAGACTACAACTACCCCTAATCTACTTCTCTCACATTGCTCTCTTTCGAGTCACAATTAAAGACCCTGAAGAATGCCAAAAACGTCAACCCCTCTCCCTGTTCACTTGCCTTCTTTAACCTTCCCAATAATTCCTTTTGAAACCGCAGAAATAATGATGATGTTAATTATAGTCCTTGAAGGAAGAGAGAGAGAAATTGTTAAGTCATAAATCATGCATTGTTTTAATAATTATTTTGATTATATTATATATATTATTTCATCTAATTTACTTTATTTTATATATTTTTCAGGTTAAGCGTGGATAAAATAAAGAGGAGAAGAGAAGACGTCTAAGTTCGAATTTTACACGCTAAGTTATCAAGTCGGTCCAAAAATAATGATTTATGAAAAAATATTATTTCCATAATGATTTATTTGGGCTAGGGTTACAAAATTATTACTCCTAATTGAAGAGAAACTAAAAGTCTTGGAAGAGAAGGAGTCCAAAGAAGAAAACCCTAGTAGAATCATATTATTAAAAAAAAAAAAAAACCAACAGCACGCCTGGCCTCCTCACCCCCTTTAAAACCTCCTTCACGTCACCCTCTCAATTCTTCATCACCTCACCACCATCAATTTCACTAAGCCTCCACCGCACTCACTCATCATCTCACACATCATCAACATCATTGATCATCATCACCATATTTCACCATCATCTTCACGGCCAAGTAGTAGTATGCTATTGCTATTTTTTTATTTTTAGTTTATTTTATTTTTTTAGTTTTGTTTAGTATGAAACATGAAATCTTTGGTTATTTTTTGGGATTTATTTTTAACATGAGTAAGTAGTTTTCTTATACTTAGTATAATCTATTTGAAACCACGCTAAATTAATTATTTTGAAACAAGTTTTATGCTTTATTGTCTAGTTGATTTTTATTCCATGATTCTATAATGATTAGTATTTATCGTTCATGATATTCACATTAGATTAATTACAATGCATCCTAATTAGTTTAATACGACTTCATATGATAGTTTAAAAGGCTTTAGTAAATAAAAGCTATAATCTTTTAGGTATTAGTATCATCCTAATTGATCATGGATGGCGCAAACCATCTCTTTTAATTAGTTAATCGTTATAGATCTTTGTTAAATTAATTTGCTGATAAATTGGTTACAAGGCATTAGATGATGTTTTTCTAATACTTAATACTCTAGTTTGATTAAAGTCTTGCG
Source organism: Selenicereus undatus (assembly GCA_017589665.1). Taxonomy (NCBI): domain Eukaryota; kingdom Viridiplantae; phylum Streptophyta; class Magnoliopsida; order Caryophyllales; family Cactaceae; genus Selenicereus; species Selenicereus undatus. The sequence goes on from JACYFF010031958.1 coordinate 57,728,639, forward strand.
TTCGTGTTAGGGTTATCAAAACTAGTAGGGTTTATATTATAGTTAGACCTAAATAAACTATAATATAAGGAAAAACGAGGAATATCTGCTGGTGAATGTCTTCTACAGTCTCACTCATGGATAAATCGATTTGTGTGTTGATGATAAATATTAATTTGCATGCTGGATATAGATTACGCTAAGTATTTTTCATAAATTTGGTATCTTTGATAATTATTTGTTGCGTTTTAGTTAATTTCTTTAATGTGTCAATTTTAAATCTTAAATTTATAAGCTTTAATATAAATTTCGTTTATCCCCCCTCCCCAAACGAGTAGTCTTTTAGGAGAGTCTTGGTAACACTAGATCAATTAGATTTTGATTTTTTTATGATTATAATTTTCAGATTTAATTTCTATTCTGTTTTGCCATTTATTTACCGGTTTGTTAGAAATTAGGTTAAAAATAGTTCCTTATGTGATTTTTTGCATTTTAATCCAATTTAACATTTATAAAGTATTCTAGTTTTCTGCTATTTAATTTCATAATTTTGGGAAATTATTTCATAATTTTTTAGAATTATTTTGTGAATTGGACATGTGCAGGTTTTTACTTTAATAAATATGAAAATTACGTTTTTAATTTTTATTTTATTTTCTTAGGGTTTTATTAACTCCAGAAAATTATATCCTAAAATCTGAGAAATTGTTTTATGTATTTTTGTACTTATATTCGTGCAGTTTATTCTTTCTCTAAGTTCAGATTTTATTTTCTGTTTTAATTTTCTAGACTTAATTTTCTGTTTTAATTTTTCTGAATTTAGTTACATATAATTTTGGAGTTATCAAGTTATAAAATTTTAGAATATTAATTTGGATTACTTTCTGTACAACAACAACAACACCTCCCAGTGTGGGTCCCACTTCCGCGGGGTCTGGGGAGATCCAGTTGTAAGCAACCTTACCCCTACCGATATTTCTACCTATAGAGAGGCTAATTTCAAAAGACCCACAAAAAAAAGGATTTTGTGAAGATATTTTAAAGAGAAAAGATTTTGTGAAAACATTTAATGGAAAAAATTAAGGGCTCATATCAAGGGATGACCAAGATATATTAAAAGAACTAGTTGCTGGAGCTTTGTATCAAGATCAAACTATCAGAGGAAGATGACATACCTTAACAGCTCGGGGTAGGCAAACGATAACTCCTCCCAGAAGAAAACACTACCTGCATACAAACATGACATACAAAAAAAGCACTAAGCTATTGCACCCGAAGACAACTACGAGGCGGACTCTCTGTGATCCAAGATCTTAATCATATCCCGCCACAGTTTCCTATCCTGAGCCAGGTCCTCCGACAAACCGACAACTTTCAAGTCCTCTCTAATCACCTCGTCCAAACTCTTCTTTGGTCGACCCCTCCCCTTTTTGCCTTCGGGGATGTTAATCATCTCACATCGCCTCACTGGACCGCCCTCACTCTTCCTTTTCACATGGCCAAACCATCTGAGTCTTGTTTCTCTTAACTTATCTTCTATAGGAGCTACTCTAACTAAGTCCCAGATAACTCCATTCCTAATTTTGTCTATCCTCAAATACCCACACATCCACCTAATCATCCTTATCTCTGCTACCAACAACCTTTGAACTTGTGCCTTCTTTAGAGGCCAACATTCCGCACCATAAAGAACAGCCAGTTTAACTACCATTCGATAGACTTTGCCTTTCAATCCTAGGGGCACCCTTTTATCACACAACACACCTGAGGTATACTTCCATTTTTGCCAGCCCACCTTTATTCGCTGGTTAATGTCTTCATCAATATCCCCATTCTGCTGAATGATCGAGCCTAGATACTTAAACTTATCGACCTCCCTTCCAGGGTGACTTCTTCCCCTGCATCTACCCTTCCACTGAAACCGCAATGGAGGTATTCTGTTTTCAATTTGCTTACTCTAAAACCTCTAGATTCTCGAGTGTGCCTCCAACGCTCCAACTTGTCATTTACTCCCTGTCTAGTCTCCAAACCACTTCATGCGGAACTCTATCATATGCTTTTTCCAAGTCAATGAATACCATATGGAGATCCACCTTTCTATCTCTGTACAAACCCATGAACCTTCTAAGGAGGTAAATCGCCTCTGTAGTCGACCTGCCTGGCATAATTTTCAGTCTAATATTGTTTTATTATTTCTGTAATTTTCTATAATTTTTAATATTAATTTTCTGCTAGTTATTTTCTGTTTTAATTTTCAGTCTAATATTGTTTTATTATTTTTGTTTTATTTTTCAGATTATTTAAGATAGCTATTTACTGTTTTATTTCCAGAATTAAATTTAGAATATTTAGGAGCAATATTAAGTATTTTTCTAGATTTTTACTTATTAAATTTGATTTATTTTAGTAATATAAAGAGAAGTCATAATAAATTATAGTAGTAAATTTAATTAGAATTAAACTAGCTTATTATCATAATCTTTCCCCGTGGGATCGATCCCTACTTTCCTATGCTATAAATATTATTTATAAATCAAAGTAGTGGTTTAATTTGTAGCTCTACAATAAGCTCTACAAATTTTGACGCAGTTGTCGGGGAAAGAAAATAAGATCGTTAGTTTACTTCTATTTAATTTTATTACTTTTATTGTTTTGTTTTAACTCTAGTATTTTATTTTTATAGTTTGTTTTAGTTTATGAGATTAAGGAGTGGTCGCATAATCGAAGACAAAAAGGAGCATACGTTTGAGGTGTTTGAAAGTAAAGTGATCGGGTATGCTTAGTGGAGGGGAGGATCCATAAGCTTATTTGCGTTAAGCCAATGACAGTAAACAAAGGCACTAGTTGGGAGGCAACCTGACGTTTTTTTAAGGGATGTATACATTTAATTCTACTTTTATCTTCATTATTTTTATCTTTTTGCATGCATTAGGGACAATGCATTAATGAAGTGTGAGGGGTGCATCCTGCATTTACTTCCTGCAGCTTTCATTATTTTTGTTTAGGAGTGAAAATAATTAAAAATAAAAAAACAAAAACAAAAAAATTATGATTTTCTTATGACTAATGCATGAATATGAGTTTATGGTAGGCTTTCTTGCTGAAAATTTTCTATTTTACTATCTTTTAGTTATTCTTCTATGAGCTAGTGATGACTTTTGAACATGCTAATTGTCATTCAGAGAAGTTTCAGTTGATCCTCCTATATCTCTTTAATGAGTTGTTGACCCAATTAATGTGAAAGATTTTGATGATGACAATCCAAATGACCTAGTCAATATGCTGTGAATTATGTGTTGTGCTTAAGTTGTATGCTAAGATAGGATCCGAAAAAATACATGGAACAGTTCGAATGAGCATAGAGCATCAAAGTTCATAGCATGCGCAAGTGTAAGAATCTAAGAACACTCCCTCAGAACAGTTCTGGCAGTGGAAGCATGGACCTGTGCAAGAAGTCCAGTTAATAACAAGAGTCTTAGACTTAGCATTTGTTTTATTTTTTATATTCTTGTTAATATGCCAATCAGAAGGTCTTTGATTTAGCATTCACTTTGAAAGGTTCTTGATGACTCAGAACACTGTCTCAAAATAGGTCCAAGAGGCCAGGTCTCCAATGTTTTGAAGATGGGAATAAAAATTCAAATTTCAACGTTTTTCTCAAAAATCTAAAACTATTTCTTCCCTTGTTTAAGAGACAAAATATTTTGCAAATATTTGGTGAGGTTTCATCATATCTTAAAGAAAAAATATCTTCCCTAAATATTTGATCTTATCTCCTAAGGAAAATATATCTTCCAAATATTTGATCATATCCTATAAGGAAGATTGGTAATTGTTCCACTATTTAAAGCGACCAATTCCCTCAACTTTTCTCAAGGTTTTTTCACGATTGTCAAGTGCTAAAATTGCTTTCCTGAGTCTGAATTTTCCTGTGTGAAAAACCTTCAAAAGAGTGCTTAATCGAGTCTTCATCATTGGCATAGTAGGAGTCATATTGTACCTTACACTCAGCTTATTTAGAAGCATTCAACTAAGGTGTTCTTTATCTCTTTTGTATCTTGATAAGAGGTTGTCTAAGTCTTGGTAGACGTTGGGCATTGTGTCCGTAGGGGACGTGTGGACGTTGTGTCTATGAGTATCTATCCAACGTCCTGGGAGACTTTAGATGTGTGTTTGTAACGAGAGTCTATGGTAGACTAAGTTACGTGTGTTACGGTTGTAATGTGTTCGGCCCGTTTAGTGAAAGAGTTGCTGAAATTCTATTGTGGTATGTCGTGGTTTTTACACCCCAGCTGGGCCAGAGGTGGTTTTCCACATAAACATATTGTGTCTTCTTTACTGTTTCCACAATTATACTTGTTTCTACTTTATTGCAAACACACATTCCAAACAGTTCTGACGAGTGTTTTTGAGTAGACCGAAAACACAATTCACCCCCCTTCTTGCGTCCTTGTGTGAGTAAATCAAACATGAGTAACTGTCATGATTATCCATCTTATTTGATCATGTTATACATCCGCTTCAAAAGCAATAAAATTACCTACCCCATTTCCTAGACTATTAAATTAGTAGAATAGTTCACTAAAATTGTGATTTTTCTTGTCTTAAAAATAAAAAAAAAGCAGAAGAAAAAAGAGAAAGAAAAAAAAAAGTTAGATTACCAATATGGGTAGGAATAGGTGGCTCGGCACCTTTCCCCCTTAAGTTTAGGTCTCAAGTTGAGTCTTATATATGCAGTAACTCATGATTGGGAGAGTCATGCCCCTTCTTGGGAAGATCAATGACTCGTACCAAAATAACAGTCAATAAAAAAATAAATAAAATAGTGATGAGAATAAATCATTAACTCCAGCACCTCTATTCGGGTGAATGTGAGACAACGAGTGTTTAATTTCTAAGACCCTATATGGGCCTCGAATATGTGCGCAATTGGAGTTTGAAAAAAAAAGAAAAAAATTACAAGGCGAGTTTAGAATCAATTTCAATGAGTTATTCCTCCTAGTTAAATTGTCTCTATAGCCATACCATACTTCAATTTTTCTATCGTAAAATTTTTAGACCTCTTGATCGGTGTATGCGTGCTTAAAAATGATGGATGGTTATTGCTCTTGTCACTTCATTAAAGAAATATTATGAGGCTGATGAAGAAAATCTTTGATGGTAGTTTGAGGTTTAGTTGTTATTCACTTATTGGAAGGAAAACTTATTAATTTTGAATAAAATTGTTGTTAAAGCAATTCAATGCCTAGTATGAATATTATAGCTATGCAAGACCTTATAAGAAACAAATAGGGTTAATTTTTAGGTCAAGTCTCAGATTTCATTGCACGAGGACGTCCAAAGTCTAAGGGTTGGCAAATTTGTTAAGTCATAAATCATGCGCTGTTTTAATAATTATTTTGATTATATTACATATATTATTTCGCCTAATTTACTTTAATTTATATATTTTTTAATTAAGCGTTGATAAAATAAACAGAAGAAGAAAAGACGTTGAAGTTCGGATTTTACACTCTAAGTTATCAAGTCGGTCAAAAAATAATGATTTATGAAAAAATATTATTTCCATAATGATTTATTTGGGCTAGGGTTAAAAAATTATTACTCCTAATTGAAGATGAACTAGAAGACTTAAAAGAGAAGCAGTCCAAAGACGAAAACCCTAGTAGAATCATATTATAAAAATAAAATAAAATAAAAAAAACCAACACCACGCCTAGCCTCCGCACCCCCCTTTAAAACCCCCTTCACGTCACCCCCTCAATTCTTCATCACCTCACCACCATCAATTTCACTAAGCCTCCACCACACTCCCTCATCATCTCACACATCATCAACCTCATTGATCATCATCATCATCGATCATCATCGCCACATTTCACCATCATCTTCACGGCCAAGTAGTAGTATGCTATTGCTATTTTTTTTTATTTTTAGTTTATTTTATTTTTTCAGTTTAGTTTAGTATTAAACATGAAATCTTTGGATATTTGTTGGAATTTTATTTTTAAGATGAGTAAGTAGTTTTCTTATACTTAGCATAATCTATTTGAAACCACACTAAATTAATTATTTTGAAACAAGTTTTATGTTTTATTGTCTAGTTGATTTTTATTCCATGATTCTATAACGATTAGCATTTATCGTTCCTGATATTCATGTTAGATTAATTACAATGCATCCTAATTAGTTTAATACGACTTCATATGATAGTTTAAAAGGCTTTAGTACGTAAAAGCTATAGTCTTTTCGGCATTAGTATCACCCTAATTGATCATGGATAGCGCAAACCATCTCTTTTAATTAACTAATCATTATAGATCTTTGTTAAATCAATTTGCTGATAAATTGGTTACAAGGCATTAGATGATGTTTTTCTAATACGTAATGCTCTAGTTTGATTAAATTCTTGTGCCAGTGTTAAGGTTATCAAAACTAGTAGGGTTTATATTAGGGCTGGACCTAAATAAACTATAATATAAGAAAAAACGGGGAAGATCCGCTGATGGCTGTCTTCTACAGCCTAACTCATGGATAAATCGATTTGTGTGTTGATGATAAATACAAATTTGCATGGTGGATATAGATTATGCTAAGTATTTTTCATAGACTTGGTGTCTTCGATAATTATTCGTTGCGTTTTAGTTAATTTCTTTAGTGTGTCAATTTTAATTCTTAAATTTATCAGCTTTAATATAAATTTCATTTATTCCCCCCCCCCCCCCGCCCAAAAGAGTAGTCTTTTAGGAGAGTCTTGGTAATATTAGATGAGTTAGATTTTGATTTCTTTGTGATTATAATTTTCAAATTTAATTTCTATTCTGTTTTGCCATTTATGTACTAGTTTGTTAGAAATTGGGTTAAAAATAGTTCCTTATGTAATTTTTCATGTTTTAATCCGGTTTAGGGTTTATAAAGTATTCTAGTTTTCTACTATTTAATTTCGTAATTTTTGGAAATTATTTCATAATTTTTCATAATTATTTCTTGAATTGGATATATGCAGGCTTTTTATTTTAATAAATCTAAAAATTACGTTTTTAATTTTTATTTTATGTTTTTAGGATTTTATTAACTCCAGAGAATTATATCTTAAAATCTGGGCTATTTTTTTATTTATTTTAGTGCAGTGTATTCTTTCTCTAATTTCATATTTTATTTTCTGTTTTAATTTTCTGGAGTTAATTTTTTGTTTTACTTTTTCTGAATTTAATTACATTTAATTTTGGAGTTGTAAAGTTATAAACTTGCATAATATTAATTTGGATTACTTTCTGTAATTTTTAATGTTAATTTTCTGCTTGTTATTTTTTGTTTTAATTTTCAGTCTAATTTTGTGTTATTATTTCTGTTTTTATTTTTCAAATTATTTGGGATAGCTATTTACTGTTTTTTTTTTCTAGGATTAAATTTAGAATATTTAGGAGCAATATTAAGTATTTTTCCAAATTTTTAATTATTTAATTTGATTTATTTTACTAATATAAAGGGAAGTCAAAATAAATTAGAGTAGTAAATTTAATTAGAATTAAACTAGCTTATTATCATAATATTTTCTCGTGGGATTGATCCCTACTTTTCTATGCTATAAATATTATTTATAAATCAAAGTAATGGTTTAATTTGTAGGTCTACAATAGGCTCTATATAGAGAAATGGCCATGGCGTGGAAGAAGAAGATGAAGAGGATCTGTTCGTGGCCCTGATTCTCGGATTCTTGCGCTGGAACTAATGAGAGGAATAAGAACAGATGGGGGATGGGTAACGCGTGAAATAATGATGCAATGATGGAGGAAAATGAAAGAGAAAAGGCCCTGTGGTTATGGTGGAGGAAGAAGATGAAGCGTTGAGGGAGGGCTGCTCTCTTCTCTCGGTTTTTTGGGTTTCGTGGGGTAGAGTGTTGGGGACGACAAAGAAGAAGAAAAGGAAGGGGGGCTTGGCTCACGTGCACAGCACGTGCCTGTTAAGTGAAATAACAGGCTGTAGCTAAAGGCCCAAACTGGGTCAACCCAACGAAGGGAAAAGAAGACAGAAAAAGAGAGGGAAAAAAGAGCTAGGCCGAGAGAGAGAAAGGGGAAGGAAGGTGTGGGCCTCGCTTGGGCCGTGAAAACGAGCCCATTGAGTTGTCTTTCTTCTGTTGTTTTTATTTCCTGATCCACAATGCTTCTTTTAAATCCTTTAACATCCAATTTATTCAGAATTCGTTACTCCTACAAAATAAATAAAAACATATTAAAATCCCAATTTAATCATTTATTTTAGAGCAAATATTAGATAATGCAGCGTATAATATTGTAATAATTTTGGGTTGAACAATTTGATAAGTCGATCAACTATAAGCCAGATAGCATTCTTCTTCGAAGCAGAAAGGGGTAAACCCATAACGAAGTCCATTGAAATCGAATCCCACTTCGAAGTAGGGACTTCTAGAGGTTGTAGTTCACCGACAGGACGTTGATGTTCTACTTTAACCTTCTAGTAAGTTAGACACTTGTCTACCTATCATTCCACCAGAAGTATTACCAGAAGTATTGACTCAAGTCTTTATACATCTTGGTGCCTCTTGGATGCACCGACTAGCAAGTGTTACGAGCCTCCTCTAAGATCTACTTCCTCAACTCCTCATTTTTGGGTACACATAGGCGGTTCTAGAACATAGGGTCCCATCCTCATATACTACAAACCTAGGAGACTTCCCTTTTTCTGAATTTTGCTATATTCTTTGGAGTTCAAGATCACTTTCCTAGTTCACTCAGATTTCCTCCACTATGCAGGGCTATAAGGTAAGTGCCGATAATTGAATATTTGCTTGCCCATAGGAACTAGTTGAATTCCCAAGTCCTCAAGCTCTCTAAAGAGACTTAAGTGAGTAATCACCACAGTGTTTGAGCTATGTTTTGCTTTCCTACTCAGGGCATCCACTACAACATTTGCTTTTCCTGGGTGGTATTGAATCTGCAACTCATAGTCTTTAAGCAACTCAAGCCAACGCCGCTATGTCAAATTTTCAAACTTTGATGGTCAGTATAGATCTTGTATGGTACCCACATAATTAATGGCTCCAAATTTTCAGTGCAAAGACCACAGCTACTAACTCCAGGTCATGGGTAGGGTAATTTTTCTCGTAAGGCTTAAGCTGTCGGAAGGCATAAGCTACTACTTTGTCTTCCTGCATCAGGACGCACCCCAAGCTGTTCTTCGATGCATCACTATAAATAGTATACTCTTTACCTTCTACTGGTAGCGTTAGAATTGCGGCGATAGTTAATCACTACCTTAGCTCTTGAAAAGCTTCCTCACATTTCTCTATCCACTCAAATTTATTCGTTTCCTTCAGCAAATTGGTCAGGGGCGAAGCTATATTCGAAAAGTCCTTAATGAACCTTCGATAATAGCCCACTAAACCCAAAAAGCTTCTATCTCAGTGACATTGGTAGACCTTGACTATTTCGTGATTGCTTTCACCTTTTGGGGGTCAACCTCAATTCCTTCTTTTGTAACCACATGTCCCAAGAATACCACTTCTTCTAACCAAAATTCACACTTCTTTAATTTGCTGTAGAGCTGATACTCCCTCAAGGTCTATAACACCATCCTCAAATGATCAGTATGTTCCTCTCTGTCCTTAGAATATATCAGAATGCCATATATGAACAACACTTGAAACTTGCCTAAATAGGGTCTGAAAAGTTTGTTCGTAAGATCCATGAAGCCTACAAGGGCATTGGTTAGGCCAAACGGCATCACCGTGAACTCATAGTGACCGTACCTGGTCCTAAACGTAGTCTTAGAGATGTCTCCACGTTTAATCCTAACTTGATGTACCCTGACCTTCAATCAATCTTAGAGAAGACTTCTTCTACTTGCAGTTGATCAAACAAGTCATATATTCGCAGCAAAGGGTATTTATTTTTTATGGTAATCTTGTTCAGCTCCCGTAGTCAATACATAGCCGTAAGGTTCCATCAATTTTCTTTACGAACAACACTAGGGTACCCCATGGTGACACACTTGATATGATAAATCCCTTCTGTAATGGCTCATCCAACTGAATCTTTAGTTCTTTAAGGTAAGTTGGGGCCATACAATACGAGGCTTCGGAGATAGGTTGGGCACCAGGGATTAATTCAATCCCAAAGCCAATTTCCCTTTACGGGGGTAGTCCTAGTAACTCCTTAGAAAAAGACATCTTCAAATTCACAAATTATGGGAATATTTTCTACTTTCTCTTCTTTTGTTTGAGTTTTAGTAGCATAACACCAATATTCAATACACCCCTAACATAACAGCATACTTGCTTTCACAGCAGAAATCAAGGGACAAGATTTTTCCTCTCTCTGCCCATAGAAACATACTTTTCTCCCTTTTCCATCCTTCAAAATAACCTTAGATATTCGTAATCAATCTTGGGCCAATAAGTGTGCAACCAATTCATTCCCAAAATGATGTCAAAATCGGACAGATCAAATTGAATCAAATCCCTAAGGAATGTGGTGCCACCAATGGTGATGGAAACAAGTTTATTGGGGATAGGACACTCTATTACAGAATCATTGGGTACTTGATCCTATAATTAGTTCTTGTCTTCCTATTCTCAAGGTTCAATTGCATGACAAATCAGGTGGATATAAATGAATGAGTAGCACCTGAATCAAATAATACATAAAATGGCTTTGAATTTAAAAAGAGAGTTGCAGTGACTACCGTACCAGAGGTGGCAGCTTCCTTCTTGCTCATTACATACGCTTGTCTTGCTGCTGCAAGCCTTGGGGGTGGGGGCCCCTGGTGAGGTGGGGCCAAGGGTTTTGCTACAGCCTTCAATCTTTCGAGCATCCAATGATGAGGTGTTCTCGGCTTCTACACCACATGCACTTGTTGGTTCCTACTCAGCATTCTGGGGTGGTGTGATTGGTTCTTCTGCTTTTGCCATAGAGCTCCGCTGAGCATGTAAGACGGCTCTTGGGGTGAGCAGGAGAAGTTTTCTTCTGGTTCACACTTTCACTAGGAGCGCCTCACTCGATCCCTTTTCTCTTTTGGTTGATCGGGTTCAGGACCCTCAACTCTGTCTTCACTTGCTCCACTTCAGCTGCTCACTCATATAACTCTTAGTAGGTTGAGATTAGTTGTGCAGCTAGCTGGTTGCGAATGTGGAAGGAAAAACCCTCTTCAAATCTCCTCATCTTCAATCTGTCAAAGGACACGAATTCGGGTAAGAACCTAGACAGTTCTATAAACTTACTTGCGTACTGTAATACAGTTACACTACCACTCATCTTCAGTTCCATAAATTCTTTTTTCTTTTGTCTTTGAACCACAACTAGATAAAATTTTGTCCTCAACTCCTCTAGGAATTTACTCCAGATGAATTTTGGCTCTACGAGCCCACCCTTAATGGTGTTCTACCACATATCAGCTTCACCAATCAAATAATGCATCCCAATGTTTACTTTCTTTTCTTTTGGAACCTCTACCACTATAAAAATTTTCTCCAATCTGCTTACCCATTCCTCCAATTTCACTGGGTCATACTTTCCATTGTAAACTTTAGGGTTGCGCTATGCTACCCTATCTACCAGTTTATCATCCTTAGGACGGTTTTTCAGCAGGCATTAGCACAATCCATTTCATTAGTTCAACTACCAAAGTTCGCTAGTAGTTCGGGTTCCCAATGTTGTTAGCTAACTCAGGGGGGACTTAGGGTATTTTGCCAAAATTTGGTGGCACATTAAATGGTTCACCTGATCCCTAGCCATGGTCCGAGTTATCCCCTATATGAGTCTCCGGATTATTTTGCACTGATTCATACATTCTGATCACACATTAAACGAAACGTTTCAATCACTGGAATAACCCAACATATAATATAAGCACACCCAATAAATACATTTAGTATGGCTCAACTATTATTTAAAACAGATACCGAAGCTTCATTATATCATTCCATAACTGCTTGTTTACATATATAGCTACTTATTTATATACATGATCAATAAAAGTATATCACATCTAACTGATTAACTAAGGTCATATGGCTTTGACTCCTACCCCAAACCAACTAACTAGCCCCCAGACACTAAATCCATCACATGCCCAAAAAGAGAAACGAACCTAGTCTACACAGTTGGAAGGATCTGACTAACTATATAATGTCATGTACTAAAATGCATCCATCCAAACCGACTGCGCTACGTACAAGCATGGCTCAAAATGTAACCTACCAAAATCAAATCCTAGAACAGCCTATCGATCCGTAGATGGATCGTAATCTGGGTTAAAATCGTCATCAGGCTCCTCTGCCAAATTGAAGTTGCTGTCCGATGCTGCTAACTTTACCTCATCGATCTCCTGATCAACCTGCTTAGAAGCATCCCATTCTTTATTTCTTGTGATGAAATCTAACATTTTTAAAGATGTGTCAATTAAAGAACAATCCGAAATATGAAGTAAAGTTGCTAGGCTATCACTGGCACACCAATTGTCAAGCCAGAAGTTCATATTCTGACCATCCCCAAGTTTCCATCTAACACCTTTCCTAAATTGGTGGCAATTATTAAGGATACATTTCCAAACTCATGAGTCTATCCTTTTAGGCTAAACTGAGAAGAAATTGGTGTCAATTGGATATTTTGAATGCATTTGTTCAATCTAGAGGCTTTGGCTATAAAATAATTTCCAAGTTAATTTGCTCAGGAACACACTATTTACTACATCCCATTTTCCCAGTCCTAGTCCCCCTACCTTTTTGGGGCGTCAAATCTTACCCCAAGCCACCATAAGGGGTTACACAATGTTTTTCAGTGTAAATTTAAAGTCGCAAGCGTATGACCTTTGTCGTAGTACTTGAGGGTTGTGTTCTCATGGACGATGATGAAATTAGGTCACTAACGGCATAAATAATCTAATCTATCATTATTCTAAACTAATTAAAACCATAAACAACTAAATTAAATTATTAATTTTAAATGGTTCTAATTCTAAACAATCAGTACCTACTCACGTTGATTTCGTAGGTCATAAATAACTTCTAATTAGATGTAGTACCAAAACCAAATACACTAACCCCCTTTATCTCAACTAGCCAAAAATAACACGATCTTAAGCATGCTATAATATGAGGACTTCTAATCAAAAATCAAGATTAACATAATATAAACCCAAACTAACCCTCATAAAACTACAAATAAGAATAAGCACCCAAAACTAGAAACACAGAGCATAACAAAGGAAGGAAACAATGAAGATTCAACCAAACGACCCAAATATGGGTTTGATCATGTGAGTTCTTGCATCCAAGGTCACAAAATGGACTAGGCCAACATCTCCTAAATTAAAACCCAACAACACACAAAATTAGCACTATCCAAATAGAGAAGACATAACAAGTAGAACACAGTAGAGGGGAAGAATCAGGGGCTTCGCTGCCAGTGAGGTCAGCCCAGTTAATAAATTGATCTTTGTTCCCAACACAAGAACATCCTATTCAAAGCCCAGACTTCAAGCATCAACAAAAACAGAAAAAAGTAAAGCAGAGCGACCCGAAATTTAAGCAATGAAACAAAGATGAAGGGAAAATGAAGGCTAATGCAACACACTAGGCTTCTTCGCTGAAGAAGCTCAGCCCAATTTCAAATTAACCCCCATTAATAGAGGCAGATTCATTCTCAAACCTAGAAAACAAATCAGAAATAGTGGAAGGCGACCTAATCATGAAGCAAAATTTAACCCAAAATTGAACCAATTTCATGCTAAAATCGCAAAAACAGTTCACGAAATAAAAGACTTTAATCAATTTCACAAAAATTACAAGTTGCAACCTTTGATTTGAGTTAAACAAAACTGGAAAGGATAGAGAAATTGGATAATAAAAAAACCCTAAATTTAACCCTAAATCACTAAAACTGAACTGGAAGTTAAAACACTAAAAATTATCTAAAAATTGGAATTGAAACTAACAAGAACCCTAAAACCTAAATTACCCCTTCCTTGCTGCAACCCTTCAATTTATACCTACCCCCTCAAGCTCGCTTCTAGCTTCCATCTCGGCCGCCGTTGACGTGCGATGGCATGGATGGTGGTGATGATGTTGTGATGGCATGTGAATAAAGGTGTAGCAGAGGATGAGGATGATTGTGGTGATGGTGGCATTGGAGATGATGGTGTTGTGGTGAGCCAGAATAAAAATACAGAATAGAAGAAGGGGCTCTCTCAGGGTCACTCGGGTCCCTTGTCATGAGGGGGGAGAGAGAGTGTGAGGATTAAAGGGGGTTGTGAGTCACATGAGGAGCACGGGTTGAGAAGGAGGCTGGTGGGATTCTTTCTTATTTTATTTTTATTTTTATTTCTACCTCTTTTGCCAGGGTAGGAAATGGGTTAAGGTTAATGGTTGGCTTCTTGACCCAATTTCTTCACTTTTCACCAAATTCCTTCATTTTCTTATTTCTCAACACCTACAAAAATTAAATAAAATTCAAATAAAAATTTCATGTTAGTTAGGTCTTATGAAATTATGCGAGTGGTTAGTAATAATTTAGGTTCGGCTCCATTTATAATTAATGTTTATAGTTGTTTATCATTTTAGTTACCTTAATAATGAATTATATTAGTAATTTGTGAGGTTAATTTCTTCCATCACACCTGAGAAGATGACCCTTAAGTACTCCGACAAATGTCTCATACTTGCAGCTTAATATTTTACACTCGAAATTATTATATAAGTTTTTAGGGCCGTTGTCAGGGACGACGGCAAGAGATTCAGTCACATTTTCATTTTCTTTGCTATTTTCTTATTGGATGTATATGTTTTGTCTTGCTTTCTTTATTTCGTTATTACTTGTTGCTTAGTTTAGTTTAGTTCCTGAAAAAATCCAAAAAAAATTAGAATGGTTAAAAAAGTAAAAAAAATGGGAAAAATTTTGAAAGCCCCAACAAATTGAAAAACTTGAAAAAGTTTAAAACAAATGTCAATTTTCCAAGCGATTTTTGAGAAGATTGAAACATTTTTGTGCTCAATGTGTTGATCATTGTTTTGAGAAATGGGAAATTTAGCAAGTGATCTTCGAGGGTCTTAATGATGAATAGCAGGATCATGTTAAGAGCACCCTAGGGATTTGGAATATTTGTTCACTAACGCTCCCGATAAAATTTGAGATTTCTTTAAATATTTGGCTCACGATACTTGGGAGTATGAAAATGCCAGAGAGATCTTTAATCACCCTATTCCTGACCCTTATGTGATGCATGTTGCACCTTTTGTTGAGAGTCAGACTGGGAGTATATCTTATGAGCACTCTCATACTCTATGTGCTCCTATTTCGTGTGATTATTATTATTCCTTTGATCATGATGTTAATACTTGTCCATTGCTTTGTAGACCACACATATTAGAGGCATTGGCTACCTTTAATCGGGAGATTTACTTTCAGAGTTTACTCAAGACTGACCTTAGTTTAGGTTGTTCTACACCCGAGGCTTGGTCTTGTGAGGACTTTGATGTCAGGAGTGAGGCACCGATTCCTTTACAGTATGATTTTATGATGATACATTTTGATGACCTTGAAGAAGCAAGTGATCCCTCATCTCCTTTAGCAGCTGCTCCCTTCCTAGACTTTAGCACGAATAGTGACCACCCTGTTCATGCCCAAAAAGTGTTATTTTTACGATACTTTTATACCTGATTTATGCTCATTATAATTGTTATTTTTAGGTTTTTATTTGATTTTATTTTGTTTTGTAGGTATCGAATAAATGTGAAAAAAATACGAAAAAAGATGAAAAATGCCGGGAATAAAGCAGTGGGCTAGATTACTCAAACCCGACCCAATCCTTAAGCCCATTATTTTGTTTAGCCCAAAGTGAGAGGAAAGAAAAGAAAAAAAAAGGGGAAAAAACCTAAAATCTACCCAGCCCATGTGTCGTGCGTGTGATCCAACTTCTCCCCCTTTTAAACTTCTTCTCTCTCCTCTCTCAGTCCCAGAAACCCGATAGACCCCCCCTCATTCTCGGCTTCTTCTTCTTCACCACCATCTCTCTTTCTTTTGAACCCAAACCACCACAAGCATCATCAGCATCGCCATCATCATCAAGCACCACCACGAG
The DNA here is from genome assembly GCA_017589665.1 of Selenicereus undatus. NCBI lineage: Eukaryota > Viridiplantae > Streptophyta > Magnoliopsida > Caryophyllales > Cactaceae > Selenicereus > Selenicereus undatus. The sequence continues at coordinate 57,744,713 of JACYFF010031958.1, forward strand.
CACCATCAACGCTCCTCACATCGCCAGCTTGCATCATCCTCACCATCCACGTGTGTCGGATCAATGATTAAGATTGAAGAGGGCTAGGCATAAAAGGAGGCAGTGGCGTTTTTGGAAGAAGAATTAGGTAACAATCTAGGGTTTAGGTTAGGTTTAATTTCGTTTTTCAGTCATTCGAAATTTTAGGGTTCTTATTTCCCTTTCGATTTTTAAACTCAAATTCAACCTTCAAATTCATGTAAATTGGTTTGCTTTCATCAAATCCGAGTTGTGTTTGCAAGGTTTAGTTAGTGTAGGCTTTGAATTTTATGAAATTGGTTCAACTTGGAAGTGGGTAATCCGCTCTTGATTCAACTTTTCTAGGTCTGTTGCTGAAGCTCGGGTTGCCTCTTCTAGTTTGGTCGAATTCTAGATTTGGTTTTGAAAGGTTGCAAGTTTGATTTCGATTCCGGGTTGGTTTTTGATGACAGCTCGATTTCTTGTTGAAAGCTCTGTTCGGTTCTGTTAGTCCCCTCCCCTGCTACTCTGTTTTTTTGCTTGTTTTAGATGAACCTAGTATGCTCAGTTTTGGTCCATGACTAGATTAATGCTCAGTATGCTTTTTTGAGATGCATCAGTACTCTAGTGTCGATTTTGAGTTGTGGCTCGCTTCCTCTATTTGTTTGTGCTTTTGGTTTCCCTTCCCTATAACCTAGTGATGTTAATGATGGTTTGTTTGGCCGTTTTTTACTGTATGCTATTTTTAGTTGAGTTAATTTTAGTAATTTGTTTTTTTTTACAGTTTGGTTGATGCAAGTATTCTAAGCTTCTGTTTGATGGTTCTGAACCTAAGCTCTACTTTAAGTTGCTATGCTCTGATTAGGTCATGTTGGATTGCTCAGCTTAAGATTGCTTGTTGATTCATATCAAAATCGAGAATGCAAATAGCTTTCGCCTTTCATGGATTTCACTAAGTTAGATTTGCTTTGGGTTGTTGGTTGCTTGATATTGATCAATTTTCTTTCCTTTATAGCATTGAGTATGTTTTATTAGCTTTAAGATAATTGGTAATTAGATAGGCTCTTCTCCATGACCTTAATCTCCCCCACGTCCCTGAGGAGACGACCCTCAAGTACTACAGCGAAAGTTGTACGCTTACGGCACTTTAGTTTACACTCGAAAATATCATACACACCCCGAGGGTAGTCTGACCATTCATGACTCGTCTCTTACTTTAGCTCCCTTAGGAGAGCTCGAGTAGGGAGATGGTTTTAACACTGATACTACTTTTGGCGGTTAGTGTGGCATATTAATTGAGTCAGATGATACCTCTTTTGAGGAGCATTCTCACATGACCCTTCTGATGTGGAGTTTAGTGAGGTTTCACCTCACATAGAGCTTAGTGATCCCATTTTTGATAAGTCTTCCCTTGACTTAGTTCCCTCCCCTCCCATTTCATCTCTTTCTTCTTTCTTTCCCATTTTTGTCCATTCTTTAGACCCTCTCAAGTCCTCTTTTGCAGAATCTGAGACTTTTATGCTTGGTAGTCCTTGTTTAAATCATTCTCTTGATGATAGTGACATAGAAAAACTTGAGGATCACTTTGAGGTGAAGAACTTGACCTTAGGCCCTCCTATGAGCTTTAATAAGTTGTTATGAGCTTTGGTCGGTTTTTATGAGTAGCAGCTTGTGAGTTGAGATGGAGTGGCTGATGCTCCGTGGTCCTCCTCAACATCATCTAAGTAAGGCACTAATTTGGGCACAATCAATACCCAACCTGGTATGATTGTTCCACCCCCTTCCCTATTCTCCTTTTTTCATTTCTTTTCTTTCTTTTTGTACATAGTTGTGGATAGTTAGGACTATGATTGTGTGAATGATCAATCTTGAGGAGAAATTTGGGATTTGTTCATCCAAATTGGCTATGATCACCCTTGGTTGTGTTATGGCATACTTTGTTTTGTAAATAGTTGTTAGTTGTGGATATCCAAGAGTGTGAATAGTTGTTGCTATCTAGGATTGTTTCTGTATGTTTAAGTTGTGTGTTTTGTTTCCTTGGTTTTCTGAGTTTTTGTTTTTCTTTGGGTTTTTTTTTGTGTCGTACTTTGTTTCTCTTTCTTTTTGGTGTTTTAGTGGTTTTGTTTTTGCTTTGCATTTTCTTTTTCTTTTGTTTTGTGCCTTGTTTTATTTCAGGTCCCTTTTTCTTTTGTTTTGTATTTAGGAGCTCCTTGGTGTTGTTTTGTTTTTATTTTGGTAATTATGTGTGTTTTTGTTTTGTTTTGTTTAGATTTTATTTGGTTTTGTTTTTTTTTTTTAGAATTGCATTTTGTTTTGCATTCTTTTGTGATTTTGATTTTGGTGATTTTGTTTTTGTTTTTGATTTTTGGTGGTGTCATAGTTTGTATCTTGCGGATTTGCATCAGCTTTACGGTTGTATAGCTTATGTGATTGCTTTTTGGAGTCTTAGTTCCCACAATGAGGACATTGTGGAGCAGAGGTGCCCGTTGTATATATTTTTTGAAAATTTTGAAAAATTCAAAACGACTTTTGTCTTTCATTTAGGTTTTATGTGGTTTCTTAGGCGAACGTAGTCCTATGTTGCTATGTCATTGAATTGTACGTAAATAGAGTTTGCATGATGAGATGTCTAGTTGAGGATTTAGATTCAATTTTTCATAATAACCCCATCTCATATGTGTGATTTTGTGCTTACCTTCCTCACTTTGCTGTCAATTCCTAGGGCCTTGTTGTTAAGTTGACATTTGAACTCTTTGTTTGTCGAAGTTGCTTTCTATGCTCTTGAAATATGAAAAACTCTTCATTTGTCGGAGTCTAAAAAAAGTGAATAAAAACCCAGGCCCAATATTCGAGCTACTATCTTTATTTCATATCTTCAATTGGCTTGAATATGTGCTATTTTACTTGATTATGCATTTGTTTGGGCAATGAAATAAGTCTTTGCACATTCTAATAAAACCCCCTTTTGGGGAAGGCCTTAATATTTTTAAGTCAAGCGGTTTTATTATTCTTGTTGGAAAAATAAAAAAAGGAAAAAAAAGCAGCAGAGAAGGTAATTAGGTAAGAAAACGGGGATCGTGTCAATGTCAGCAACTTGATTTTTTCACATGCACCAAGGTATACATATCATTGCATATTCTATGTAGGATGAAAAATGAGAGTCGGGTTACTTCTTTTGACTTAGTTATCTCATGATTGTACATTCCATTTGCATATAATTTGGTGATTTGGTTACTATGGTGTGGCAATTGCCTAAATCATGTATATAATTTCCCCAATTACTTGTATATATGTTTATGTTTCGAGAAAAAAAAAATCCAAAAAGTTTGTCCTTTGTTTTGAAAAGATTTTTGTCGGTGTTTCACTTGAAAATTCTCACGAGGCCTCACTCGTCCACTTGGAAAACCGAAGGGTTTAAAGGGCTTGTTACATACGCTAAACACAACCGTGATTCCTACGAAAGTCAGTTAGGCTCTTCTTTTTCTTATTTTCTGTTTCTTTTTAGCTAGTTTAGCTTGTTTTACTTGATGATGAGTAAAATGTTGGTGTGAGGGTATTTGTTTACACCAAAAATATGATATTTCACGATACCTTTACATCTTATTTATGCTCAACATAATTATTATTTTTAGATTTTTATTTGATTTTGGAGGTGTTGGAAAAAAATTTAGAAAAACATGAAAAAGATGAAGAAAAATGCTGAAAATGAATAAGTGGGTCAAGAACCCAACCACATACCTTAGCCCATTCTATATGCTAGCCCAAAAGCAAGAAAAAAATAATAAAATAATAAACAAAATCCTAACTCCTACCTAGCCCCCCCGCCCCACGCTCAACTCACATGACCCACCCCCTCCCTTTATTCCCCACTGTCTCCTCTCTTATTGGGCTCAAGCCAAATAGAAATCCCCCACCCCTCTGATCCTCTCGATTCGCGGTCTCTCTCTCTCTCTCTCTGCATTCATGTCTCTTTCTCTCGAAATCGAACCACCATTAGAACCCATCTTCACCATCACTTCCATCATCTTCAGTGCCGCCAACACCACGCATCGCCAGCTCACCATCGCCAGCGCATCAGTCATCTCCACCATCCATGGATGCCCTTAATCAAACGGGCAGAAATAGAGGAGGGCGAGTATAAATCAAGCAACGGCAAAGAGAGCTAGGCAACATAGGTCTTTACGTTATAATTTTAGGGTTTTTAGTTAGTCTAATTCGAATATTAGTAATTTAGGGTTTTGTTTTCATTTCATTTGTTTCGTTTTCCAATAGTAGATTCGTTCTTTAGCTTGCAATTTCACCAAATTAAGCTTTATTTTGTTATTCAGAGTATGCTTTAATGAATTTTGGTTTGTTATTAAACTGATTGTGGATTTCGTTTTATATCATTCTCAACTTCACCTCCTTTGTTTGTTTCGGATTTCATATCTGAATTTGATTGGAATTTGTGATTATGAGTTGTTTTGAGCTTTGGCGAATCATTTTGCTAGCTAGTTGCAATTTTGGCTAGTGATGGATTTGAATCCCCCTCATTTGCTTCCTTTCCTGGTTAATGCATTTTGAGCAACGGATGAGCTTTCATTGAGCAGGGAAGCCCTATTTCCCCTATCTTCTCATGTCTCTATCATTCTAGCGCTCTTCTAGCGAGCTTGGATTCTGCAAGTAATCAGGTGAATCATACCGACTTTGGGTTGTTTGTGTTTAGTTGATTTCAATGTTCTCTATTCCACATTTTCCTAATATCTATTAATAGTTTAAGGTTCTTACCTATTTAAGAGTTACTTGATTAGTTTCATCTCCCCTTTCTTTTGTTTCTTTTGGTCAGATAATGGAATTAGTTGCATTTGAATTTGCCATTTCATCTTAAACTTGAAGTTAGTCAGGTGCTATAAAATTATGCGAGTGGTTAGTAATAATTTAGGCTCAACTCCATTTATAATTAATGTTTGTAGTTGGCTATCATTTCAGTTAGCTTAATAATGAATTAGATTAATAATTTGTGATCTTAATCTCTTCCATCATCCCTAATGAGACAACTCTAAAATACTACGACAAAAGCCATATACTTACAGCTTAATATTTCACCCTCTACATTATCATACAGTGGTCGTATTACTCGAAAAAGTTAAATATGACTTGTGAAGATTGATGAGCTCGCACCTAACCTTTTACAGAACAATTTGAGAACATTATCGAGTTCTTGGTAAGATTCTAGATTTGCTCTGCAAAAGAGAAGGCTATCGTCCTGGCACTTTGATACCAATTCCATGTTTTCTACTGTCATGTACCTTTAGAAGGGCCCTTGGGAGAATTTCTATACAGACAATAAATAGGTAGGCTAAGAGTGGTCTCTTTGTCAGATGCCTCTAGTGGGCTTAAAAAAACCACAAACACCATTGTTGATGATAAGTGAGTAGGACATTGTAGTTTTGGGTTCTTTAATCCATCTAATGGAGGTCACCACACTATAGATCAAGCTCAATAAGGTACCCCAACTCATAATATTCAAGCACTAGTCCAAGAGGTCACGAATCAAGGTTTCAGTCCTATTGATTATTCATGCATATCCATGAAGCCATTAGTGTGTCACTTGATCCAGTAAACACTGGAGTTATTTTGGGAGCAAATTAGCTCATTTTCTAGCTCACATTAAAGCTAGTAGATGATAGAAGTTCCCCATCTTTTGGCGCCAACATAGCAGCTCATTCAGCCAAATCAGATTACTCAATCAACATCCTGCCCAATTCACTCCAATATGTCCAGTTCTGGGATTCAACTTTGACTCTATTTTACAACCATCTTTTGAATTGTTTAAGGAGGTGAAAAGGTGTCCAAAATATGATCACAAGTGACCTCAAACTTACAAGATCACATAGCAACAATTTTTGTCCAAATCAAGTTCACGAGAAATTCCCTTTAATCCACTGGTAGCTTTGTTACTGCCCTTGCTGACTGCCCCCGGAGTTCTCAAGGTTTGAAGCTATAACTTACACTTTGTGGTCATCATTAGGAGAGCTAAGATGTTGCATTAGCTTGACACCTCATCAATGGTGATTAGTGAGTGGAATAGGTGTCAAAGATCAAGCTAAACCTGCTGTTTAGGGGCTACTTTTTTGTAAACTTATGCTACTATTTTTATTATATCTTATACTTTGATTAGTTGTTGAGAGAGAGAAAGAAGCTTAGTTCAAAGCCATATTTTCACTTGTACGAACTCGGTTGAAGTTGTATGAAAGTTGAGCTTATCTCCTTCTCTCAAAATCCTTTCTAGCTTATCCGACAATCCAGCCATTGTAGGTGGTGATCTATTGAGTCTTGTGCGCTAATAGGTGGCGTGTCTTATCTAATTTGCAACTAGGGTTCCTGATTCTAGCTTGCTAGTGTGTCTTATCCTAGTTTGGATCTGTTTGTTTCGTTTTCATTGAGTTCCAACCCACTACTTCAGTTCTAGTTTGTAAGTGTTTGTTTGAAGAGTTCTTTATATCTATTTGTCTTTCTTATTCTTAGTTGAACCTCCATCATATTTTTCATCAAAGCTTAGTCTACTTTCCTAGGCTTGAATCTCAGTTGCAAACACAACCCTCTCACCCAAACATATACTCATAAAGAAGCAAGTACTATTCAGGTAAGATGAGCAGCAGCATGACCTTCGAGGAAAAATTTGAGGACTTAATAAAGAATTATGAGAATCTGGAGAAGCAGAATGAATATCTCAAAAGGCAGCTTAGGGAATCCCTTAAGAACAAAAGGAGAGTCGTGCAATCTGATGCAGCTAGCTCTTCAAGTCACTTACGTCGAGAGTCTAAAAGCCAAGAGAACCCTTTTGAGACACCAGTGAAGATGATCTTGAACCAAGGAATAACATAGACAGCACCATCATCATCGAACAAACTTTGACATCAAAACAAAGGTTCAAGAGTTTGAAGCAAGACTTCACCCTAATGAATTTCTTGAATTGTTACGCATAGTTGAGAGGGTCTTTGATTACAAAGACATTTCAAAAGATAAGAAGGTCAAGTTGGTAGCTTTGAGACTAAGGAAATATGCATGACTCTGGTGGACCAACTTATGTGGCAAGAGAGCCAAGAAAGGGAATAGCAAAATCAGGATTTAGGCTAAGATGAAATCCAAGCTCAAGAATAGGTTCTTACCACCTTCTTATCTCAGGATAATTACACTCAACCATATAGTTTGATTCAAGGAACCACGACTATTGAGCAGTATACTCAAGAGTTTAAAAAACTCTTGATAAAATGTGATTTGTAAGAACATGGGGACCACGCTATACTGAGATATCTGAGTGGGCTTGACTATCATGTTGTTGAACATGAGGATGTTTGTGTGTTGGCTCGCAGAGTTGAGCAACAAAAGAAATCTAAGGTAAGAAATAAAGAACCACGCAAACCCTTTCCCAGAACCCAACCTTTTAACAAGGGGAGCATTCAGCTAACCCCTAAGCCTACTAGCAACTCATCCCAAATTTTCTCTAAGGACCCCAACTCCATAAAACAAACTCGCGTCTGGCTATAATGCTAATAAGAGACGTTACAGGTGTCATGGTTTGGGATGTATAACCTCTGATTATCCCAACAAAAGGGTGATTATCCTAGAAAAATAGCAAGTTGCACAAGAGGAAGAGATGGATCCTAAATGGGAAGTTTACTTGATAGAAGAGCAAGAAGGAGAAGAGGTGGTTGCTGAACCAGATGACGGAGAAATGTTGGTGATCAGAAGAGCTCTTAACGTCTAGAGAAGTGCCAAGGATGAGCAAAGGGAAAACATCTTTCATAGAAGATGCACCATACGTTACAGGTGTCATGGTTTGGGATGTATTGCCTCTAATTATCCTAACAAGGGGGTGATTATCCTAGAAAAATATCAAGTTGCACAATAGGAAGAGATGGAGGATGAATGGGAAGTTTACTTGATAAAGTAATATGGAGAGGAAGTGGTTGTTGAACCAGATGAGGGAGAAATGTTGGTGATCAGAAGAGCTCCTAAAGTCCAGAGAAGTGCCAAGGATGAGCAAAGGGAGAACATCTTTCATAGAAGATGCACCATCCAGGGCAAAGTCTACTCCTTCATCATAGATAGTGGGAGCTACTCCAATATAGCCTCTTCCACTCTAATTAAGAATCTTGGCCTACAAACTTCAGTGCAACCCCACCTTTGCTGCATCTAGTGGCTTAATCAAGGTAAGGGTTTGCAAGTCAATTCTAGATGCTTTTTGTTTCTCAATTGGCAAGAGTTATTTTGATGAAGTGTAGTCTGACATAATCCCCGGATGTATGTCATGTGTTATTGAGAAGGCCCTGGTTGTTTGACAAGAGAGCAACTCATGATGGTTACTTGAATACTTATTCATTCAATAAGGATGACAAGAAAATAACTCTTTCCTCTTTAGGTCCATATCAACTACCTAAACACAAGCCCCTCAATACCTCATACCAAACTGAAATGCTACTTACTCTAGTGGAGCCTACCCTCAAGGCTTCACAACATGAATTCAGACCTTTCAAGGGTTAGATTCTTTAATCCAATTCTGACCCACAAGAGACCTAGCCTTTTCCACCACAAGCCAAAGTCATCCTTGACTAGTATGCCCATGTTTTCCCTAAGGAGATTCCTCCTGGCCTCCCTCCTAAAAGAACTATCCAGCACCACATTGATATAATTCCAGGGGTTGTTCTGCCCAATAAACTAGCCTACATAATGAACCCTAAAGACACTTAAGAAGTACAAAGACAGGTGGAGGAATTGGTGGCCAAGGGAATGCTGAGAGAGATATTGGGCCCGTAGGTTCTGCCAACCTTGCTTGTTCCTAAGAAAGATGGGAACAAGAGGATGTGTATAGATAGTAGAGTTATCAACGAGATAATTATCAAGTATAGATGTCATATTCCTAAGAAGACATATTGGATGAGCTCTATGGGTCTAAGCTTTGCTGTAAGGTGGATTTATTGAGTAGTTACTACCAGATCAAGACCAGACAGGGTGATGAATGGAAGGCTGCCTTTAGTGGTTAGTTATGCCTTTTGGCCTATCTAATGCACCCAGTACTTTCATGAAGTTGATGAACCATGTGTTTAGACCCTTTATAGGCAGATTATATGTTGTGTGTTTTGATGATATCCTAATCTATAGTAAAACAAAAGGGGAGCATGCCATCTATCTCCAACAAGTGATTCAGATCCTAGAAAGGGAGAAGCGATATGGAAATCTCAAGAAATACACCTTCTTTACTCATGAGGTCATCACATTCTTGGGATACATAGTTGTTGCCAGTGGGATCCAAGTAGAAGAAACCAAGGTGGAGGCAATTAGGAACTAGCTAGTTCCTGGGAGCATTCATGATGTGAGAAATTTTCATGGGTTAGCTTCATTTTATAGGAGGCTCATCAAGAACGTTAGCACCATCATGGCACCATTGACTGAAGCGATTAAAAGGAGTTCTTTCTAATGGCACTCCAAGGCTCAACAGCCCTTTGAGGAGATTAAGAGTAAGCTGACTCAAGCATCAGTTTTGGCACTACCTTGTTTTGAAAAAATCTTTGAAGTTAAGTGTGATGCCGCAGGAGTAGGCATTGAAGGAGTTCTAACTCAAGACGGCATACCTTTGGCCTTCTTTAGAGAGAAACCATGCAACTCAAAGGGAAAATACTCCACCTATGATAAGGAATTCTATGCAATCATTAGGTGCTCTGCGCATTGGAGCCACTATCTCATTGCTCAAGAGTTTATTCTACATTCTGATCATGAGGCATTAAAATATATCCAAGGACAACACAAGCTCAATGCTAGACATGCTAAATGGGTAGAGTATCTTTAGGCTTTTCATTTCACAGTCAAGCATAAGTCTGCCAAACTGAATCAAGGAGCTAATGCACTATCTAGAAGACACCTCCTTCTATTTCAGCTTAAAACTTGTGTTTTAGGTTTTGAACACCTCAAACATTTATATGAACATGATGAGGACTTTAGGGAGTCGTATGATCAATGCAAGTAGAAGCCCTAGGGAAAGTATCTTATCCAGAATAGGTATTTGATCATGGGAACAAGACTATGTGTTCCCATGAAATAAGGGACCTACTGATCAAAGCAGTTCATGGAGGAGCCCTAACTGGCTACGATGGAGAAAATAAGATGAAATCTATGCTTAAAGACATTATTATTGTTCAAATATGACTAAGGATGTCCAGGATATCCTCAAGAGATGTGCTACTTGCCAAGTAGCCAAGAGCCACTCCCTACCCCAAGGGTTGTATACACCACTTCCAGTTCCTCTTGGCCCTTGCATAGATATGAGTATGGACTTTGTGCTAGGCTTGCCACAGACACAAAGGGAGAAAGATTCAATCTTCGTCATTGTAGACAGATTCTCTAAGATGACTCATTTCATAGCCTGTACCAAGACTAATGATGGTTTTCAAGTCACTGAGCACTATTTCAAGGAGGTAATGAGGGTCCATATAGACCTATCAGTTCGGGCGAGCAGTTTAAATACTATTCGGGTTCGGGTAAAATACAAGTCGGGTGTATTTCGAGTTCAAGTAAAATACGGGCTGGTATATTTCGATTTTACGGGTTTCGGGTCAACCAAATGGGCTTGGAGCGTCTTTTTAGTGAGTTATTTCTCTTTTTGTAAAAATCAAAATCTTGGAATATTTATTACTTAAAATTGTCCATATTTAATAAACAAACATTATAATTATAATTAATTAAAAGAATATAAAAAATATTTAAACTTTTCAGTATGATATATGAATGCCATGTACCGGTAGACACTAAGTCACGTTTTAAGTGTATTTGTCTGTTTATTAAATACTAATAATAAGTCGGGTCATTCATGGGCCGATTGATCTAAAGCATGATAACGGATTGGAGCAGTTCAACCCATTACCAATCCATTTAATGATTTAAAATTTTGTTAATTATCCTACCATTACCTAATTATGTATGCTTTAATACTGGGTCGATCCTAACATGAACACAAATTAGTCCATTGTTCAACACTTACATCAAGTTTGAGGCCAATTAAAAGGAAGCCAAATAAAAGGATATTATAGACGCACAAAATATTACAATTATTTATTAATTATAACATCAAAATTTTAGATTATTATAAAGTAATATTATTTAAAATGCAATGAGACATATTCAATTCACTAGGAATATAATGGTATGACTTGCACATTTTTAATAATTGTGTTATTCTGAATTAATTTTCTTAACACTAGATATGTCATGGCAGTCATGCCCATTTCTAAAATTGTTTCATTTATTAGTTGTATATGACGTTATTTTATGAGAATGAATTTCGAAAAGAACGGATACTATCGTCTAATTTGGAAGAGATGCGATAGGTATAAAACGTCTCTCTAAATGATTCATTATAATTAAAAACTATCATTGTTAAAGGAAAAAAATTAAAGAAAAATAAAAAACAAAGATATAATATTCGACTTGAGCGGGTGGGTTCGGGTTCTGGTCGGGTTTGACCCAAAAATTTGCGATTTTTTCGGATTCGGTTTATTTCAAGTTTGGCTCGAGAAAATCGTGTTCAAAACCCAAAATTTTCGGGCTAGTTCGGGTCGCGTTTTCAAGTCGGGTTTTCGAATTGGGACAATTTTTGCCAGGCCTAGCTCCGTCTGTCCCGAGGTCCGTAGTATCAAATAGGGATACCAAGTTTTTGAGTCATTTCGAGAACACCCAGTGGAAGAAGTTGGGAACCAAACTCAATTTTAGCACCACTTGATCCACCAACTAATCGCCAAACTGAGGTCACCAACAAGACCCATAGTTCCCTCTTAAAGGATGTTGATAAGGAATCAGTCTAGGGCCTGGGATTTCCTACTCTCCCACGTGGAGTTTGCATATAATAGAGGACCCCACAAGACCACTGGCTTATTCCCTTGTAAGACAGTATATGGTTTTGATCCTCTAACTCTACGGGATATGGCCCCAAGAGCCATTAAAGGAATACCCAGAGCAGAGACAGAGAAGAGGGTCAAGGAAATCCAGGAGCTGCATGATAAAGTAAAGGAGAAGATTGGAAAAAGCAATGCCAGCTACTAGTCCAGTGCAAACAACCATAGAAAGAAGGTTTTCTTTCAGCCTGGAGGCCTAATGTGGGTTTATTTGAGGAAGGAGAGATTTCCACAAAAGAGAAGACCTAAATTGACCCTAGCGTAGATGGTCCGTTTGAGTTTTTAGAGAGAATCAATGACAATGAATACAAAGTTGAGCTAGCAGTAGAGTATGGGGTCACAGCCACCTTTGATGTGGCAGATTTCAGTTTTTATTTGGATGATGTACCCTTTCAGAATTTAAGGCCAAATTCTCATCAAAGGAGGGGAGGATGATGGAGGTCACACACTATAGACCAAGCTCAATTAGGTACCCCAGCTCATAATATTCAAGCACTAGTCTAGGAGGTCATGAATCAAGGTTTCAGTTCCATTGATAATTCATGCATGTCCATGAAGCCACTACTGTGTCACCTGATCTAGTAAGCACTGGAGTTATTTTAGGGAGTAAATTAGCTCATTTTCTAGCTCATATTAAAGGTAGTAGATGATAGAAGTTGACCCACCTTTTGATGCCAACACAGTAGCTCATTCAGCCAAATCAGACTACTCAGTCAACATCCTGCCCAGTTCACTCTAGCAGGTGCAGTTTTGGGAGTCAACTTCGACTCTATTTTACAGCCATCTTTTGGCTCGTTTAAGGAGGTGGAATGGCCTCAAAAATATTATCACACGTTACGTAAAATTTGCAGCATCAGATGAGACATCAACAATTTATATGCAGTTCAAGTTCACAAGAAATTCCCCTCGATGCACTGGTTGCTTTGCTACTACCCTTGCTAACTGCCTGGGAAGTTCTCAAGGTTTGAAGCTACAACCCACACTCAATGGTCATAGTTAGGAGAGCTGAGATGCTACATTAGCTTGACACCTCGTGAATGGAGATTAGTGAGTGGAATAACTGTCAAGCTAAACCTGTTGTTTAGGGTCTTTGTTTGTTTAAACTTATGCCACTAGTTTTAGTGTCCCTTGTACTTTGATTAGGCATTGAGAGAGGGAATGAGGCTTTGTTTAAAGCCTAATTTTCACTTGTATGAATTGAAGTTGTATGAAACTTGAGCTTAGCTTCTTCTCTCAAAAGCCTCTTTAGCTTATCTTAGAATTCGGCCATTGAAGGTGGTGATCTAGTGAGTCTTGGTGTGCTATTTGATATTGTGTCTTATCCAATTTGCAACCAAGGGCCCTGATTCGAGCTTGGTGGTATGTCTTATCCAAGGTTGGATCAGTTTATGTTGTTTTCTTTGAGTTCCAATCCACTACTTTAGCTTCAGTTTGTCAGTGTTTGTTTGAAGAGTTCTTTGTATCTGTTTGTCTTTCTTGCGCTTGCCTAAATCTGCATCACCATCCAACTCATTTGGGATGGAATCCTAAGCTTCTAAGAGCAGTAAAGAGGAACTGTCACTCCACCCGATCGTAAGTTTAATCCATATCACGTAAGCCTCCACAACCATCAATTTCACTGAGCCTCCACCACACTCCCTCATCATCTCATACATCATCACCATCATTGATCATCATCATCATCAATCATCATCACCACATTTCACCATCATCTTCACGGCCAAGTAGTAGTATGCTATTGCTATTTTTTTATTTTTAGTTTATTTTATTTTTTTGTTTAGTTTAGTATTAAACATGAAATCTTTGGATATTTGTTGGGATTTTATTTTTAATATAAGTAAGTAGATTTTTTATACTTAGTATAATCTATTTGAAACCACGCTAAATTAATTATTTTGAAACAAGTTTTTTGCTTTATTGTCTAGTTGATTTTTATTCCATGATTCTATAATGATTGGTATTTATCGTTCATAATATTCACGCCTAATTAGTTTAATACGACTTCTATGATAGTTTAAAAGGCTTTAGTACGTAAAAACTATAGTCATTTAGGCATTAGTATCAACCTAATTGATCATGGATGGCGCAAACCATCTCTTTTAATTAGCTAATCATTATAGATCTTTGTTAAATCAATTTGCTGATAAATTGGTTACAAGGCGTTAGATGATATTTTTCTAATACTTAGTGCTCTAGTTTGATTAAATTCTTGTGTTGGTATTCAGGTTATCAAAACTAGTAGGGTTTATATTAGGGTCAAACCTAAATAAACTATAATATAAGGAAAAACATGGAAGATTTGCTGGTGGATGTCTTTTACAGTATAACTCATGGATAAATCGATTTGTGTGTTGATGATAAATAATAATTTCCCTAGTGGATATAGATTATGCTTAGTATTTTTCATAAATTTGGTATTTTTGATATTTATTTGTTGCGTTTTAGTTAATTTCTTTAGTGTGTGAATTGTAATTCTTAAATTTATAAGCTTTAATATAAATTTCGTTTATCCCCCAAAAGAGTAGTCTTTTAGGAGAGTCTTGGTAATACTATATCAGTTAGATTTTGATTTTTTTGTGACTATAATTTTCAGATTTAATTTCTATTCTATTTTGCCATTTATTTACCAGTTTGTTAGAAATCATGTTAAAAATAGTTCCTTATGTGATTTTTGGTATTTTAATCCTGTTTAAGGTTTATAAAATATTCTAGTTTTCTACTATATAACTTCGTAATTTTTGGAAATTATTTCATAATTTTTCATAACTATTTCGTGAATTGGATATGTGCAGGTTTTTATTTTAATAAATCTGAAAATTACGTTTTTAATTTTTATTTTATGTTCTTAGGGTTTTATTTACTCCAGAAAATTATATCCTAAAATCTGGAAAATTTTATTATTTATTTTCGTATTTATACTACTGCAGTTTATTCTTTCTCTAATTTCATATTTTATTTTCTGTTTTAATTTTCTGGAGTTAATTTTCTGTTTTAATTTTTTTGAATTTAATTACATATAATTTTGGAGTTATAAAGTTATAAACTTGAAGAATATTAATTTGGATTACTTTCTGTAATTGTTAATATTAATTTTCTGCTTGTTATTTTCTGTTTTAATTTTCAGTCTAATATTGTGTTATTATTTCTGTTTTTATTTTTCAGATTATTTAGGATAGCTATTTACTGATTTATTTCCAGGATTAAATTTAGAATATTTAGGTCCAATATTAAGTATTTTTCAATATTTTTACTTATTAAATTTGATTTATTTTAGTAATATAAAGAGAAGTCATAATAAATTAGAGTAGTAAATTTAATTAGAATTAAACTTGCTTATTATCATAAGCTTTCCCCGAGGGATCGATCCCTACTTTCCTATGTTATAAATATTATTTATAAATTAAAGTAGTGGTTTAATTTGTAACTCTACGATAAGCTCTACAAATTTTGGCGTTGTTGCTGGTGAAACAAAATAAGATCGTTAGTTTACTTCTATTTAATTTTACTACTTTTATTGTTTTGTTATAGGTTATGAGATTAAGAAGTGATCGCATGATCGAAGACAAAAAGGAGCATACGTTTGCGGTGTTTGAAAGTAAAGAGATCATGTATGCTTAGTGGAGGAGAGGATCCATGAGCTCATTTGCGTCAAGCCAATGACAGTAAACAAAGGCGCTGGTTGGGAGGCAACCCGATGTTTTTTTTAGGGAAGTATACATTTAACTCTACTTTTATCTTGCTTATTTTTATCTTTTTGCATGCATTAGGGACAATGCATGAACTAAGTGTGGGAGGTGCATCCTGCATTTAGTTCCTGCAGTTTTCATTATTTTTTTTAGGGGTGAAAATAATGAAAATAAAAAAACAAAAAGTTTTATGATTTTCTTATGACTAATGCATGAACATGAGTTTATGGTAGGCTTTCTTGCTTAAAATTTTCTATTTTACTTACTTTTAGTTATTCTTCTATGAGTGGGGACTTTTGAACATGACAACTGTTATTCAGAGAAGTTTGAGTTGATTCTCATATATCTCTTTAATGAGTAACTGTCATGATTATCCATCTTATTTTATCATGTTATATATCCGCTTCCAAGGCAATAAAATGACCTAGTCCATTTCCCAGACTATTGAATTAGTAGAATAATTCATTAAAATTGTGATTTTACTTGTCTTAAAAATTTTTAAAAAGGAGAAGAAAAAAAAGAAAGAAAAAAAAAGGTTAGATCACCAACATGGGTAGGAATAGGTGGCTCGGCACCTTTTCCCTTTAAGTTTAGGTCTCAAGTTGAGCCTTATGTATGCACTAACCCATGATTAGGAGAGTCATGCCCCTTCTTGGGCCGATCAATAACTTGTACCAAAATAATAGTCAATAAAAAAATAAATAAATTATTAACTCCACCACCTCTATTCGGGAGAGTGTGAGACAGAGAGTGTTTAATTTCTAAGACCCTATATAGGCCTTGAATACGTGCGCAATTGGAGTTTGAAAAAAAAAGAGAAAAAAACTACAAGGCAAGTTTAGAATCAATGCCAATGAGTTATTCCTCCCAGTTAAATTGTCTCTATAGCCATACCGTACTTCAATTTTTCTATCGTAGAATTTTTAGACCTCTTGATCGGTGTATACGTGCTTAAAAGTGATGGATGGTTATTGCTCTTGTCACTTCATTAAAGAAATATTGTGAGGGTGATGAAGAAACTTTTTGATGGTAATCTGATGTTTAGTAGTTATTTACTTGTTGGAAAGAAAAATGATTAATTTTGAATAAAATTGTTGTTTAAGAAAGCCAATGCCTAGTATGAATATTATAGCTATAGATGACCTTATAAGAAAGAAAGATCGTTATTTTTTAGGTCAAGTCTCAGATTTCATTGCACGAGGACGTCCAAAGTCTACGCGTGGGAGAATTTGTTAAATCATAAATCATGCATTGTTTTAATAATTATTTTGATTATATTATATATATTATTTCATCTAATTTACTTTATTTATGTATTTTTCAGTTAAGCGTTGATAAAATAAACAGAACAAGAGAAGACGTCGCAGTTCAGATTTTACACGCTGAGTTATCAAGTCGGTCCAAAAATAATGACTTATGGAAAAACATTATATCCATAATGATTTATTTGGACTAGGGTTACAAAATTAATACTCCTAATTGAAGAGGAACCAGAATACTTGAAAGAGAAGGGGTCCAAAGAAGAAAACCCTAGTAGAATAATATTATAAAAAAAAAAAAACCAATACTACGCCTAGCCTCCACACCCCCTTTAAAACCCCCTTCACGTCACCTCTCAATTCTTCATCACCTCACCACCATCAATTTCACTAAGCCTCCACCACACTCCCTCATCATCTCACACATCATCACCATCATTGATCATCATCACCATCGATTATCATCACCACATTTCACCATCATCTTCACGGCCAAGTAGTAGTACGCTATTGCTATTTTATTTTTTTTTAATTTAGTTTAGTATTAAACATGAAATGTTTGGATATTTGTTGGGATTTTATTTTTAATATGAGTAAGTAGTTTTCTTATACTTAGTATAATCTATTTGAAACCACGCTAAATTAATTATTTTCAAAGAAGTTTTATGCTTTATTGTCTAGTTGATTTTTATTCCATGATTCTATAACGATTAGTATTTATCGTTCATAATATTCACGTTAGATTAATTAAAATACTTCCTAATTAGTTTAATGTGACTTTATATGATAGTTTAAAAGACTTTAGTACGTAAAAGCTATAGTCTTTTAGGCATTGATATCACCCTAATTGATCATGGATGGCGCAAACCATCTCTTTTAATTAGCCAATCATTATAGATATTTGTTAAATCAATTTGCTGATAAATTGGTTACAAGGCGCTAGATGATGTTTTTCTAATACTTAGTGCTCTAGTTCGATTAAATTCTTGAGCGGGTATTAGGGTTATCAAAACTAGTAGAGTTTATATTAGGGTTGGACCTAAATAAACTATAATATAAGGAAAAACAGGGAAGATCTCCTGGTGGATGTCTTTTACAGTATAACTCACGGATAAATCGATTTGTGTGTTGATGATAAATATTAATTTGCATGGTGGATATAGGTTATGCTAAGTATTTTTCATAAATTTGGTATCTTTGATAATTATTTGTTGCGTTTTAGTTAATTTCTTTAGTGTGTCAATTGTAATTCTTAAATTTATAAGCTTTAATATAAATTTAGTTTATCCCCGTAAAAGTGTAGTCTTGTAGGAGATTCCTGGTAATACAAGATCAGTTAGATTTTGATTTTTTTGTGACTATAATTTTCAAATTTAATTTCTATTCTGTTTTGCCATTTATTTACCTGTTTGTTAGAAATCAGGTTAAAAATAGTTCCTTATGGGATTTTTCGTATTTTAATCCCATTTAGGGTTTATAAAGTATTCTAGTTTTCTGCTATATAACTTCGTAATTTTTGGAAATTAGTTCATAATTTGTCATAACTATTTCATGAATTGGATATGTGCAGGTTTTTATTTTAATAAAGCTAAAAATTACGTTTTTAATTTTTATTTTATGTTCTTAGGGTTTTATTTACTCCAGAAAATTATATCCTAAAATCTGGGAAATTTTGTTATTTATTTTCGTATTTATATTAGTGCAGTTTATTCTTTCTCTAATTTCAGATTTTATTTTCTGTTTTAATTTTCTGCAGTTAATTTTTAGTTTTAATTTTTCTGAATTTAATTACATGTAATATTGGAGTTATAAAGTTATAAACTTGCAGAATATTAATTTGGATTACTTTCTGTAATTGTTAATATTAGTTTTTTGCTTGTTATTTTGTGTTTTAATTTTCAGTCTAATATTGTGTTATTATTTCTGTTTTTATTTTTCAGATTATTTAGGATATCTATTTACTGTTTTATTTTCAGGATTGAATTTAGAATATTTAGGAGCAATATTAAGTATTTTTCAAGATTTTTACTTATTAAATTTGATTTATTTTAGTAATATAAAGAGAAGTCATAATAAATTAGAGTAGTAAATTTAATTAGAATTAAACTAGCTTATTATCATAAGCTTTCCCCGTGGGATCGATCCCTACTTTCCTATGCTATAAATATTATTTATAAATCAAAGTAGTGATTTAATTTGTAGCTCTATGATAAGCTCTACAAATTTTGGCGTCGTTGCCGGGAAAGAAAATAAGATTAATTGTTAGTTTACTTCTATTTAATTCTACTACTTTCATTGTTTTGTTTTAGTTTATGAGGTTTAAGAGTGGTCGCATGATCGAAAACAAAACGGCAGATACGTTTGAGGTGTTTGAAAGTAAAGAGATCAGGTATGCTTAGTAGAGGAGATGATCCATGAGCTCATTTACGCCAAGTCAATGACAGTAAACAAAGGCACTGGTTGGGAGGCAACTCGGTGTTTTTTTTAGAGAAGTGTACTTTTAATTCTACTTTTATTTTCATTATTTTTATCTTTTTGCATGCATTAAGGACAATGCATGAATTAAGTGTGGGGGTTGCATCCTACATTTTAGTTCCTGCAGTTTTCATTACTTTTTTTTTTTAGGAGTGAAAATAATAAAAACAAAAAAACCAATTTTATGATTTTCTTATGACTAATGCATGAATATGAGTTTATGGTAGGCTTTCTTGCTTAGAATTTTCTATTTTACTATCTTTTAGCTATTCTTCTATGAGTGAGGAATTTTGAATATGATAACTATCATTGAGAGAAGTTTGAGTTGATTCTCATATATCTCTTTAATGAGTAACTGTCATGATTATCCATGTTATTTTGTCATGTTATATATCCGCTTCAAAGACAATAAAATGACCTAGTTCATTTCTCAGACTATTGAATTAGTAGAATAATTCATTAAAATTGTGATTTTTCTTGTCTTAAAAATATAAAAAAGGAGAAGAAAAAACAGAAAGAAAAAAAAAAGTTAGATCACCAACATGGGTAGAAATAGGTGGCTCGGCACCTTTCCCCTTAAGTTTAGATCTCAAGTTGAGCCTTATGTATGCAGTAACCCATGATTGGGAGAATCATGCCCCTTCTTGGCCGATCAATGACTTGTACTAAAATAACAGTCAATTAAAAAAATAAATAAAATAGTGATGAGAATAAATTATTAACTCCGCCACCTCTATTCAGGTGAGTGTGAGACAGGGAGTGTTTAATTTCTAAGACCCTATATGGGCATCGAATATGTGTGCAATTGGAGTTTGAAAAAGAAAAGAGAAAAAAATTACAAGGCAAGTTTAGAATCAATGTCAATGAGTTATTCCTCCCAGTTAAATTGTCTCTATAGCCATACCGTACTTCAATTTTTCTATGGTAAAATTTTTAGACCTCTTGATCGGTGTATGCGTGCTTAAAAGTGATGGATTGTTATTACTCTTGTCACTTCATTAAAGAAATATTGTAAGGCTGATGAAGAAACCTTTTGATGGTAGTCTGATGTTTAGTAGTTATTCACTTGTTGAAAAGAAAACTGATTAATTTTGAATAAAATTGTTGTTTAAGCAAGCCAATGCCTAGTATGAATATTATAGCTATGCATGACCTTATAAGAAAGAAAGATCGTTAGTTTTTAGGTCAAGTCTCAGATTTCATTGCACGAGGACGTCCAAAGTCTACGCGTGGGAGAATTTGTTAAATCATAAATCATGCATTGTTTTAATAATTATTTTGATTATATTATATATATTATTTCGTCTAATTTACTTTATGTATGCATTTTTCATTTAAGCGTTGATAAAATAAACAGAAGAAGAGAAGACGTCGAAGTTTGGATTTTACACGCTAAGTTATGAAGTCGATCCAAAAATAATGATTTATGAAAAAATATTATATCCATAATGATTTATTTGGGGCAAGGGTTACAAAATTATTACTCCTAATTGAAGAGGAACCAAAATACTTGAAAGAGAAGGGGTCCAAAGAAGAAAACCCTAGTAGAATAATATTATAAAAAAAAAAAACAAAAAAACAATACCACGCCTAGCCTCCACACTCCCTTTAAAACCCCCTTCGCGTCACCCCCTCAATTCTTCATCACCTCACCACCATCAATTTCACTAAGCCTCCACCATACTCCGTCATCATCTCACACATCATCGCCATCATTGATCATCATCACCATCGATCATCATCACCACATTTCACCATCATCTTCACGGCCAAATAGTAGTATGCTATTGCTATTTTTTTATTTTTTATTTTTAGTTTAGTTTAGTATTAAACATGAAATGTTTGGATATTTGTGGGATTTTATTTTTAATATGAGTAAGTAGTTTTCTTATACTTAGTATAATCTATTTGAAATCACGCTAAATTAATTATTTTGAAATAAGTTTTATACTTTATTGTTTAGTTGATTTTTATTCCATGGTTCTATAACGATCAGTATTTATTGTTTATGATATTCACGTTAGATTAATTAAAATGCCTCTGAATTAGTTTAATGCAACTTCATATGATAATTTAAAAGGCTTTAGTACAAAAAACCTATAGTCTTTTAGGTATTAGTATCACCCTAATTGATCATGGATAGCGCAAACCATCTCTTTTAATTAGCTAATCATTATAGATCTTTGTTAAATCAATTTGTTGATAAATTGGTTACAAGGCGTTAGATGATGTTTTTCTAATACTTAGTGCTCTAGTTTGATTAAATTCTTGCGCTGGTATTAGGGTTATCAAAACTAGTAGGGTTTATACTAGGGTTCGACATAAATAAACTATAATATAAGGAAAAATGGGGAAGATCTCCTGGTGGATGTCTTTTACAGTATAACTTATGTATAAATCGATTTGTGTGTTGATGATAAATATTAATTTGCATGGTGGATATAGATTATGCTAAGTATGTTTCATAAATTTGGTATCTTTGATAATTATTTGTTGCGTTTTAGTTAATTTTTTTAATGTGTCAATTGTAATTCTTAAATTTATAAGCTTTAATATAAATTTCGTTTACCCCTCCAAAAGAGTAGTCTTTTAGGAGAGTCTTGGTAATACTAGATTAGTTAGATTTTGATTTTTTGTGACTATAATTTTCAGGTTTAATTTCTATTCTGTTTTACCTTTTATTTACTGGTTTGTTAGAAATCAGGTTAAAAATAGTTCCTTATGTTATTTTTTGTATTTTAATCCCATTTAGGTTTATAAAGTATTCTAGTTTTCTGCTACTTAATTTCGTAATTTTTGGAAATTATTTAATAATTTTTCAGAATTATTTCGTGAATTGGATATGTGCAGGTTTTTATTTTAATAAATTTGAGAATTCGATTTTAATTTTTATTTTATGTTCTTAGGGTTTTATTAACTCCAGAAAATTATATCCTAAAATCTGGGAAATTTTTTTTTATATTTTCATATTTATGTTAGTGCGGTTTATTCTTTCTCTAATTTCAGATTTTATTTTCTGTTTTAATTTTTTGGAGTTAATTTTCTGTTTTAATTTTTCTGAATTTAATTACATGTAATTTTAGAGTTATAAAGTAATCAACTTTCATAATATTAATTTGGATTACTTTGTGTAATTGTTAATATTAATTTTCTACTTGTTGTTTTCTGTTTTAATTTTCAGTCTAATATTGTGTTATTATTTCTGTTTTTATTTTTCAGATTATTGAGGATAGCTATTTGTTGTTTTATTTTCAGGATTAAATTTAGAATATTTAGGAGCAATAGTAAGTATTTTTCTAGATTTTTAGTTATTAAATTTGATTTATTTTAGTAATATAAAGAGAAGTCATAATAAATTAGAGTAGTAAATTTAGTTAGAATTAAAATAGCTTATTATCATAAGCTTTCCCCGTGGGATCGATCCCTACTTTCCTATTCTATAAATATTATTTATATATCAAAGTAGTGGTTTAATTTGTAGCTCTACGATAAGCTCTACAAATTTTGGCGTCGTTGCCGGGGAAAGAAAATAAGATCGTTAGTTTACTTTTATTTAATTCTACTACTTTTATTGTTTTGTTTTAGTTTATGAGATTAAGGAGTGGTCGCATGATCGAAAACAAAAAGGAGCATACGTTTGAGGTGCTTGAAAGTAAAGAGATCATCTATGCTTAGTGGAGGAGAGGGTCCATGAGCTCATTTGCGTCAAGCCAATGACAGTAAACAAAGGCGCTGGTTGGGAGGCAACCTGACATTTTTTTTAGGAAAATATACATTTTATTCTACTTTTATCTTCATTATTTTTATCTTTTCATATGCGTTAGGGACAATGTATGAATTAAGTGTCGGGGGTGCATCCTGCATTTAGTTCCTGCAGTTTTCATTATTTTTTTTTAAGAGTGAAAATAATAAAAACAAAAAATTTTATGATTTTCTTATGACTAATGCATGAATATGAGTTTATGGTATGCTTTCTTGCTTAAAATTTTCTATTTTACTATCTTTTAGTTATTCTTCTATGAGTGAGGACATTTGAACATGATAACTGTCATTCAGAGAAGTTTGAGTTGATTCTCATATATCTCTTTAATGAGTAACTGTCATAATTATCCATCAAATTTGTCATGTTATATATCCGCTTTAAAGGCAATAAAATGACCTAATCCATTTCCCAGACTATTGAATTAGTAGAATAATTCATTAAAATTGCGATTTTTCTTGTCTTAAAAATTAAAAAAAAAAGAGAAAGAAAAAAAAAGGTTAGATCACCAACATGGGTAGGAATAGGTGACCCGGCACCTGTTCCGCTTAAGTTTAGGTCTCAAAGTTGAGCCATATGTATGCAGTAACCAATAATTGGGACAATCATGCCCCTTCTTGGGTCGATCAATGACTTGCACCAAAATAACAGTCAATAAAAAAAATAAATAAAATAGTGATGAGAATATTAACTCCACCACCTCTATTCAGGTGAGCGTGAGACAAAGAGTGTTTAATTTCTAAGACCTTATATGGGTTTCGAATATGTGCGCAATTGGAGTTTGAAAAAGAAAAGAGGAAAAAATTACAAGGTAAGTTTAGTATCAATTTGAATGAGTTATTCCTCTCAGTTCAATTGTCTCTATAGCGATACCGTGCTTCAGTTTTGTGCCGTAAAATTTTTAGACCTCTTGATCGATGTATGCGTGCTTAAAAGCGATGGATGGTTATTGCTCTTGTCACTTCATTAAAGAAATATTGTGAGGCTGATGAAGAAACTCTTTGATGGTAGTTTGATGTTTAGTACTTATTCACTTGTTGGAAGGAAAACTGATTAATTTTGAATAAAACTGTTGTTAAAGCAAGCCAATGCCTAGTATGAATATTATAACTATGCATGACCTTATAAGAAAGAAAGATGGTTAGTTTTTAGGTCATGTCCCAGATTTCATTGCACGAAGACGTCCAAAGTCTAAGGGTAGGGGAATTTGTTAAGTCATAAATCATGCATTGTCTTAATAATTATTTTGATTATATTATATATATTATTTTCATCAAATTTACTTTATTTTATATATTTTTCAGTTAAGCGTTGAGAAAATAAACAGAAGAAAAGAAGACGTCGAAGTTCGAATTTTACAAACTAAGTTATCAAGTCGGTCCAAAAATAAAGATTTTTGAAAAAATATTATTTCCGTAATGATTTATTTGGGCTAGGGTTACAAAATTATTACTCCTCCTTGAAGAGGAACTAGAAGACTTGAAAGAGGAGTCCAAAGAAGAAAATTCTAGTAGAATAATATTAAAAAAAAAAAAAACCAATACCACGCCTAGCCTCCGCACCCTTTTAAGACCCCCTTCATGTCACCCCCCAATTCTTCATCACCTCACCACCATCAGTTTCACTAAGCCTCCACCACACTCCCTCATCATCTCACACATCGTCACCACCATTGATCATCATCATCATCGATCATCAGCACCACATTTCACCATCATCTTCAAGGCCAAGCAGTAGCATGCTATTGCTATTTTTTTATTTTTAGTTTAGTTTAGTATTAAACATGAAATCTTTGGATATTTGTTGGGATTTTATTTTTTATATAAGTAAGTAGTTTTCTTATACTTAGTATAATCTATTTGAAACCATGCTAAACTAATTATTTTGAAACAAGTTTTATGCCTTATTGTCTAGTTGATTTTTATTCCCTCATTCTATAACGATTAGTATTTATCGTTAATGATATTCACGTTAGATTAATTACAATGCATCCTAATTCGTTTAGTACGACTTCATATGATAGTTTAAAAGACTTTAGTATGTAAAAGCTATAGTCTTTTAGGCATTAGTATCACCCTAATTGATCATGGATACCGCAAACCATCTCTTTTAATTAGCTAATCATTATAGATCTTTGTTAAATCAATTTGCTGATAAATTGGTTACAAGGCGTTAGATGATATTTTTTTAATACTTAATGCTCTAGTTCGATTAAATTCTTGCGCTGGTGTTAGGGTTATCAAAACTAGTAGAGTTTATATTAGGGTTGCACCTAAATAAAATATAATATAATAAAAAACAGGGAAGATCTGCTGGTGGATGTCTTCTACAGTCTAACTCATGGATAAATCGATTTGTGTGTTGATGATAAATATTAATTTGCATGGATGTAGATTATGCTAAGTATTTTTCATAAATTTGGTATCTTTGATAATTATTTGTTGCGTTTTAGTTAATTTCTTTAGTGTCAATTTTAATTCTTAAATTTATACGCTTTAATATAAATTTCATTTTTGCCCCCCAAAAGATTAGTATTTTAGGAGAGTCTTGGTAATACTAGATCAGTTAGATTTTGATTTTTTTGTGATTATAATTTTCAGATTTAATTTCTCTTCTGTTTTGCCATTTATTTACCGGTTTGTTAGAAATTAAATTTAAAATAGTTCCTTATTCTATTTTTCCTATTTTAATCCAGTTTAGGGTTTATAAAGTATTCTAGTTTGCTTCTATTTAATTTCGTAATTTGTGGAAATTATTCCATAATTTTTCAGAATTATTTCGTGAATTGGATATGTGCAGGTTTTTATTTTAATAAATCTGAAAATTTTGTTTATAATTTTTATTTTATGTTCTTAGGGTTTTGTTAACTCCAGAAAATTATATCCTAAAATCTGGGAAATTTTTTTATTTATTTTCGTATTTATATTAGTGAATTTTATTCTTTCTCTAATTTCAGATTTAATTTTCTGTTTTAATTTTCTAGAGTTAATTTTCTGTTTTAATTTTTCTTATTATAATTACATATAATTTTTGAGTTATAAAGTTATAAACTTGCAGAATATTAATTTGGATTACTTTCTGTAATTTTTAATATTAATTTTCTGTTTTAATTTTCAGTCTAATATTGTGTTATTATTTCTATTTTTATTTTTCAGATTATTTAGGATAGCTATTTACCATTTTATCTACAGAATTAAATTTAGAATATTTTGGAGAAATATTAAGTATTTTTTCAGATTTTTACTCATAAAATTTGATTTATTTTAGTAATATAAAGAGAAGTCATAATAAATTAGAATAGTAAATTTAACTAGAATTAAACTAGCTTATTATCATAATCTTTACCCGTTTGATCGATCCCTACTTTCCTATGCTATAATAATTATTTATAAATCAAAGTAGTGGTTTAATTTGTAGCTCAACAATAAGCTCTACAAATTTTGGCGCCGTTGTCGGGGAAAGAAAATAAGATCGTTAGCTTACTTCCATTTAGTTTTACTACTTTTATTGTTTTGTTTTAGCTATAGTATTTTATTTTTATAGTTTGCTTTAGTTTATGAGATTAAGAAGTTGCCGCATGATCGAAGACAAAAAGAAACATACGTTTGAGGTGTCTGAAAGTAAAGAGATCAGGTATGCTTAGTGGAGGAGAGGATCCATGAGCTCATTTGCATCAAGCCAATGACAGTAAAAAAAGGTGCTAGTTGGGAGGCAACCCAACATTTTTTTATGGAAGTGTACATTTAATTCTACTTTTATCTTCATTAATTTTGTCTTTTTGCATGAATTAGGGACAATGCATGAATTAAGTGTGGGAGGGTGCATCTTGTAGTTTTCATTATTTTTTTTAGGAGTAAAAAAAATAAAAATAAAAAAACAAAAAATTTTATAATTTACTTGTGACTAATGCATGAGTATGAGTTTATGCTAGGCTTTCTTGCTTAAAATTTTCTATTTTACTATCTTTTAGTCATCCTTCTGTGAGTGATGACTTTTAAACATGCTAACTATCATTCAAAGAAATTTGAATTGATCCTCATATATCTCTTTAATGAGTAACTGTCATGATTATCCATCTTATTTGATCGTGTTATATATCCGCTTCAAAGGCAATAAAATGACCCAACCTATTTCCTAGACAATTGAATTAGTAGAACAATTCATTAAAATTGTGATTTTTCTTGTCTTAAAATTAAAAAAAAAAGGAGAAGAAAAAAGAGAAAGAAAAAAAAAGGTTAGATTACCAACATGGGTAGGAATAGGTGGCTCGACACCTTTTCCCCTTAAGTTTAGGTCTCAAGTTGAGCCTTATGTATGCAGTAATCCATGATTGGGAGAGTCATTCCCCTTTTTCGGCCGATCAACGACTTGTACCAAAATAACAGTCAATAATAAAAATAAATAAAACAGTGACGAGAATAAATTATTAACTCCACCACTTCTATTCAGGTGAATGTGAGATAGGGAGTGTTTAATTTCTAAGACCATATATGGGCCTCGAATATGTGCGCAATTGGAGTTTGAAAAAAGAAAGAGAAAAAAATTAAGACGCAAGTTTAGAATCAATTTCAATGAGTTATTCCTCCCAGTTCAATTGTCTCTATAGCCATACCGTACTTCAATTTTTCTATCGTGAAATTTTTTAAGCTCTTGATCGGTGTACGCGTACTTAAAAGTGATGGATGGTTATTGCTCTTGTCACTTCATTAAAAAAATATTGTGAGGCTGATGAAGAAACTCTTTGATGGTAGTTTGATGTTTAGTAGTTATTCACTTGTTGGAAGGAAAACTGATTAATTTTGAATAAAACTGTTGTTTAGGCAAGCTAATACCCAGTACGAATATTATAGCTATGCATGATCTTATAAGAAAGAAAGAGGATTAGTTTTTAGGTCAAGTCCCATATTTCATTGCACGAGGATTTCAAAGTCTAAGGGTGGGGGAATTTGTTAAGTCGTAAATCATGCATCGTTTTAATAATTATTTTGATTATATTATATGTATTGTTTAGTCTAATTTACTTTATTTTATATATTTTTCAGTTAAGCGTCGATAAAATAAACAGAAGCAGAAAAGACGTCGAAGTTCGGATTTTCCACGCCGAGTTATCAAGTCTGTCCAAAAATAATGATTTATGGAAAAATATTATTTCCATAACGATTTATTTGGGCTAGGGTTACAAAATTATTGCTCCTAAATCGAGAGGAACTAGAAGACTTAAAAGAGAAGGAGTCCAAAGAAGAAAACCCTAATAGAATAATATTATAAAAAAAAAAAAATCCAATACTACGCCTAGCCTCCGCACCCCCTTTAAAACCCCCTCACATAACCCCCTCAATTCTTCATCACCTCGCCACCATCAATTTCACTAAGCCTCCACCACTCTCCCTCATCATCACCATCATTGATCATCACCATCATCGATCATCATCACCACATTTCACCATCATTTTCACGGTCAAGTGGTAGTATGCTATTGCTATTTTTTTATTTTAAGTTTATTTTATTTTTTTTAGTTTAGTTTAGTATTAAACATGAAATCTTTGGATATTCGTTGGGATTTTATTTTTAATATGAGTAAGTAGTTTTCTTATACTTAGTGTAATCTAGTTGAAACCGCGCTAAATTAATTATTTTGAAACAAGTTTTATGATTTATTGTCTAGTTGATTTTTATTCCATGATTTTATAACGATCAGTATTTATCATTCATGATATTCACGTTAGACTAGTTACAATGCATCCTAATTTGTTTAATACGACTTCATATGATAGTTTAAAAGGCTTTAGTACATAAAGACTATAGTCTTTTAGGCATTAGTATCACCCTAATTGAACATAGATGGCGGAAACCATCTCTTTTAATTCGCTAATCATTATAGATCTTTGTTAAATCAATTTACTGAGAAATTGGTTACAAGGCATTAGATGATGTTTTTCTAATACTTAATGCTCTAGTTTGATTAAATTCTTGCACTGGTATTAGGGTTATCAAAACAAGTAGGGTTCATATTAGGGTTGGACCTAAATAAACTATAATATAAGGAAAAACGGGGAATATCTGCTGGTGGATGTCTTCTACAGTCTAACTCATGGATAAATCAATTTGTGTGTTGATGATAAATATTAATTTGCATGGTGGATATATATTATGCTAAGTATTTTTCATAAATTTGGTATCTTTGATAATTATTTGTTGCGTTTTAGTTAATTTCTTTAGTGTGTCAATTTTAATTCTTAAATTTATAAGCTTTAATATAAATTTCGTTTATCCCCCCCCCCCGGCAAAAGAGTAGCCTTTTAGGAGTGTATTGGTAATACTAGATCACTTAGATTTTGATTTTTTGGTGAGTATAATTTTCAGATTTAATTTCTATTCTGTTTTGCCATTTATTTACCGGTTTGTCAGAAATTAGGTTAAAAATATTTTCTTATGTGAATTATCATATTTTAATCCAGTTTAGTGTTTATAAAGTGTTCTAGTTTTCTGCTATTTAATTTCATAAGTTTTGGAAATTATTTCATAATTTTTCAGAATGATTTCGTGAATTGGATATGTACAGGTTTTTATTTTAATAAATCTGAAAATTACGCTTTTAATTTTTATTTTATGTCCTTAGGGTATTATTAACTCCAGAAAATTATATCATAAAATCTGGGAAATTTTTTTATTTTTTTCGTACGTATATTAGTGCAGTTCATTCTTTCTCTAATTTCATATTTTATTTTCTGTTTTAGTTTTCTGGAGTTAATTTTCTGTTTTAATTTTTCTGAATTTAATTACATATAATTTGGTAGTTATAAAGTAGAAAATTTGAGAATATTAATTTTGATTACTTTCTGTAATTTTTAATATTAATTTTCTGCTTGTTATTTTCTGTTTTAATTTTCAGTCTAACATTGTTTTATTATTTTAGTTTTTTGTTTTTCAGATTTTTTAGGATAGCTATTTACTATTTTATTTCCAGGATTAAATTTAGAATATTTAGTAGAAATATTAATTACTTTTTTAGATTTTTACTTATTAATTTTTTTTTTATTTTAGTAATATAAAGAGAAGTCATAATAAATTAGAGTAATAAATTTAATTAGAATTAAACGAGCTTATTATCATAATATTTCCCTGTGCGATCGATCCCTACTTTCCTTTGCTATAAATATTATTTATAAATCAAAGTAGTAGTTTAATTTGTAACTCTAAGATAAGCTCTATAAATTTTGGCACTGTTGTCGGGGAAATAAAATAAGATCGTTAGTTTACTTCTATTTAATTTTACTACTTTTACTATTTTGCTTTAACTCTAGTATTTTATTTTTATAGTTTGTTTCAGTTTATGAGATTAAGGAGTGGTCGCATGATCAAAAACAAAAAGGAGCATACGTTTGAGGTGTTTGAAAGTAAAGAGATCAGGTATGCATAGTGGAGGAGAGGATCCATGAGCTCATTTGCGTCAAGCCAAGGACAGTAAACACAGGCGCTGGTTAGGAGGCAACCAGACGTTTTTTTTAAGAAAGTATACATTTAATTCTACATTTATCTTCATTATTTTTATCTTTTTGCATGCATTAGGGACAATGCATGAATTAAGTATGAGGGGTGTATCCTGCATTTAGTTCCTCCAGTTTACATTATTTTTTTTAGGAGTAAAAAAAATAAAAAACAAAAAATTTTATGATTTTCTTAGGACTAATGCACGAATATGAGTTTCTGCTAGGTTTTCTTGCTTAAAATTTTCTACTTTAGTACCTTTTAGTTATTCTTCTATGAGTGATGACTTTTGAACATGCTAACTGTCATTCAGAGAATTTGAGTTGATCCTCATATATCTCTTTAATGAATAACTGTCATGATTATCCTTCTTATTTGATCATGTTATATACCCGCTTTAAAGGCAATAAAATGACCTAGTCCATTTCCTAGACTATTGAATTAGTAGACCAATTCATTAAAATTGTGATTTTTTGTTGTCTTAAAAATTAAAAAAAAGGGGAAGAAAAAAGAGAAAGAAAAAAAAAAGGTCAGATTACCAACATGAGTAAGAACAGGTGGCTCGGCACCTTTTCCCCTTAAGTTTAGATCTCAAGTTGAGCCTTATGTATGCGGTAACCCATGATTGGGAGAGTCATGCCCCTTCTTGGGCCGATCAATGGCTCGTACCAAAATAACAGACAATAAAGAAATAATAAAATTGTGATGAGAATAAGTTATTAACTCCAACACCTCTATTCGGGTAAGGATCCTATATGGGCCTCGAATACGTGCGCAATTGGAGTTTGAAAAAAAAAGAGAAAAAAAAATTACAAGGCAAGTTTAGAATCAACTTCAATAAGTTATTCCTCCCAGTTCAATTGTCTCTATAGCCATACCGTACTTCAGTTTTTCTACTGCAACATTTTCAGACCTCTTGATCGGTGTATGCGTGCTTAAAAGCGAAGGATGGTTATTGCTCTTGTCACTTCATTAAAGAAATATTGTGAGACTGATGAAGAAACTCTTTTATGGTAGTTTGATGTTTAGTAGTTATTCACTTATTGGAAGGAAAACTGATTAATTTTAAATAAAACTGTTGTTAAAGCAAGTCAATGCCTAGTATAAATATTATAGCTATGCATGACCTTATAAGAAGGAAAGATGGTTAGTTTTTAGGTCAAGTACCAGATTTCATTGCACGAGGACGTCCAAAATCTAATGTGGGAGAATTTGTTAAGTCATAAATCATGCATTGTGTTAATAATAATTTTGATTATATTACATGTATTATTTCTTCTAATTCACTTTATTTTATATATTTTTCAATTAAGTGTTGATAAAATAAACAGAAGAGAAGAAGACGTCGAAGTTCGGATTTTACACGCTAAGTTATCAAGTCGGTCGAAAAATAAAGATTTATGAAAAAAATATTATTTTCATAATTATTTATTTGGGCTAGGGTTACAAAATTAATACTCCTAATTAAAGAGGAACCAGAATACTTGAAAGAGAAGGGGTCCAAAGAAGAAAACCCTAGTAGAATAATATTATAAAAAAAAAAAAACCAATACCACGTCTAGCCTCCACACCCCCTTTAAAACCCCCTTCACGTCACCCCCTCAATTCTTCATCACCTCACCACCATCAATTTCACTAAGCCTCCACCACGCCCCCTCATCATCTCACACATCATCACCATCATTGATCATCATCGTCGATCATCATCCCCACAATTCACCATCATCTTCACGTCCCAGTAGTAGTATGCTATTGCTATTTTTTTATTTTTTTAGTTTAGTTTAGTATTAAAGGTGAAATCTTTGGATATTTGTGGGGATTTTATTTTTAATATGAGC
Source organism: Selenicereus undatus (assembly GCA_017589665.1). Classification (NCBI taxonomy): domain Eukaryota; kingdom Viridiplantae; phylum Streptophyta; class Magnoliopsida; order Caryophyllales; family Cactaceae; genus Selenicereus; species Selenicereus undatus. The sequence continues at coordinate 57,777,143 of JACYFF010031958.1, forward strand.
AAGTAGTTTTCTTATACTTAGTATAATCTATTTGAAACAACGCTAAATTAATTATTTTAAAACAAGTTTTATGCTTTATTGTCTAGTTGATTTTCATTCCATGATTCTATAACAATTAATATTTATCGTTCATGATATTCACTTTCGATTAATTACAATGCATCCTAATTAGTTTAATACGACTTCATATGATAGTTTAAAAGGCTTTAGTACGTAAAAGTTATAGCCTTTCAGGCATTAGTATCACTCTAATTGATCATGGATGGTGCAAACCATATCTTTTAATTAGCTAATCATTATAGATCTTTGTTAAATCAATTTAATGATAAATTGGTTACAAGGCATTAGATGATGTTTTTCTAATACTAAATGCTCTACTTTGATTAAATTCTTGCACTGGTGTTAGGGTTATCAAAATTAGTAGGGTTTATATTAGGGTTAGACCTAAATAAACTATAATATAAGGAAAAACGGGGAAGATCTGCTTGTGGATGTCTTCTATAGTTTAACTCAAGGATAAATCGCTTTGTGTGTTGATGATACATATTAATTTGCATGGTGGATATAGATTATGCTAAGTATTTTTCATAAATTTGGTATCTTTGATAATTATTTATTGCATTTCAGTTAATTTCTTTAGTGTGTCAATTTTAATTCTTAAATTTATAAGCTTTAATATAAATTTCATTTATCCCTCCCCCCCCCCCAAAAGAGTAGTCTTTTAGTAGAGTCTTGGTAATACTAGATCAGTTAGACTTTGATTTTTTTTAAATTATAATTTTCAGATTTAATTTCTATTCTGTTTTGCCATTTATTTACCGATTTGTTAGAAATTAGGTTAAAAATATTTTCTTTTGTGATTTTTCATATTTTAATCCAGTATAGGGTTTATAAAGTATTCTAGTTTGCGGCTATTTAATTTCGTAATTTTTGGAAATTATGTCATAATTTTTCAGAATTATTTCGTGGATTGGATATGTGCAGGTTTTTATTTTAATAAATCTGAAAATTACGTTTTTAATTTTTATTTTATCTTCTTAGGGTTTTATTAACCCCAGAAAATTATATCCTAAAATATGGGAAATTTTAATATTTATTTTCGTATTTATATTAGTGCAGTTTATTCTTTCTCTAATTTCAGATTTAATTTTCTGTTTTAATTTTCTGGAGTTAATTTTCTGTTTTAATTTTTCTTAATTTAATTACATATAATTTTGGATTTATAAAGCTATAAGCTTGCAGAATATTAATTTGGATTACTTTCTGTAATTTTTAATATTAATTTTCTGCTTGTTATTTTCTGTTTTAATTTTCACCGTGCAGTATTGTGTAATTATTTCTATTTTTATTTTTCAGATTATTTAGGATAGCTATTTACTGTTTTATTTCCAGGATTAAATTTAGAATATTTAGGAGCAATATTAAGTATTTTGCAAGATTTTTACTTATTAAATTTGATTTATTTTAGTAATATAAAGAGAAGTCATAATAAATTAGAGTAGTAAATTTAATTAGAATTAAACTTGCTTATTATCATAATCTTTCCCTATGGGATCGATCCTTACTTTCCTATGATGTAAATATTATTTATAAATCAAAGTAGTGGTTTAATTTGTAGCTCTACGATGAGCTCTACAAATTTTGGCGCTGTTGCCGGGGAAGGAAAATAAGATCGTTTGTTTACGTCTATTTAATTTTACTACTTTTATTGTTTTGTTTTAGCTCCAGTATTTTATTTTTATAGTTTGTTTTAGTTTATGAGATTAAGGAGTGGTCGCACGATTGAACACAAAAAGGAGCATACGCTTGAGGTGTTTGAAAGTAAAGAGATCATGTATGCTTAGTGGAGGGGAGGATCCATCAGCTCATTTGCGTCAAGCCAATGACAGTAAACAAAGGCGCTGGTTGGGAGGCAACCCGATGTTTTTTTAAGGAAGTATATATTTAATTCTACTTTTATGTTCATTATTTTTATCTTTTTGTATGCATTCGGGACAATGCATGAATTAACTGTGGGGGTGCATCCTACATTTAGTTCCTACAGTTTTCATTATTTTTTTTAGGAGTAAAAATAATAAAAATAAAAAAATAAAAAATCTTATGATTTTCTTATGACTACTGCATGAATATGAGCTTATGGTAGGCTTTCTTGCTTAAAATTTTCTATTTTACTATCTTTTAGTTATTCTTGTATGAGTGAGGACTTTTGAACATGCTAACAGTCATTCAGATAAGTTTGAGTTGAACCTCATATATCTCTTTAATGAGTAACTGTCATGATTATCCATGCTATTTGATCATGTTATATACACGCTTCAAAGGCAATAAAATGACCTAACCCATTTCCTAGACTATTGAATTAGTAGAATAATTCATTAAAATTGTGATTTTTCTTGTTTTAAAATTAAAAAAAAAGAGAAGAAAAAAGGAAAACAAAAAAAAAGGTTAGATTACCAACATGGGTAGGTATGGGTGGGTCAGCACCTTTTCCCCTTAAGCTTAGGTCTCAAGTTGAGCCTTATGTATGCAGTAACCCATGATTGGGAGAATCATGCCCCTTCTTGGGCCGATCAATGACTCGTACCAAAATAACAGTCGATAAAAAAAATAAATAAAATAGAGATGAGAATAAATTGTTAACTCCACCACCTCTATTCGGGTGAGTGTGAGACACGGAGTGTTTAATTTCTCAGACCCTATATGGGCCTCGAATATGTGCGCAATTGGAGTTTGAAAAAAAAAGAAGAGAAAAACATTACAAGGCAAGTTTAGAATCAATTTCAATGAGTTATTCCTCCGAGTTAAATTGTGTCTATAGCCATACCGTACTTTAATTTTTCTATCGTAAAATTTTTAAACCTCTTGATCGGTGTATGCTTGCCTAAAAGTGATGGATGGTTATTGCTCTTGTCACTTCACTAAAGAAATATCGTGAGGCTGATGAAGAAATTTTTTGATGGTAGTCTGATGTTTAGTAGTTATTCACGTGTTGGAAAGAAAACTGATTAATTTTGAATAAACATGCTGTTTAAGCAAGCCAATGCCTAGTATGAATATTATAGCTATGCATGACCTTATAAGAAAGAAAGAGGGTTAATTTTTAGGTCAAGTCCCAGATTTCATTGCACGGGGACGTCCAAAGTCTAAGCGTGGGGAAATTTGTTAAATCATAAATCATGCGTTGTTTTAATAATTATTTTGATATTATATATATTATTTCGTCTACTTTATTGTATTTTATTCGTTTATCTGTTAAGCATTGATAAAATAAACAGGAGAAGAAAAGACGTCGAAGTTTGAATTTTACACGCTAAGTTATCAAGTCTGTCCAAAAATAATAATTTATGAAAAAATATTATTTCCATAATGATTTATTTGAGCTAGGGTTACAAAATTATTGCTCTAATTGAAGAGGAACCAAAATACTTGAAAGAGAAGCAATCCAAAGAAGAAAACCCTAGTAGAATAATATTATTAAAAAAAAACAAATACCACGCCTAGCCTCCGTGCCCCCTTTAAAACCCCCTTCGCGTCACCCCCTCAGTTCTTCATCACCTCACCATCTTCAATTTCACTAAGCCTCCGGCACACTCCCTCAGCATCTCACACATCATCACCATCATTGATCATCACCACCACATTTCACCATCGTCTTCACTGCCAAGTAGTAGTATGCTATTGCTATTTTTATTTTTATTTTAGTTTAGTTTAGAATTAAACATGAAATCTTTGGATATTTGTTGGGATTTTATTTTTAATATGAGTAAGTAGTTTTCTTATATTTAGTATAATCTATTTGAAATCACGCTAAATTAATTATTTTGAAAGAAGTTTTATGATTTATTGTCTAGTCGATTTTTATTCCATGATTCTATAACAATTAGTATTTATCATTCATAATATTCACGTTATATTAATTAAAATGCATCCTAATTAGTTTAATATGACTTCATATGATAGTTTAAAAGGCTTTAGTACGTAAAAGCTACAGTCTGTTAGGCATTAGTCTCATCCTAATTGATCATGAATGGCGCAAATCATCTCTTTTAATTCGCTATTCATTATCTTTGTTAAATCAATTTGCTGATAAATTTGTTACAAGGCGTTAGATGATGTTTTTCTAATACTTAATGCTCCAGTTTGATGCAATTCTTGCGCTGGTATTAGGGTTATGAAAACTAGTAGTGTTTATTTTAGGATTGGACCTAAATAAACTCTAATATAAGGAAAAACGGGGAAGATCTGCCGGTGGATGTCTTCTACAACCTAACTCATGGATAAATCAATTTGTGTGTTGATGATAAATATTAATTTGCATGGTGGATATAGATTATGCTAAGTATTTTTCATAAATTTGGCATCTTTGATCATTATTTGTTGCGTTTTAGTTAATTTCTTGAGTGTGTCACTTTTAATTCTTAAATTTATAAGCTTTAATATAAATTTCGTTTATTCCCCCATTAGAGTAGTCTTTTAGGAGAGTCTTGGTAATACTAGATCAGTTAGATTTTGATTTTTTTGTGATTATAATTTTCAGATTTAATTTCCATTCTATTTTACCATTTATTTACCTATTTGTTAGAAATTAAGTTAAAAATAGTTCCTTATGCGATTTTTGTATTTTAATCCAGTTTAGGGTTTATAAAGTATTCTATTTTCCTGCTACTTAATTTTCTAATTTTTGGTAATTCATAATTTTTCAGAAGTATTTGTGAATTGGATATGTGCAGGTTTTTATTTTAATAAATTTGAAAATTACGTTTTTAATTTTTATTTTATGTTCTTAGGGTTTTGTTAACTCCAGCAAATTATATTCTAAAATCTGGGAAATTTTTTATTTATTTTTGTATTTATATTAGTGCAGTTTATTCTTTATCTAATTTCATATTTTATTTTTAGTTTTAATTTTCTATAGTTAATTATCTGTTTTTATTTTTCTGAATTTAATTACATATAATTTTGGAGTTATAAAGTTGTTAACTTAAAGAATATTAATTTGGATTACTTTCTATAATTGTTAATATTAATTTTCTGCTTGTTATTTTCTGTTTTAATTTTCAGTCTAATATTATCTTATTATTTCTGTTTTTTTTTTCAAATTATTTAGGATAGCTATTTACTGTTTTATTTTCAAGATTAAATTTGGAATATTTAGGAGCAATATTAAGTATTTTTCCAGATTTGTACTTATTAAATTTGATTTATTTTAGTAATATAAAGAGAAGTCATAATAAATTAGAGTAGTAAATTTGATTAGAATTAAACTAGCTCATTATCAAAAGCTTCCCCGTGGGATCGATCCCTACTTTCCTATGCCATAAATATTATTTTTATACCAAAGTAGTGGTTTAATTTGTAACTCTACAATAAGCTCTACACGCCGTTGCTGGGGTAAGAAAATAAGATTGTTAGTTTACTTCTATTTAATTTTACTACTTTTATTGTTTTGTTTTAGTTTATGAGATTTAGGAGTGGTTGCATGATCGAAGACAAAAAGGAGCATACGTTTGAGGTGTTTGAAAGTAAAGAGATCAGGTATGCTTAGTGGAGGAGAGGATCCATGAGCTCATTTACGTCAATCTAATGACAGCAAACAAAGGCTCTTGTTGGGAGGCAACCCAGCGTTTTTTTTAGAGAAGTATACATTTAATTCTGCTTTTATCTTCATTATTTTTATCTTTTTGCATGCATTAGGGACAATGCATGAATTAAGTGTGGGGGTGCATCCTGCATTTCTTTCCTATAGTTTTCATTATTTTTTTTAGGAGTAAAAATAATAAAAATAAAAACACAAAAACTTTTATGATTTTCTTATGACTAATGCATGAATATGAGTTTATGGTAGGCTTTCTTGCTTAAAATTTCCTATTTTACTATCTTTTAGTTATTCTTCTATGAGTGAGGACTTTTGAACATGATAACTGTCGTTCCGAGAAGTTTGAGTTGATTGTCATATATCTCTTTAATGAGTAATTGTCATGGTTATCCATCTTATTTTATCATGTTATATATCCACTTCAAAGGCAATAAAATGACCTATTCCATTTCCCAGATTATTGAATTACTATAATAATTCATTTAAATTATGATTTTTCTTGTCTTAAAAATAAAAGAAAAAAGAAAAAAGAGAAAGAAAAAAAAATGTTAGATCACCAACATGGGTAGGAATAGGTGACTCGGCGCCTTTTCTCCTTATGTTTAGGTCTCAAGTTGAGCCTTATGTATGCAGTAACCCATGATTGGGGCAATCGTGCCCCTGATAAATGACTTGTACCAAAATAACAGTCAGCAAAAAAAAAAAAAAAATAGTGATGAGAATAAATTATTAACTCCACCACCTCTATTCGGGTGAGTGTGAGACAGGGAGTGTTTAATTTCTAAGACCCTATATGGGCCTCGAATATGTACACAATTGGAGTTTAAAAAAAAAGAGAAAAAAATTACAAGGCAACTTTAGAATCAATTTCAATGAGTTATTCCTCCCAGTTCAATTGTCTCTATAGCCATAACGTACTTCAATTTTTCTATCGTGAAATTTTAAGACCTGTTGATCGGTGTATGCGTGCTTAAAAGTAATGGATGGTTATTGCTATTGTCACTTCATTAAAGAAATATTGTGAGGCTGATGAAGAAACTCTTTGATGGTAGTCTGATGTTTAGTAGTTATTCACTTGTAGGAAAGAAAACTGATTAATTTTGAATAAAACTGTTGTTTAAGCAAGCCAATGCATAGTATGAATATTATAGCTGATAGAGATCTCTCCATGCCCTTTGATTAGAAAGAATCAAATCAATTAGACCATGTTAATATGCTGGCTAAAGGGTGATTAAATCATCCAAGTTTTGTTTTAGTTGTTTCATTGCAGGACAAAAGGGAAGAATCCAGCATTGACCCTATTTTGCAAGCAGAATTCGACAATCCTCTTCATGGTTTAGGCCTGATGTTTTTCCATAGATTTCACATTTAAGATGTCATCTTTCCAACAAGACAAGTTTCACCGAATTTGGAGTTCATTTGGTCGTTCAAATCAGTCATTTACCAAGATGTGTCAAAACTGTCCAGCAAACTAGAAACAACCCGGTTTTGATTAAGTCATAACTTAAGCTATACTAATGCTTAAGTGATGAATTTATACATTTTTGGAATCCTCAAGATGTGCACTTTCAGGTCCAAGCATCAATTTCGAATCATGCACACAAGAGGATGAAGAAACAAGGAGTTTTCCAAAACTGGTCAGATTAGGCTCTAATCTGCACGGTTTTAAGTTTGAGTTTATTTAACCCACTTAAACTCACCCTAACCTTGATTTCTTGGTTGGGGGGGATTATAGACATCCTAAAGTTTCCCCCCTGATTAAAATCACAATCATGCTCACTTTTACTAAGCTTAATACTTGCTAGAAAAACTGGCCAAAACTGAACCAAGACCCGGTTTGAGTAAACCAGTTCTCTAACTTGTAAACAGCTGGGCCCCTCTCCGGGCAAGTTGATTGGAACACTTAACAAAGCATGGCACACGTCCCTAGCTGCTCTAGGATTGGTTGCATGACCAAAAGGTGGATCAATGAGGGGTTGATTGGTGGCAATGTGCTGCTGAATTATGATTGGCCAACCGCAAAGTACTCTTCTAGAAGACGGCTACCACTTGCATCCTTTAGTAAAGTTTCAGCTTGTATTAGTGCTTAAGCATTGTGTAATGATGTACTAATTAACTTAGACATAGTTTAGATGTGTATTTTGATGTATTAGTTTAGGATAAGTATGTTGTAAACTAGCTTAGTACAAAACAGGTTGTATTAGTGTTCTAAATCTTTCCTAAGCATTAAGGAAGGTTAGAAATGTCCTTTACTTACTAGTTTGATGGTCTTTGCTGCCTACATAAGGGCACACGGCCATGCTTGTAAAAAAACCAACTTGGAATAAAAAAAACCCCTTGAAAGTTTATAGCTTTTGGTGCTTAGGCACAATCTCAAATTCTTGCTTGCTTATCTTAGTTTAGGCCAAACTAAGTGGTGTTCAAGTGAGTCTTAAGCAAATGTTAAGTGGTGTTTCTGTATCTTAACACTTTGTTTAAGGGCCCTAAACTTAGCTTGGTGGTGTTTCTGTATCCTTGCCTAAGTTTAGTTCTATCCAATTTGATGTTATTCACAAGGTTGTTTAAGAAGGCTTAATCGAGTTTTACTAACTTAACTTGAGTTAGTATTTCTTAATTTGGCTTCTCTTCCATTCTCCCTCACTTACAAGCTCCTTCCATGTCCATTCCCATAAATAATCAAAGCTTAGACTATCACTAAAGGTCTAGCTTCCACCCCATCTTCTCAAACCCATCCAACTGTGCAAAGTGAAACACTCACGACCCTTTGGACAGAAAAGTGGCACGGCCACCCCATGCCATAGGGCACGACCGTGCCACCCCTAATCCGTGGCCTTTTGATTGGTTGCTCTCCTTTCTTGGTTGCTTGTTCCCTAATTCCATTCCCCCCATGTGTTATACATCCCTTCACATTAAAGAGCCATAGTTTTCCCACTTAGAATCACTTGATTCTAAGCTTCCATTTCTCCCTCACATGCTTGATGCTTCACAACCATCATGATATGTATCCACTTTCCCTTGGTTTCCCCTTGATGTTAGCTTCCTTTGATTGCGGAGTTAGTTGTATTCTATTGAGCCCTAGCTTGGTCATCAGAACAATACATCAATAGCTATGCATGACCTTATAAGAAAGAAAGAGGGTTAGTTTTTAGGTCAAGTCCCAGATTTCATTACACGAGGACGTCCAAAGTCTAAGCGTTGGGGAATTTGTTAAATCATAAATCATGCATTGTTTTAATAATTATTTTGATTATATTATATGTATTATTTCGTCTAATTCACTTTATTTTATATATTTTTCTATTAAGCATTGATAAAATAAACAGAATAAGAGAAGACGTCGAAGTTTGAATTTTTCACTCTAAGTTATCAAGTCGGCCCAAAAATAATGATTTATGAAAAAATATTATATCCATAATGATTTATTCGGGCTAGGGTTAAAAAATTATTACTCCTAATTGAAGAGGAACCAGAATACTTGAAACAGAAGCAGTCCAAAGAAGACAACCATAGTAGAATAATATTATTAATAAAAAAAACCAATACCACGCCTAGCCTCCACACCCCTTTAAAACCCCCTTCGCGTCACCCCCTCAATTCTTCATCGCCTCACCACCATCAATTTCACTAAGCCTCCACCACACTCCCTCATCATCATTGATCATCATCACCATCATTGATCATCATCACCATCGATCATCATCCCCACATTTCACCATCATCTTCACGGCCAAGAAGTAGTATGCTATTGCTATTTTATTTTATTTTTTAGTTTACTTTAGAATTAAACATGAAATCTTTGGATATTTGTTGGGATTTTATTTTTAATATGAGTAAGTAGTTTTCTTATACTTAGTATAATCTATTTAAAACCACGCTAAATTAATTATTTTGAATGAAGTTTTATGATTTATTGTCTAGTTGATTTTTATTCCATGATTCTATAACGATCAGTATTTATCGTTCCTGATATTCACGTTAGATTAATTAAAATGCATCCTAATTAGTTTAATACGACTTCATATGATAGTTTAAAAGGCTTTAGTACGTAAAAGCTATAGTGTTTTAGGCATTAGTATCACCCTAATTGATCATCGATGGCGCAAACCATCTCTTTTAATTAACTAATCATTATAGATCTTTGTTAAATCAATTTGCAGATAAATTGGTTATAAGGTGTTAGATGATGTTTTTCTAATACTTGATGCTCTAGTTTGATTAAATTCTTGCGCCGGTATTAGGGTTGTCAAAACTAGTAGGGTTTATATTAGGATTGGACCTAAATAAACTATGATATAAGAAAAAACGGGGAAGATCTGCTGGTGGATGTTTTTTATAGTCTAACTCAAGGATAAATCGATTTGTGTGTTGATGATACATATTAATTTGTATGGTGGATATAGATTATGCTAAGTATTTTTCATAAATGTGGTATCTTTGATAATTATTTGGTGCATTTTAGTTAATTTCTTTAGTGTGTCAATTTTAATTCTTAAATTTATAAGTTTTAATATAAATTTCGTTTATCCCCCCCCCCCCCCAAGAGTGGTATTTTAGGAGAGTCTTGGTAATACTAGATCAGTCAGATGTTGATTTTTTATTGATTATAATTTTCATATTTAATTTCCATTCTGTTTTACCATTTATCTACCGGTTTGTTAGAAATTAGGTTAAAAATAGGTGCTTATGTGATTTTTCATATTTTAATCCAGTTTAGGGTTTATAAAGTATTCTGATTTCCTGCTACTAAATTTCGTAATTTTTGGAAATTAATTCATAATTTTTCAGAAGTATTTTGTGAATTGGATATGTGCAGGTTTTTATTTTAATAAATTTGAAAATTACATTTTTTATTTTTATTTTATGTTCTTAGGTTTTTTTTAACTCCAGAAAATTATATTCTAAAATCTGAGAAATTTATTTATTTATTTTTGTATTTATATTAGTGCAGTTTGTTCTTTCTCTAATTTCATATTTTATTTTCTGTTTTAATTTTCTGGAGTTAATTTTCTGTTTTAATTTTTATGAATTTAATTACATATAATTTTGGATTTATAAGGTTATCAACTTGCAGAATATTAATTCGGATTACTTTTTGTAATTGTTAATATTAATTTTCTGCTTGTTATTTTCTGTTTTAATTTTCAGTCTAATATTGTGTTATTAGTTCTGCTTTTATTTCTCATATTATTTAGGATAGCTATTTACTGTTTTATTTCCAGGATTAAATTTGGAATATTTAGGAGCAATATTAAGTATTTTTTTCAGATTTTTACTTATTAAATTTGATTTATTTTAGTAATATAAAGAGAAGTCATAATAAATTAGAGTAGTAAATTTAATTAGAATTAAGCTAGCTCATTGTCATAAGCATTCCCCGTGGGATCGATCCCTACTTTTCTATGCTATAAATATTATTTATATACCAAAGTAGTGGTTTAATTTGTAGCTCTACAATAAGCTCCACGTGCCGTTGCTGGGGACAGAAAATAAGATTGTTAGTTTACTTCTATTTAATTTTACTACTTTTATTGTTTTGTTTTAATTTATGAGATTTAGGAGTGGTCGCATGATCGAAGACAACCAGGAGCGTACGTTTTGGGGTGTTTGAAAGTAAAGAGATCAGGTATGCTTAGTGGAGGAGAGGATCCATGAGCTCATTTACGTCAAGCCAATGACAGTAAACAAAGGCGCTGGTTGGGATGCAACTCGGTGTTTTTTTAGGGAAGTATACATTTAATTCTACTTTTATCTTCATTATTTTTATCTTTTCGCGTGCATTAGGGACAATGTATGAATTAAGTGTGGGGGTGCATCCTGCATTTAGTTCCTGCAGTTTTCATTATTTTGTTTTAGCAGTAAAAATAATAAAAATAAAAAAATAAAAAATTTTATGATTTTCTCACGACTAATGCATGAATATGATTTTATGGTAGGCTTTCTTGCTTAAAATTTCCTATTTTACTATCTTTAGTTATTCTTCTATGAGTGAGGACTTTTGAACATGATAACTGTCATTTAGAGAAGTTTGAATTGATTCTCACATATCTCTTTAATGAGTAACTGTCATGATTATCCATCTTATTTTATTTTGTTATATATCTGCTTCAAAGGCAATAAAATGACCTAGTACATTTTCGAGACTGTTGAATTAGTAGAATAATTCATTAAAACTGTGATTTTTCTTGTCTTAAAAATATAAAAAAGGAGAAGAAAAAAGAGAAAGAAAAAAAAAAGGTTAGATCACCAACATGGGTAGGTATAGGTGGCTCGGCGCCTTTTCCCCTTAAGTTTAGGTCTCAAGTTGAGCCTTATGTATGCAGTAACCCATGATTGGGAGAATCATGGCCCTTCTTGGGCCGATCAATGACTTTTACCAAAATAACAGTCAGTAAAAAAAATAAATAAAATTGTGATGAGAATAAATTATTAACTCCACCACCTCTATTCGGGTGAGTGTGACAGGGAGTGTTTAATTTGTAAGACCCTATATGGGCCTTGAATATGTGCGCAATTGGAGTTTTAAAAAAAAAAAGAGAAAAAAATAACAAGGCAACTTTAGAATCAATTTCAATGAGTTATTCCTCCCAGTTCAATTGTATCTATAGTCATACCGTGCTTGAATTTTTCTATCGTGAAATTTTTGGACCTCTTGATCGGTGTATGCGTGCTTAAAAGTGATGGATGGTTATTGCTATTGTCACTTCATTATAGAAATATTGTGAGGCCGATGAAAAAACTCTTTGATGGTAGTCTGATATTTGGTAGTTATTCACTTGTTGGAAAGAAAACTGATTAATTTTGAATAAAACTGTTGTTTAAGCAAGCCAATGCATAGTATGAATATTATAGCTATGCATGACCTTATAAGAAAGAAAAAGGGTTAGTTTTTAGGTCAAGTCCCAGATTTCATTGCACAAGGACGTCCAAAGTCTAAGCGTGGGGGAATTTGTTAAATCATAAATCATGCATTGTTTTAATAATTATTTTGATTATATTATATATATTCTTTCGTCTAATTTACTTTATTTTATATATTTTTCATTTAAGCGTTGATAAAATAAACAGAAGAAGAGAATACGTCAAAGTTCGGATTTTACACGCTAAGTTATCAAGTCGGTCCAAAAATAATGATTTATGGAAAAATATTATATCCATAATGATTTATTTGGGCTATGGTTACAAAATTAAGACTCTTAATTGAAGAGGAACCAGAATACTTGAAAGAGAAGGGGTCCAACGTAGAACACCCTAGTAAAATAATATTATAAAAAAAAAACCCAATACCACGCCTAGCCTCCACACCCCCTTTAAAACCCGCTTTGCGTCACCCCCTCAATTCTTCATCACCTCACCACCATCAATTTCACTAAGCCTCCACCACACTCTCTCATCATCTCACACATCATCACCATCATTGATCACCAATACCATCGATCATCATCACAACATTTCACCATCACCTTCACGGCCAAGTAGTAATATGCTATTGCTATTTTTTTTATTTTTTTTTTAAGTTTAGTTTAGTATTAAACGTGAAATCTTTGGATATTGATTGGGATTTTAGTTTTAATCTGAGTAAGTGGTTTTCTTATTCGTCGTATAATCTATTTGAAACCGCGCTAAATTAATTATTTTGGAAGAAGTTTTATGCTTTGTTGTCTAGTTGATTTTTATTCCATCATTCTATAACGATCAGTATTTATCGTTCATGATATCCACGTTAGATTAATTAAAATGCGTCCTAATTAGTTTAATACGACTTCATATGATAGTTTAAAAGTCTTTAGTACGTAAAAGCTATAGTCTTTTAGGCATTAGTATCACCCTAATTGATCATGGATGACGCAAACCATCTCTTTTAACTAGCTAATCGTTATAGATCTTTGTTAAATCAATCTGCTGATAAATTGGTTACAAGGCATTAGATGATATTTTTCTAATACTTAATGCTCTAGTTTGATTAAATTCTTGCACTGGTATTAGGGCTATCAAAACTTGCAGGATTTATATTAGGGTTGGACCTAAATAAACTATATTATAAGGAAAAACGGGGAACATCTACTGGTGGATGTCTTCCACGGCCTAACTCATGGATAAATCGATTTGTGTGTTGATGATAAGTATTGATTTGCATGGTGGATATAGATTATGCTAAGTATTTTTCATAAATTTGGTATCTTTGATAATTATTTGTTGCGTTTCAGTTAATTTTTTTAGTGTGTCAATGTTAATTCTTAAATTTATAAGCTTTAATATAAATTTCGTTTATCCCCCCAAAAGAGTAGTCTTTTAGGAGAGTCTTGGTAATACTAGATCAGTTAGATTTTGATTTTTTTGTGATTATAATTTTCAGATTTAATTTCTATTATGTTTTATCATTTATATACTGGTTTGTTAGAAATTAGTTTAAAAATAGTTTCTTATGTGATTTTTCATATTTTAATCCAGTTTACGATTTATAAAGTATTCTAGTTTGCTACTACTTAATTTCGTAATTTTTGGAAAGTATTTAAGAATTTTTCAGAATTACTTCATGAGTTGGATATGTGCAGGTTTTTATTTTAATAAATTAAAAAAATTTTATTTTAATTTTGATTTTATGTTCTTAGGGTTTTATTAACTCCAGAAAATTATATCCTAAAATCTGGGAAATTTTTTTATTTATTTTTGTATTTATATTAGTGCTGTTTGTTCTTTCTCTAATTTCATATTTTATTTTCTGTTTTAATTTTCTGGAGTTAATTTTCTGTTTTAATTTTTCTGAATTTAATTACATATAATTTTGGAGTTATAAAGTTATAAACTTGCATAATATTAATTTGGATTACTTCCTGTAATTGTTAATATTAATTTCGGCTTGTTATTTTCTGTTTTAATTTTCAGTCTAATATTGTGTTATTATTTCTGTTTTTATTTCTCAGATTATTTAGAACAGCTATTTACTGTTTTATTTTCAGGGTTAAATTTAGAATACTTAGGAGCAATATTAAGTATTTTTCTAAATGTTTACTTATTAAATTTGATTTCTTTTAGTAATATAAAGAGAAGTCATAATAAATTAGAGTAGTGAATTTAGTTAGAATTAAACTAGCTTATTATCATAAGCTTTCCCCGTGGGATCGATCCCTACTTTCCTATGCTATAAATATTATTTATAAATCAAAGTAGTGGCTTAATTTGTAGCTCTACGATAAGCTCTACAAATTTTGGAGTCGTTGCCGAGGAAAGAAAATAAGATTGTTAGTGTATTTCTATTCAATTTTACTACTTTTATTGTTTTGTTTTAGTGTATGAGATTAAGGAGTGGTCGCATGATCGAAGACAAAAAGGAGCATACGTTTGAGGTGTTTGAAAGTAAAGAGATCAGGTATGCTTAGCGGAGGAGAAGATCCATAAGCTCATTTGCATCAAGCCGATGACAATAAACAAAGGCGCTAGTTGGGAGGCCACTCAACGTTTTTTTAGGAAAGTATACATTTAATTCTACTTTTATCTTATTTATTTTTATCTTTTTGCATGCATTAGGGACAACGCATGAATTAAGTGTGAGGGGTGCATCCTGCATTTTGTTCCTGCAGTTTTCGTTATTTTTTTTATGGAGTGAAAATAATAAAAATAATAAAACAAAAAAATTTATGATTTTCTTATGACTAATGCATGAATATGAGTTTGTGGTAGGCTTTCTTGCTTAAAATTTTCTATTTTACTATCTTTTAGTTATTCTTCTATGAGTGAGGACTTTTGAACATGATAAATATCATTCAGATAAGTTTGAGTTGATTCTCATATATCTCTTTAATGAGTAACTGTCATGATTATCCATTTTATTTTATCATGTTATATATCCGCTTCAAAGGCAATAAAATGACCTAGTCCATTTCCCAGACTGTTGAATTACTAGAATAATTCATTTAAATTTTGATTTTTCTTATCTTAAAAATCAAAAAAAAAGAAGAAAAAAGAGAAAGAAAAAAAAGGGTTAGATCACCAACATGGGTAGGAATAGGTGGCTCGGCACCTTTTCCCCTTAAGTTTAGGTCTCAAGTTGAGCCTTATGTATGCAGTAACCTATGCTTGGGAGAATCGTGCCCCTAATCAATGACTTGTACCAAAATAACAGTCAGTAAAAAAAAAAAATAGTGATGAGAATAAATTATTAACTCCACCACTTTCTATTCGGATGAGTGTGAGACAGCGAGTGTTTAATTTCTAAGACCCTATATGGGCCTTGAATATGTGCCCAATTGGAGTTTAAAAAAAAAAGAAAAAAATTACAAGGCAAGTTTAGAATCAATTTCAACGAGTTATTCTTCCCAGTTCAATAGTCTCTATAGCCATACCCTACTTCAATTTTTCAATCGTGAAATTTTAAGACCTGTTGATCGGTGTATGCGTGCTTAAAAGTGATGGATGGTTATTGCTCTTGTCACTTCATTAAAGAAATATTGTGAGGCCGATAAAGAAACTCTTTGATGGTAGTCTGATGTTTAGTAGTTATTCACTTGTTAGAAAGAAAACTGATTTATTTTGAATCAAACTATTGTTTAAGCAAGCCAATGCCTAGTATAAATATTATAGGTATGCATGACCTTATAAGAAAGAAAGATGCTTAAATTTTAGGTCAAGTCTCAGATTTCGTTGCACAAGGACGTCCAAAGTCTAAGCGTGGGGAATTTGTTAAATCATAAATCATGCATTGTTTTAATAATTATTTTGATTATATTATATATATTATTTTGTCTAATTTAATATATTTTATATATTTTTCTGTTAAGCGTTGATAAAATAAACAGAAGAAGAGAAGACGTCAAAGTTTGGATTTTACACGCTAAGTTATCAAGTCGGTCCAAAAATAATGATTTATGGAAAAATATTATATCCATAATGATTTATTTGAGCTAGGGTTACAAAATTAAGACTCTTAATTGAAGAGGAACAAGAATACTTGAAAGAGAAGGAGTACAAAGAAGAAAACTCTAGTAGAATAATATTATAAAAAAAAAAACCAATACCACGCCTGGCCTCCACACCCCCTTTAAAACCCCCTTCATGTCACCCCCTCAGTTCTTCATCACCTCACCACCATCAATTTCACTAAGCCTCCACCACACTCCCTCATCATCTCACACATCATCACCATCATCGATCATCATCACCATCGATCATCATCACCACATTTCACTATCATCTTCACGGCCAAGTAGTAGTACGCTATTGCTTTTTTTTTTTCCAGTTTAGTTTAGTATTAAACATGAAATCTTTCGATATTTGTTGGCATTTTAGTTTTAATATGAGTAGGTAGTTTTCTTATACGTCGTATAATATATTTGAAACAGCGCTAAAATAATTATTTTGAAAGAAGTTTTATGCTTTATTGTCTAGTTGATGTTTATTCCATGATTCTATAACGATCAGTATTTATCGTTCATGATATTCACGTTAGATTAATTAAAATGCATCCTAATTAGTTTAATACGACTTCATATGATAGTTTAAAAGGCTTTGGTACATAAAAGCTATAGTCTTTTAGGCATTAGTATCACCCTAATTGATCATAGATGCCGCAAACCATCTCTTTTAATTAGCTCATCATTACAGATCTTTGTTGAATCAATTTGCTGATAAATTGGTTACAAGCCGTTAGATGATGTTTTTCTAATACTTAATCCTCTAGTTTCATTAAATTCCTATGCTGGTATTAGGGTTATCAAAACTGGTAGGATTTATATGAAGGTTGGACCTAAGTAAACTATAATATAAGGAAAAACGGGGAAGATCTACTGGTGGGTGTCTTCTAAAGCCTAGCTCATAGATAAATCGATTTGTATGTTAATGATAAGTATTAATTTGCATGGTGGGTATAGATTATGCTAAGTATTTTTCATAAATTTGGTATCTTTGATAATTATTTGTTGCATTTTTATTAATTTCTTAGTGTGTCAATTTTAATTCTTAAATTTATAAGCTTTAATATAAATTTCATTTATCCCCTCCAAAAGAGTAGTCTTTTAGGAGAGTCTTGGTAGTACGAGATCAGTTAGATTTTGATTTTTTGTGAATATAATTTTCAGATTTAATTTCTATTCTGTTTTACCATTTATATACTGGTTTGTTAGAAATTAGGTTAAAAATAGTTCCTTATGTGATTTTTCATATTTTAATCAAGTTTAGGGTTTATAAAGTATTCTAGTTTGCTGCTACTTAATTTCGTAATTTTTGGAAATTATTTCATAATTTTTCACAATGATTTCGTGAATTGGATATGTGCATGTTTTTATTTTAATAAATTTGAAATTTTCGATTTTAATTTTTATTTTATGTTCTTAGGGTTTTATTAACTCCAGAAAATTATATCCTAAAATATGGGAAATTGTTTTATTTACTTTCGGATTTATATTAGTGCAGTTTATTCTTTCTCTAATTTCATATTTTATTTTCTGTTTTAATTTTCTGGATTTAATTTTCTGTTTTAATGTTTCTAAATTTAATTACATATAATTTTGCAGTTATAAAGTTATAAACTTGCATAATATTAATTTGGATTACTTTCTGTGATTGTTAATATTAATTTTCTTCTTTTTATTTTCTGTTTTAATTTTCAGTCTAATATTGTGTTATTATTTCTGTTTTTAGTTTTCAAATTATTTAGGATAGCTATTTACTGTTTTATTTCCAGGGTTAAATTTAGTATATTTAGGAGCAATATTATGAATTTTTCTAGATTTTTACTTATTAAATTTGATTTATTTTAGTAATATAAAGAGAAGTCATAATAAATTAGAGTAGTAAATTTAGTTAGAATTAAACTAGCTTATTATCATAAGCTTTCCCAGTGGGATCAATCCCTACTTTCCTATGCTATAAATATTATTTATAAATCAATGTAGTGGCTTAATTTGTAGCTCTACGATAAGCTCTACAAATTTTGGGGCTCGTTGCCGAGGAAAGAAAATAAGATTGTTAGTTTACTTCTATTTAATTTTAGTACTTTTATTGTTTTGTTTTAGTTTATGAGATTAAGGAGTGGTCGCTTGATCGAAGACTAAAAGGACCATATGTTTGAGGTGTTTGAAAGTAAAGAGATCAGGTATGCTTAGTAGAGGAGAGGATCCATGAGCTCATTTGCATCAAGCCAATGACAGTAAACAAAGGCACTAGTTGGGAGGGAACCCGACTTTTTTTTAGGGAAGTATACATTTAATTCTACTTTTATCTTCATTATTTTTATCTTTTTGCATGCATTAGAAACAATGCATGAATTATGTGTGACGGGTGCATCATGCATTTAGTTCCTGCGGTTTTCATTATTTTTTTAGGAGTGAAAATAACAAAAATAAAAAACCAAAAAAATATGATTTTCTTATGACTAATGCATGAATATGAGTTTATGGTAGGCTTTCTTACTTAAAATTTTCTATTTTACTATCTTTTAGTTATTCTTCTATGAGTGAGGACTTTTGAACATGATAACTGTCATTCAGAGAAGTTTGAGTTAATTCTCACATATCTCTTTAATGAGTAACTGTTGCGATTATCCATCTTTTTTTATCATGTTATATATCCGCTTCAAAGGCAATAAAATGACCTAATCCATTTCCCAGACTATTTAATTTGTAGAATAATTCATTAAAATTGTGATTTTTCTTGTCTTAAAAATATAACAAAGGAGAAGAAAAAAGAGAAAGAAAAAAAAAAGGGTTAGATCACCAACATGGGTAGGTATAGGTGGCTTGGCACCTTTTCCCCTTAAGTTTAGGTCTCAAGTTGAACCTTATATATGCAGTAACCCATGATTGGGAGAATCATGCCCCTTCTTGGGCCGATCAATGACTCGTACCAAAATAACAGTCGATAAAAAAAATAAATAAAATAGAGATGAGAATAAATTGTTAACTCCACCACCTCTATTCGGGTGAGTGTGAGACACGGAGTGTTTAATTTCTGAGACCCTATATGGGCCTCGAATATGTGCGCAATTGGAGTTTGAAAAAAAAAAGAAGAGAAAAACATTACAAGGCAAGTTTAGAATCAATTTCAATGAGTTATTCCTCCGAGTTAAATTGTGTCTATAGCCATACCGTACTTTAAATTTTCTATCGTAAAATTTTTAAACCTCTTGATCGGTGTATGCTTGCCTAAAAGTGATGGATGGTTATTGCTCTTGTCACTTCATTAAAGAAATATTGTGAGGCTGATGAGGAAATTTTTTGATGGTAGTCTGATGTTTAGTAATTCACGTGTTGGAAAGAAAACTTATTAATTTTGAATAAACATGCTGTTTAAGCAAGCCAATGCTTAGTATGAATATTATAGCTATGCATGACCTTATAAGAAAGAAAGAGGGTTAATTTTTAGGTCAAGTCCCAGATTTCATTGCACGAGGACGTCCAAAGTCTAAGCGTGGGGAAGTTTGTTAAATCATAAATCATGCGTTGTTTTAATAATTATTTTGATATTATATATATTATTTCGTCTAATTTATTTTATTTTGTATATTTTTCAGTTAAGCGATGATAAAATAAACAGAAGAAGAGAAGACGTCGAAGTTCAGATTTTACACGCTAAGTTATCAAGTCGGTCCAAAAATAATGATTTATGGAAAAATATTATATCCATAATGATTTATTTGGGCTATGGTTACAAAATTAAGACTCTTAATTGAAGAGGAACCAGAATACTTGAAAGAGAAGGAGTCCAAAGAAGAAAACACTAGTAGAGTAATATTATAAAAAAAAAAAAAAACCCATACGACGCCTAGCCTCCACACCCTCTTTAAAACCCCCCCTTCGTGTCGTCCCCTCAATACTTCATCACCTCACCACCGTCAGTTTCACTAAGCCTCCACCACACTCCCTCATCATCACCATCATTGATCATCATCACCATCGATCATCATCCCCACATTTCACCATCATCTTCACGGCCAAGTAGTAGTATGCTATTGCCATTTTTTTTTATTTCTTGTTTTTAGTTTAGTTTAGTATTAAACATGAAATTTTTGGATATTGGTTGGGATTTTATTTTTAATATGAGTAAGTAGTTTTCTTATACTTACTATAATCTATTTGAAACCACGCTAAATTAATTATTTTGAAATAAGTTTTATGCTTTATTGTCTAGCTGATTTTTATTCCATGGTTCTATAACGATCAGTATTTATTGTTCATGATATGCACGTTATATTAATTAAAATGTATCCTAATTAGTTTAATGCAACTTCATATGATAGTTTAAAAGGCTTTAGTACGTAAAAGCTATAGTCTTTTAGGCATTAGTATCACCCTAATTGATCATAGATGGCACAAACCATCTCTTTTAATTGGCTAATCATTACAGATCTTTGTTAAATCAATTTGCTAATAAATTGATTATAGGGCGTTAGATGATGTTGTTCTAATACTTACTGCTCTAGTTTGATTAAATTCTTGCGCTGGTATTAAGGTTATCAAAACTAGTAGGGTTTATTTTAGGATTGAACCTAAATAAACTCTAATATAAGGAAAAACGGGGAAGATCTGCTGGTGGATGTCTTCTACAACCTAACTCAAGGATAAATCGATTTGTGTGTTGATGATAAATATCAATTTGCACGGTGGATATAGATTATGCTAAGTATGTTTCATAAATTTGGTATCTTGGATAATTATTTGTTGCGATTTAGTTAATTTCTTTAATGTGTCAATTGTAATTCTTAAATTTATAAGCTTTAATATAAATTTCTTTTATCCCCACAAAAGAGTAGTCTTTTAGGAGAGTCTTGGTAATACTAGATCAGTTAGATTTTGATTTTTTTGTGACTATAATTTTCAGATTTAATTTCTATTCTGTTTTGCATTTATTTACTGGTTTGTTAGAAATCAGCTTAAAAATAGTTCCTTATGTGATTTTTTGTATTTTAATCCCATTTACCGTTTATAAAGTATTCTAGTTTTCTGCTATTTAATTTCGTAATTTTTGGAAATTACTTCATAATTTTTCAGAATTATTTTGTGAATTGGACATGTGCAGGTTTTTATTTTAATAAATTTGAGAATTCGATTTTAATTTTTATTTTATGTTCTTAGGATTTTATTAACTCCATAAAATTATATCCTAAAATCTGGGAATTTTTTTTTTATTTTCGTATTTATATTAGTGCAGTTTATTCTTTCTCTAATTTCATATTTTATTTTCTGTTTTAATTTTCTGGGGTTAATTTTCTGTTTTAATTTTGCTGGATTTAATTACATATAATTTTGGAGTTACAAAGTTATCAACTTGCAGAATGTTAATTTGGATTACTTTTTGTAATTGTTAATATTAATTTTTTGCTTGTTATTTTCTGTTTTAATTTTTAGTCTAATATTGTGTTATTATTTCTGTTTTTCTTTTTTAGATTATTCAGGATAGCTATTTACTGTTTTATTCCCAGGATTAAATTTAGAATATTTAGGAGCAATATTAAGTATTTTTCCAGATTTTTACTTATTAAATTTGATTTATTTTAGTAATATAAAGAAAAGTCATAATAAATTAGAGTCGTAAATTTAGTTAGAATTAAACTAGCTTATTATCATAAGCTTTCCCCGTGGCATCGATCCCTACTTTCCTATGCTATAAATAATATTTGTAAATCAAAGTAGTGGTTTAATTTGTACCTCTACGATAAGCTCTACAAATTTTGGCGTCGTTGCCGGAAAAAGAAAATAAGATCGTTAGTTTACTTCTATTTAATTGTACTACTTTTATTGCTTTGTTTTAGTTTATGAGATTAAGGACTGGCCGCATGATCGAAAACAAAAAGGAGCATACGTTTGAGGTGTTTGAAAGTAAAGAGATAAGGTATGCTTATTGGAGGAGAGGATCCATGAGCTCATTTGCGTCAAGCCAATGACAGTAAACAAAGGCACTGGTTGGGAGGCAACCTGAATTTTTTTAAGGAAAATATACATTTAATTCTACTTTTATCTTCATTATTTTTATCTTTTTGCATGCATTAGGGACAATGCATGAATTAAGTGTGGGGGGTGCATCCTGCATTTAGTTCCTCCAGTTTTCATTATTTTTTTTAGGAGTGAAATAATAAAAATAAAAAAACAAAAAAATTTATGATTTTCTTATGACTAATACATGAATATGAGTTTATGGTAGACTTTCTTGCTTAAAATTTTCTATTTTACTATCTTTTAGTTACTCTTCTATGAGTGAGGACTTTTGAACATGATAACTGTCATTCAGAGAAGTTTGAGTTGATTCTCATATATCTCGTCAATGAGTAACTGTTGTAATTATCCATCTTTTTTTATCATGTTATATATCCGCTTCAAAGGCAATAAAATGACCTAGTCCATTTCTCAGACTATTGAATTTGTAGAATAATTCATTAAAATTTTGATTTTTCTTGTCTTAAAAATATAAAAAAGGAGAAGAAAAAAGAGAAAGGAAAAAAAAAGGTTAGATAACCAACATGGATAGGTATAGGTGGCTCGGCACCTTTTCCCCTTAAGTTTAGGTCTCAAGTTGAGCCTTATGTATGCAGTAACCTATGATTGGGAGAATCATGCCCCTTCTTGGGCCAATCAATGACTCGTACCAAAATAACAATCGATAAAAAAAAATAGTGATGACAATAAATTGTTAACTCCTCCACCTCTATTCGGGTGAGTGTGAGACAGGAAGTGTTTAATTTCTAAGACCCTATATGGGCCTTGAATATGTGCGCAATTGGAGTTTGAAAAAAAAAAAGAGAAAAACGTTACAAGGCAAGTTTAGAATCAATTTCAATGAGTTATTCCTCCCAGTTAAATTGTGACTATAACCATACAGTACTTTAATTTTTCCATCGTAAAATTTTTAAAACTGTTGATCGGTGTATGCTTGCCTAAAAGTGATGGATGGTTATTGCTCTTGTCACTTCATGAAAGAAATATTGTGAGGCTGATGAAGAAACTTTTTGATGGTAGTCTGATGTTTAGTAGTTATTCACGTGTTGGAAAGAAAACTGATTAATTTTGAATAAACATGTTGTTTAAGCAAGCCAATGCCTAGTATGAATATTATAGCTATGCATGACCTTATAAGAAAGAAAGAGGGTTAATTTTTAGGTCAAGTCCCAGATTTCATTGCACGAGGACGTCCAAAGTCTAAGCGTGGGGGAATTTGTTAAATCATAAATTATGCGTTGTTTTAATAATTATTTTGATTATATTATATATATTATTTCGTCTACTTTACTGTATTTTATACGTTTTTCTGTTAAGCGTTGATAAAATAAACAGGAGAAGAGAAGACGTCGAAGTTTGAATTTTACATGCTAAGTTATCAAGTCGGTCCAAAAAAAATAATTTATGAAAAAATATTATTTCCATAGTGATTTATTTGGGTTAAGGTTACAAAATTACTACTCCTAATGGAAGAGGAACCGGAATACTTGAAAGAGAAGCAGTCCAAAGAAGAAAACCCCAGTAGAATAATATTATAAAAAAAAAAAACCACTACCATGTGTAGCCTTCACACCCCCTTTAAAACCCCCTTCGCGTCACCCCCTCAATTCTTCATCACCTCACCACCATCAATTTCACTAAGCCTCCAGCACACTCCCTCATCATCTCACACATCATCACCATCATTGATCATCATCACCACATTTCACCATCATCTTCACGGCCAAGTAGTAGTATGCTATTGGTATTTTTATTTTATTTTTTAGTTTAGTTTAGAATTAAACATGAAATCTTTGGATATTTGTTGGGATTTTATTTTCAATATGAGTAAGTAGTTTTCTTATACTTAGTATAACCTATTTGAAACCACGCTAAATTAATTATTTTAAAAGAAGTTTTGTGATTTATTGTCTAGTTGATTTTTATTCCATGATTCTATAACGATCAGTATTTATCGTTCATGATATTCACGTTAGATTAATTAAAATGCATCCTAATTAGTTTAATACGACTTCATATGATAGTTTAAAAGGTTTTAGTACGTAAAAGCTATAATCTGTTAGGCATTAGTATCAGCCTAATTGATCATGAATGACGCAAACCATCTCTTTTAATTAGCTATTCATTATCTTTGTTAAATCAATTTGCTGATAAATTGTTTACAAGGCGTTAGATGATGTTTTTCTAATACTTAATGCTCCAGTTTGATTAAATTCTTGCACTGGTATTAGGGTTATGAAAACTAGTAGGGTTTATTTTAGGATTGAACCTAAATAAACTCTGATATAAGGGAAAACGGGGAAGATCTGCTGGTGGATGTCTTCTACAGCCTAACTCAAGGATAAATCGATTTGTGCGTTGATGATACATATTAATTTGCATGGTGGATATAGATTATGCTAAATATTTTCCATAAATTTGGTATCTTTGATCATTATTTGTTTCGTTTTAGTTAATTTCTTAAGTGTGTCACTTTTAATTTTTAAATTTATAAGCTTTAATATAAATTTCGTTTATCCCCCCATTAGAGTAGTCTTTTAGGAGAGTCTTGGTAATACTTGATCAGTTAGATTTTGATTTTTTTGTGATTATAATTTTCAGATTTAATTTCTATTCTGTTTTACCATTTACTTACCTGTTTGTTAGAAATTAGGTTAAAAATAGTTCCTTATGCGATTTTCGTATTTTAATCCAGTTTAGGGTTTATAAAGTATTCTATTTTCCTGCTACTTAATTTCATAATTTTTCAGAAGTATTTTGTGAATTGGATATGTGCAGGTTTTTATTTTAATAAATTTAAAAATTACGTTTTCAATTTTTATTTTATGTTCTTAGGGTTTTGTTAACTCCAGAAAATTATATCCTAACATCTGGGATATTGTTTTATTTATTTTTTTATTTATATTTGTGCAGTTTTTTCTTTATCTAATTTCAGATTTTATTTTCAGTTTTAATTTTCTGGAGTTAATTATCTGTTTTTATTTTTCTAAATTTAATTACATATAAATTTGGAGTTATAAAGTTATTAACTTGCAGAATATTAATTTGGATTACTTTCTGTAATTGTTAATATTAATTTTCTGCTTGTTATTTTCTGTTTTAATTTTCAGTCTAATATTGTGTTATTATTTCTGTTTTTATTTTTCAGATTATTTAGGATAGCTATTTACTGTTTTATTTCCAGGATTAAATTTGGAATATTTAGGAGCAATATTAAGTATTTTCCCAGATTTTTACTTATTAAATTTGATTTATTTTAGTAATATAAAGAGAAGTCATAATAAATTAGAGTAGTAAATTTGATTTATTTTAGTAATATAAAGAGAAGTCATAATAAATTAGAGTAGTAAATTTGATTAGAATTAAACTAGCTCATTATCAAAAGTTTTCCCCGTGGGATCGATCCCTACTTTTCTATGCTATAAATATTATTTATAAACCAAAGTAGTGGTTTAATTTGTAACTCTACAATAAGCTCTATGCGCCGTTGCTGGTTACTTCTGTTTAATTTTACTACTTTTATTGTTTTGTTTTAGTTTATGAGATTTTGGAGTGGTCGCATGATCGAAGACAAAAAAGAGCGTACGTTTGAGGTGTTTGAAAGTAAAGAGTTCAGATATGCTTAGTGGAGGAGAGGATCCATGAGTTCATTTGCGTCAAGCAATGACAGTAAACAATGGCGCTGGTTGGGAGGCAACCCGACGTTTTTTTTGGAAAGTAAAGATTTAATTCTACTTTTATCTTCATTATTTTTATCTTTTTACATGCATTAGGGACAATGCATGAATTAAGTGTGGGGGTGCATCTTGCATTTAGTTCCTGTAGTTTTCATTATTTTTTTTAGGAGTGAAAATAATAAAAGTAAAAAAACAAAAATTTTTATGATTTTCTTATGACTAATGCATGAATATGAGTTTATGGTAGGCTTTCTTGCTTAAAATTTCCTATTTTACTATCTTTTAGTTATTCTTCAATGAGTGAGGACTTTTGAACATGATAACTGTCGTGCCAGGAAGTTTGAGTTGATTTTCATATATCTCTTTAATGAGTAATTGTTATGGTTATCCATCTTATTTTATCATGTTATATATCCACTTCAAAGGCAATAAAATGACCTACTCCAATTCCTAGATTATTGAATTACTAGAATAATTCATTTAAATTGTGATTTTTCTTGTCTTAAAAATTAAAAAAAAGAAGAAAAAAGAGAGAAAAAAAAAGGTTAGATCACCAACATGGGTAGGTATGGGTGGCTCGGCACCTTTTACCCTTAAGTTTAGGTCTCAAGCTGAGCCTTATCTATGCAGTAAGCCATGATTGGAAGAATCGTGTCCCTGATCAATGACTCATACCAAAATAACAGTCAATAAAAAAATAAATAAAATAGTGATGAGAATAAATTATTAACTCCACCACCTCTATTCGGGTGACTGTGAGACAGGGAGTGTTTAATTTCTAAGACCCTACATGGGCCTTGAATATGTGCGCAATTGGAGTTTAAAAAAAAAAAAGAGAAGAAAATTACAAGGCAACTTTAGAATCAATTTCAATGAGTTATTCCTCCCAGATCAATTGTCTCTATAGCCATACCGTACTTCAATTTTTCTATCGTGAAATTTTAAGACCTGTTGATCGGTGTATGCGTGCTTAAAAGTGATGGATGGTTATTGTTCTTGTCACTTCATTAAAGAAATATTGTGAGGCCGATGAAGAAACTCTTTGATGGTAGTCTGATGTTTAGTAGTTATTCACTTGTTGGAAAGAAAGCTGATTAATTTTGAATAAAACTGTTGTTTAAGCAAGCCAATGCCTAGTATGAATATTAGAGCTATGCATGACCTTATAAAAAAGAAAGAGGGTTAGTTTTTAGGTCAAGTCTGAGATTTCATTGCACGAGGACGTCCAAAGTCTAAGTGTTGGGGAATTTGTTAAATCATAAATTATGCATTGTTTTAATAATTATTTTTATTATATTATATATATTATTTCGTCTAATTCACTTTATTTTATATATTTTTCTGTTAAGCGTTGATAAAATAAAAAGAAGAAGAGAAGACATCGAAGTTCAGATTTTACACGCTAAGTTATCAAGTCGGTCCAAAAATAATAATTTATGAAAAAATATTATATTCATAATGATCTATTCGGGCTAGGGTTAAAAAATTATTACTCATAATTGAAGATGAACTAGAATACCTGAAAGAGAAGCAGTCCAAGGAATAAAACCCTAGTGGAATAATATTATTATTAAAAAAACAAATACCACGCCTAGCCTCCACACCCCCTTTAAAACCCCCTTCGTGTCACCCCCTCAATTCTTCATCACCTCACCGCCATCAATTTCACTAAGCCTCCACCACACTCCCTCATCATCTCACACATCATCGCCATCATTGATCATCATTACCATCGATCATCATCACCACATTTCACCATCATCTTCACGGCCGAGTAGTAGTATGCTATTGCTATTTTATTTTATTTTAGTTTAGTTTAGAATTAAACATGAAATCTTTGGATATTTGCTGGGATTTTATTTTGAATATGAGTAAGTAGTTTTCTTATACTTAGTATAATCTATTTAAAACCACGCTAAATTAATTATTTTGAAAGAAGTTTTATGATTTGTTGTCTAGTTGATTTTTATTCCCTGATTCTATAACGATCAGTATTTATCGTTCATGATATTCACGTTAGATTAACTAAAATGCTTCCTAATTAGTTTAATACGACTTCATATGATAGTTTAAAAGACTTTAGTACATAAAAGATATAGTCTTTTAGGCATTAGTATCACCCTAACTGATCATGAATGGCGCAAACCATCTCTTTTAATTAGCTAATCATTATAGATCTTTGTTAAATCAATTTGCTGATAAATTGGTTACAAGGCGTTAGATGATGTTTTTCTAATACTTAATACTCTAGTTTGATTAAATTCTTGCGCTGGTATTAGGGTTGTCAAAACTAGTGGGGTTTATATTAGGATTGGACCTAAATAAACTATAATATAAGAAAAAACGGGGAAGATCTGCTGGTGGATGTCTTCTATAGACTAACTGAAGGATAAATCGATTTGTGTGTTGATGATACATATTAATTTGCATGGTGGATATAGATTATGATAAGTATTTTTCATAAATTTGGTATCTTTGATAATTATTTGTTGTGTTTCAGTTAATTTCTTTAGTGTGTCAATTTTAATTCTTAAATTTATAAGCTTTAATATAAATTTCATTTGTCCCCCCCCCCCAAGAGTAGTCTTTTAGGAGAGTCTTGGTAATACTAGATCAGTTAGATTTTGATTTTTTAGTGATTACAATTTTCAGATTTAATTTCTATTCTGTTTTACCATTTATCTACCGGTTTGTTAGAAATTATGTTAAAAATAGTTCCTTATGTGATTTTTCACATTTTAATCCAGTTTACGGTTTATAAAGTATTCTGATTTCCAGCTACTAAATTTCGTAATTTTTGGAAATTAATTCATAATTTTTCAGAAGTATTTTGTGAATTGGATATTGTGCAGGTTTTTATTTTAATAAATTTGAAAATTACGTTTTTAATTTTTATTTTATGTTCTTAGGGTTTTGTTAACTCCAGACAATTATATCCTAAAATCTGGGAAATTGTGTTATTTTTATTTTTTTTTATATTAGTGCAGTTTATTCTTTATCTAATTTCAGATTTTATTTTCTGTTTTAATTTTCTGGAGTTAATTATCCGTTTTAATTTTTCTGAATTTAATTACATATAATTCTGGAGCTATAAAGTTATAAACTTGAAGAATATTAATTTGGATTACTTTCTTTAATTGTTAATATTAATTTTCTGCTTGTTATTTTCTGTTTTAATTTTCAGTCTAATATTGTGTTATTATTTCTGTTTTTATTTTTCGGATTATTTAGGATAGCTATTTACTGTTTTATTTTCAGTATTATATTTGGAATATTTAGGAGCAATATTAAGTATTTTCCCAAATTTTTACTTATTAAATTTGATTTATTTTAGTAATATAAAGAGAAGTCATAATAAATTATAGTAAATTTAATTAGAATTAAACTAGCTCATTATCGTAAGCATTCCCCGTGGGATCGATCCCTACTTTTTCTATGCTATAAATATTATTTATATACCAAAGTAGTGGTTTAATTTGTAGCTCTACAATAAGCTCTACGCGCCGTTGTTGGGGATAGAAAATAAGATTGTTAGTTTATTTCTATTTAATTTTACTACTTTTATTGTTTTGTTTTAGTTTATGAGATTTAGGAGTGGTCGCATGATCGAAGACAACAAGGAGCATACGTTTTAAGGTGTTTGAAAGTAAAGAGATCAGGTATGCTTAGTGGAGGAGAGGGTCCATGAGCTCATTTACGTCAAGCCAATGACAGTAAACAAAGGCGCTGGTTGGGAGGCAACTCAGTGCTTTTTTTAGGGAAGTAAACATTTAATTCTACTTTTATCTTCATTATTCTTATCTTTTTGCGTGCATTAGGGACAATGTATGAATTAAGTGTGGGGGGTGCATCCTGCATTTAGTTCCTACAGTTTTCATTATTTTGTTTTAGGAGTAAAAATAATAAAAATAAAAAAACAAAATTTTTTATGATTTTCCTATGACTAATGCATGAATATGAGTTTATTGTAGGCTTTCTTGCTTAAAATTTCCTATTTTACTATCTTTAGTTATTCTCCTATGAGTGAGGACTTTTGAACATGATAACTGTCATTAAGAGAAGTTTGGGTTGATTCTCACATATCTCTTTAATGAGTAACTGTCATGATTATCCATCTTAATTTATCTTGTTATATATCTGCTTCAAAGGCAATAAAATGACCTAGTACATTTTCGAGACTGTTGAATTAGTAGAATAATTCACTGAAATTGTGATTTTTCTTATCTTAAAAATATAAAAAAGCAGAAGAAAAAAGAGAAAGAAAACAAAAAGGTTAGATCACCAACATGGGTAGGTATAGGTGGCTCGACACCTTTCCCCCTTAAGTTTAGGTCTCAAGTTGAGCCCTATGTATGCAGTGACCCATGATTGGGAGAATCATGCCCCTTTTTGGGCCGATTAATGACTTGTACCAAAATAACAATTAGTAAAAAAAATAAATAAAATAGTGATGGAATAAATTATTAACTCCACCACCTCTATTCGGGTGAGTGTGAGACAGGGAGTGTTTAATTTCTAAGACCCTATATGGGTCTCGAATATGTGCGCAATTGGAGTTTAAAAAAAAAGAGAAAAAAATAACAAGGCAACTTTAGAATCAATTTCAATGAGTTATTCATCCCAGTTCTATTATCTCTATAGCCATACCGTGCTTGAATTTTTGTATCGTGAAATTTATAGACCTCTTAATCAGTGTATGCGTGCTTAAAAGTGATGGATGGTTATTGCTATTGTCACTTCATTATAGAAATATTCTGAGGCTGATGAAGAAACTCTTTGATGGTAGTTTGATGTTTAGTAGTTATTCACTTGTTGGAAAGAAAACTGAATTAATTTTGAATAAAACTGTTGTTTAAGCAAGCCAATGCCTAGTATGAATATTATAGCTATGCATGACCTTATAAGAAAGAAAGAGGGTTAGTTTTTAGGTCAAGTCCCAGATTTCATTGCACGAGGATGTCCAAAGTCTAAGCGTGGGGGAATTTGTTAAATCATAAATCATGCATTGTTTTAATGATTATTTTCATTATATTATATATATTCTTTCGTCTAATTCACTTTATTTTATATATTTTTCAGTTAAGCGTTGATAAAATAAACAGAAGAAGAGAAGACGTTAAAATTCGAATTTTACACGCTAAGTTATCAAGTCGATCCAAAAATAATGATTTATGAAAAAATATTATTTTCATAATGATTTATTTGGGTTAGGGTTGCAAAATTATTACTCCAAATTGAAGAGGAACTAGAATACTTGAAAGAGAAGGGTCCAACGAAGAAAACCCTAGTAGAATAATATTTAAAAAAAAACCCAATACCACGCCTAGCCTCCACACCCCCTTTGAAACACGCTTTGCGTCACCCCCTCAATTCTTCATCACCTCACCACCATCAATTTCACTAAGCCTCCACCACACTCTCTCGTCATCTCACACATCATCACCATCAGTGATCATCATTACCATCGATCATCATCACCACATTTCACCATCATATTCACGGCCAAGTAGTAATATGCTATTGCTATTTTTTTTAATTTTTTTTTAGTTTAGTTTAGTATTAAACATGAAATCTTTGGATATTCATTGGGATTTTAGTTTTAATATGAGTAAGTGGTTTTCTTATTCGTCGTATAATCTATTTGAAACCGCACTAAATTAATTATTTTGAAAGAAGTTTTATGCTTTATTGTCTAGTTGATTTTTATTCCATAATTCTATAACGATCAGTGTTTATCGTTTATGATATCCACATTAGATTAATTGAAATGCATCCTAATTAGTTTAATGCAACTTCAATGATAGTTTAAAAGGCTTTAGTACGTAAAAGCTATAGTCTTTTAGGCATTAGTATCACCCTAATTGATCATAGATGGCGCAAACCATATCTTTTAACTAGCTAATCATTATAGATCTTTGTTAAATTAATTTGCTGATAAATTGGTTACAAGGCATTAGATGATATTTTTCTAATACTTAATGCTCTAGTTTGATTAAATTCTTGCGCTGGTATTAGGGTTATCAAAACTTGTAGGGTTTATATTAGGGTTGGACCTAAATAAACTATAATATAACAAAAAACGGGGAACATCTACTGGTGGATGTCTTCTACAGCCTAACTCATGGATAAATCGATTTGTGTGTTGATGATAAGTATTAATTTGCATGATGGATATGGATTATGCTAAGTATTTTTCATAAATTTGGTTTCATTGATAATTATTTGTTTAATTTTCTGGAGTTAATTTTCTGTTTTAATTTTTCTGAATTTAATTACATATAATTTTGGAGTTATAAAGTTATAAACTTGCAGAATATTAATTTGGATTACTTTTTGTAATTGTTAATATTAATTTTTGCTTTTTATTTTCTGTTTTAATTTCAGTCTAATATTGTGTTATTATTTCTGTTTGTACTTGTCATATTATTTAGGATAGCTATTTACTGTTTTATTTTCAGGATTAAATTTAGAATATTTAGGAGCAATATTAAGTATTTTTCTAGATTTTTACTTAGTAAATTTATTTATTTTAGTAATACAAAGAGAAGTCATAATAAATTAAAGTAGTAAATTTAGTTAGAATTAAACTAGCTTATTATCATAAGCTTTCCCCGTGGGATCGATCCCTACTTTCCTATTGTATAAATATTATTTATAAATCAAAGTAGTGGTTTTATTTGTAACTCTACGATAAGCTCTACAAATTTTGGCGCCGTTGCCAGGGAAAGAAAATAAGATCGTTAGTTTACTTCTATTTAATTGTACTACTTTTATTGTTTTATTTTAGTTTATGAGATTAAGGAGTGGTCGCATGATCGAAAACAAAAAGGAGCATACGTTTTAGGTGTTTGAAAGTAAAGAGATCAGGTATCCTTAGTGGAGGAGAGGATCCATGAGCTCAATTGCGTCAAGCCAATGACAATAAACAAAGGCGCTGGTTGGGAGGCAACCCGACTTTTTTTTAGGAAAATATACATTTAATTCTACTTTTATCTTCATTATTTTTATCTTTTTGCATGCATTAGGGACAATGCATGAATTAAGTGCGGGGGGTGCATCCTGCATTTAGTTCCTATAGTTTTCATTTTTTGTAGGAGTGAAATAATAAAAATAAAAAAACAAAAAAATTTATGATTTTCTTATGACTAATGCATGAATATGAGTTTGTGGTAGGCTTTCTTGCTTAAAATTTTCTATTTTACTATCTTTTAGTTATTCTTCTATGAGTGAGGACTTTTGAACAAGATAACTATCATTCAGATAAGTTTGAGTTGATTCTCATATACCTCTTTAATGAGTAACTGTCATGATTATCCATTTTATTTTATCATGTTATATATCCGCTTCAAAGGCAATAAAATGACCTAGTCCATTTCCCAAACTGTTGAATTACTAGAATAATTCATTTAAATTGTGATTTTTCTTGTCTTAAAATTGGAAAAAAAAAGAAAAAAAAAGAGAAAGAAAAAAAAAAGGTTAGATCACCAACATGGGTAGGAATAGGTCGCTCCACACCTTTTCCCCTTAAGTTTAGGTCTCAAGTTGAGCCTTATGTATGCAGTAACCCATAATTGGGACAATGATGCCCCTTCTTGGGCCGATCAATGACTTGTACCAAAATACCGGTTGATAAAAAAATAAATAAAATAGTGATGAGAATATTAACTCCACCACCTCTATTCAGATGAGCGTGAGATAGGGAGTATTTAATTTCTAAGACCCTATAAAGGCTTGAATATGTGCGTAATTGCAGTTTGAAAAAAAAAGAGAAAAAAATTACAAGGCAAGTTTAGAATCAATGTCAATGAGTTATTCCTCACAGTTAAATTGTCTCTATAACTATACCATACTTCAATTTTTCTATCGTACAATTTTTAGACCTCTTGATCGGTGTATGCGTGCTTAAAAGTGATGGATGGCTATCACTCTTGTCACTTCATTAAAGAAATATTGTGAGGCTAATGAAGAAACTTTTTTATGGTAGTCTGATGTTTAGTAGTTATTCACTTGTTGGAAAGAAAACTGAATTAATTTTGAATAAAACTGTTGTTTAAGCAAGCCAATGCCTAGTATGAATATTATAGCTATGCATGACCTTATAAGAAAGAAAGAGGGTTAGTTTTTAGGTCAAGTCCCAGATTTCATTGCACGAGGACGTCCAAAGTCTAAACGTGGGGGAATTTTTTAAATCATAAATCATGCATTGTTTTAATAGTTATTTTGATTATATTATATATATTCTTTCGTCTGATTTACTTTATTTATATATTTTTCAGTTAAGCGTTGATAAATTAAACAGAAAAAGAGAAGACGTCGAAGTTCGAATTTTACACGCTATGTTATCAAGTCGGCCCAAAAATAATGATTTATGAAAAAATATTATATCCATAATGATTTATTTGGGACTAGGATTACAAAATTATTACTCCTAATTGAAAAGGAACCAGAATACTTGAAAGAGAAGGAGTCCAAAGAAGAAAATCCTAGTAAAATAATATTATAAAAAAAAACCAATATCACGCCTAACCTCCACACCCCCTTTAAAACCCCCTTCGCGTCACCCACTTAATTCTTCATCACCTCACCACCATCAATTTCACTAAGCCTCCACCACACTCCCTCATCATCTCACACATCATCACCATCATTGATCATCATCACCATCGACCATCATCACATTTCACCATCATCTTCACGGCCAAGTAGTGCTATTTTTTTTATTTTATTTTTTTAGTTTAGTTTAGTATTAAACATGAAATGTTTGGATATTTGTTGGGATTTTATTTTTAATATGAGTAAGTAGTTTTCTTATACTTAGTATAATCTCTTTGAAATCTTTAGTTTAGGGTTTATAAAGTATTCTAGTTTGCTGCTACTTAATTTTGTAAGTTTTGGAAATTATTTCATAATTTTTCAGAATCATTTCGTGAATTGGATATGTGCAGGTTTTTACTTCAATAAATTTGAAAATTACATTTTTATTTTTTATTTTTTGTTCTTAGGGTTTTTTTATCTCCAGAAAATTATATCCTAAAATATGGAAAATTTTGTTATTTTTTTTGTATTTATATTAGTGCAGTTTATTCTTTATCTAATTTCAGATTTTATTTTCTGTTTTAATTTTCTGGAGATAATTATCTGTTTTAATTTTTCAGAATTTATTTACATATAATTTTGAAGTTATAAAGTTATAAACTTGTAGAATATTAATTTGGATTGCTTTCTGTAATTGTTAATATTAATTTTCTACTTGTTATTTTCTGTTTTAATTTTTAGTCTAATATTGTGTTTTTATTTCTGTTTTTATTTTTTAGAATATTTAGGATAGCTATTTACTGTTTTATTTCTAGGATTAAATTTAAAATATTTAGGAGCAATATTAAGTATTTTTCTAGATTTTTACTTATTAAATTTGATTTATTTCAGTAATATAAAGAGAAATCATAATAAATTAGAGTAGTAAATTTAATTAGAATTAAACTAGCTTATTATCATAAACTTTCCCCGTGGGATCGATCCCTACTTTCCTATGCTATAAATATTATTTATAAATTAAAGTAGTGGTTTAATTTGTAGCCCTATGATAAGCTCTACGTGCGGTTGCCGGGGAAAGAAAATAAGATCGTTAGTTTACTTCTATTTAATTCTACTACTTTTATTGTTTTGTTTTGGTTTATGAGATTTAGGAGCGGCCGCTTGATCGAAGACAAAAAGGAGCATATGTTTGAGGTGTTTGAAAGTAAAGAGATCAGGTATGCTTAGCGGAGGAGAGGATCCATGAGCTCATTTACGTCAAGCCAATGACAGTAAACAAAGGCACTGGTTGGGAGGCAACCCGACATTTTTTTTAGGGAAGTATACATTTAATTCTACTTTTATCTTCGTTATTTTTATCTTTTTGCATGCATTAGGGACAATGCATGAATTAAGTGTGAGGGGTGCATCCTGCATTTAGTTCTTGTAGTTTTCATTATTTTTTTTAGGAGTAAAAAGAATATAAATAAAAAAACAAAAAATTTTATGATTCTCTTATGACTAATGCATGAATATGAGTTTATGGTAGGCTTTCTTGCTTAAAATTTTTTATTTTACGATCTTTTACTTATTCTTCTATGAGTGAGGACTTTTGAACATAATAACTGTCATTCAGAGAAGTTTGAGTTGATTCTCATGTATCTCTTTAATAAGTAATTGTCATAATTATCCATCTTATTTTATCATGCTATATATCCACTTTAAAGGCAATAAAATGACCTAGTCCATTTCCCAGACTATTGAATTAGTACAATAATTCATTAAAATTGTGATTTTTCTTGTCTTAAAAAAAAAGAGAAATAAAGAAAAGGTTAGATCACCAACATGGGTAGGAATAGGTGGCTTGGCACCTTTTACCCTTAAGTTTAGGTGTCCAGTTGAGCCTTATATATGTAGTAACCCATGATTGGGAGAATCATGCCCCTTCTTGGGCCGATCAATGACTTGTGCCAAAATAACAGCCAATAAAAAAAAAATAGTGATGAGAATAAATTGTTAACTCCACCACCTCTATTCAGGTGAGTGTGAGACACGGAGTGTTTAATTTCTAAGACCCTATATGAGCTACAAATATGTGCGCAATTGGAGTTTGAAAAAAAAGAGAGAGAGAAAAATTACAAGGCAAGTTTAGAATCAATGTCAAGGAGTTATTCCTCCCAGTTCAATTGTCTCTATAGCTATACCGTACTTCAATTTTTCTATCGTAAAATTTTTAGACCTCTTGATCGGTGTATGCTTGCTTAAAAGTGATGGATGGTTATTGCTCTTGTCACTTCGTTAAAGAAATATTGTTATGCTGATGAAGAAACTTTTTGATGGTAGTCTGATGTTTAGTAGTTATTCACTTGTTGGAAATAAAACTGATTAATTTTGAATAAAAATGTTGTTTAAGCAAGCCAATGCCTAGTATGAATATTATAGCTATGCATGACCTTATAAGAAAGAAAGAGGGTTAGCTTTTAGGTCAAGTCCTAGATTTCATTGCTCGAGGACGTCCAAAGTCTAAGCGTGGGGGAATTTGTTAAATCATAAATCATGCATTATTTTAATAATTATTTTTATTATATTATATATATTATTTCGTCTAATTTACTTTATTTAATATATTTTTTAATTAAGCATTGATAAAATAAACAGGAGAAGAGAATACATCGAAGTTTGGATTTTACAGGCTAAGTTATCAAGTGGGTCCCAAAATAATGATTTATGAAAAAATATCATTTCCATAATGATTTATTCGGGCTAGTGTTAAAAAATTATTACTCCTAATTGAAAAGGAACCAGAATACTTGAAGGAGAAGGAGTCCAAAGAAGAAAACCTTAGTACAATAATATTATTAATAAAAAAAACCAATACCACGCCTAGCCTCCACACCCCCTTTAAAACCCCCTTCGCGTCACCCTCTCAATCCTTCATCACCTCACCACCATCAATTTCACTAAGCCTCCACCACACTCCCTCATCATCTCACACATCATCACCATCATCGACCATCATCACCACATTTCACCATCATCTTCACAACCAAGTAGTAGTATGCTATTTCTATTTTATTTTATTTTTTTAGTTTAGTTTAGTATTAAACATGAAGTCTTTAGATATTTGTTGGGATTTTAGTTTTAATATGAGTAAGTAGTTTTCTTATACTTAGTATAATCTATTTGAAACCACACTAAATTAATTATTTTGAAACAAGTTTTATGCTTTATTGTCTAGTTGATTTTTATTCCATGATTCTATAACAATCCGTATTTGTCGTTCATGATATTCACGTTAGATTAATTACAACGCATCCTAATTAGTTTAATACGACTTTATATGATAAGCATATCTTTTAATTAGCTAATCATTATAGATCTTTGTTAAATCAATTTACTGATAAATTGGTTACAAGGTGTTAGATGATGTTTTTCTAATACTTAATGCTCTAGTTTGATTAACTTCTTGTGCTGGTATTAGGGTTATCAAAACTAGTAGGATTTAT
>JACYFF010031958.1:57834228-57868371 GCA_017589665.1 Selenicereus undatus
TACGTCAAGCCAATGACAGAAAACAAAGGCGCTGGTTGGGAGACAACCCGACGTTTTTTCTACGAAAGTATACATTTAATTCTACTTTTATCTTCATTATTTTTATCTTTTTGCACGCATTAGGGACAATGCATGAATTAAGTGTGAGGGGTGCATCCTGCATTTTGTTCCTGCAGTTTTCATTATTTTTTTTATGGAGTGAAAATAATAAAAATAAAAAACAAAAAAATTTATGATTTATGACTAATGCATCAATATGAGTTCGTGGTAGGCTTTCTTGCTTAAAATTTTCTATTTTACTATCTTTTAGTTATTCTTCTATGAGTGAGGACTTTTGAACATGATAACTGTCATTCAGATAAGTTTGAGTTGATTCTGATATACCTCTTAAATGAGTAACCGTCATGATTATCCATTTTATTTTATCATGCTATATATCCGTTTCAAAGGCAATAAAATGACCTAGTCCATTTCCCAGACTGTTGAATTACTAGAACAATTCATTTAAATTGTGATTTTTCTCGTCTTAAAGATAAAAAAAAAAGAAGAAAAAAGAGAAAGAAAAAAAAAGGCTAGATCACCAACATGGGAAGGAATAGGTGGCTCGACACCTTTTCCCCTTAAGTTTAGGTCTCAAGTTGAGCCTTATGTATGCAGTAACCCATGATTGGGAGAATCGGGCTCCTGATCAATGACTTGTACCAAAATAACAGTCAGTAAAAAAAATAAATAAAATAGTGAAGAGAATAAATTATTAATTCCACCACCTCTATTCGGGTGAGTGTGAGACAGGGAGTGTTTAATTTCTAAGACCCTATATGGGCCTCGAATATGTGCGCAATTGGAGTTTAAAAAAAAATTAAAAAAAATTACAAGGCAACTTTAGAATCAATTTCATTGAGTTATTCCTCCCAGTTCAATTGTCTCTATAGCCATACCGTACTTCAATTTTTCAATCGTGAAATTTTAAGACCTGTTGATTGGTATATGCGTGCTTAAAAGTGATGGATGGTTATTGCTCTCGTCACTTCATTAAAAAAATATTGTGAGGCTGATGAAAAAACTCTTTGATGGTAGTCTGATGTTTTGTAGTCATTCAGTTGTTGGAAAAAAAACTGATTAATTTTGAATAAAACTGTTGTTTAAGCAAGCCAATGCCTAGTATGAATATTATAGCTATGCATGACCTTATAAGAAAGAAAGATGGTTAGTTTTAATAATTATTTTGATTATATTATATATATTATTTCGTCTGTTTTACTTTATTTATATATTTTTCAGTTAAGCGTTGATAAATAAAACAAAAAAAGAGAAGACGTCGAAGTTCGGATTTTACACGCTAAGTTATCAAGTCTGCCCAAAAATAATGATTTATGGAAAAATATTATATCCATAATGATTTATTTGGGGCTAGGATTACAAAATTATTACTCCCAATTGAAGAGGAACCAGAATACTTGAAAGAAAAGGAGTCCAAAGAAGAAAATCCTCGTAGAATAATATTATAAAAAAAAAACCAATATCACGCCTAGCCTCCACACCCCCTTTAAAAGCCCCTTCGCGTCACCCACTTAATTCTTCATCACCTCACCACCATCAATTTCACTAAGCCTCCACCGCACTCCCTCATCATCTCACACATCATCACCATCATTGATCATCATCACCATCAACCATCATCACCACATTTCACCATCATCTTCACGGCCAAGTAGTGCTATTTTTTTATTTTCTTTTTTTAGTTTAGTTAATTATTAAACATGAAATGTTTGGATATTTGTTGGGATTTTATTGTTAATATGAGTAAGTAGTTTCCTTATACTTAGTATAATCTCTTTGAAATCTTTAGTTTAGGGTTTATAAAGTATTCTAGTTTGCTGCTACTTAATTTCATTATTTTTGGAAATTATTTCATAATTTTTCAGAATCATTTCGTGAATTGGATATGTGCAGGTTTTTATTTTAATAAATTTGAAAAT
Organism: Selenicereus undatus; assembly: GCA_017589665.1. Classification (NCBI taxonomy): domain Eukaryota; kingdom Viridiplantae; phylum Streptophyta; class Magnoliopsida; order Caryophyllales; family Cactaceae; genus Selenicereus; species Selenicereus undatus. Next base: position 57,836,208 of record JACYFF010031958.1, read on the forward strand.
TTCGATTTTAATTTTTATTTTATGTTCTTAGGGTTTTATTAACTCCAGAAAATTATATCCCAAAATCTGGGAAATTTTGTTATGTACTTTCGGATTTATATTAGTGCAGTTTATTCTTTCTCTAATTTCAAATTTTATTTTCTGTTTTGATTTTCTGGAGTTAATTTTCTGTTTTAATTTTTTTGAATTTAATTACATATAATTTTGGAGTTATAAAGTTATAAACTTGCAGAATATTAATTTGGATTACTTTTTGTAATTGTTAATATTAATTTTCTGCTTTTTATTTTCTGTTTTAATTTTCAGTCTAATATTGTGTTATTATTTCTGTTTTTAGTTTTCAGATTATTTAGGATAGCTATTTACTGTTTTATTTCCAGGGTTAAATTCAGTATATTTAGGAGCAATATTAAGTATTTTTTCAGATTTTTAATTATTAAATTTGATTTATTTTCGTAATATAAAGAGAAGTCATAATAAATTAGAGTAGTAAATTTAATTAGAATTGAACTAGGTTATTATCATAAAATTTCTCTGTGGGATCGATCCCTACTTTCCTATGCTATAAATATTATTTATAAATCAAAGTAGTGGTTTAATTTGTAGCTCTACGGTAAGCTCTACATGCTGTTGTTGGGGAAAGAAAATAGGATTGTTAGTTTACTTCTATTTAATTCTACTGCTTTTATTGTTTTGTTTTAGTTTATGAGATTTAGGAGTGGTCGCATGATCGAAGACAAAAAGGAGCATATGTTTGAGGTATTTGAAAGTAAAGAGATCAGGTATGCTCAGTAGAGGAGAGGATCCATGAGTTTATTTACGTCAAGCCAATGATAGTAAACAAAGGCGCTGGTTGGGAGGCAACCCGACATTTTTTTTAGGGAAGTATACATTTAATTCTACTTTTATCTTCATTATTTTTATCTTTTTGCATGCATTAGGGACAATGCATGAATTAAGTGTTTGGGGTGCATCCTGCATTTAGTTCTTCCAGTTTTCATTTTTTTTTTAGTAGTAAAAATAATAAAAATAAAAAAACAAAAAATTTTATGATTTTCTTATGACTAGTGCATGAATATGAGTTTATGGTAGGCTTTCTTGCTTAAAATTTTCTATTTTACTATCTTTTAGTTATTCTTCTATGAGTGAGGACTTTCGAACATGATAACTGTCGTTCAGAGAAATTTGAGTTGATTCTCATATATCTCTTCAATAAGTTATTGTCATAATTATCCAGCTTATTTTATCATGTTATATATCCGCTTCAAAGGCATTAAAATGACCTAGTCTATTTCCCGGACTATTGAATTAGTAGAATAATTCATTAAAATTGTGATTTTTCTTGTCTTAAAAATAAAAAAAAAAGAAAAAAGAGAAATAAAGAAAAGGTTGGATCGCCAACATGGGTAGGAATAGGTGGCTCGACACTTTTTCCCGTTAAGTTTAGGTCTCAAGTTGAGCCTTATGTATGCAGTAACCCATGATTGGGAGAATCATGCGCCTTTCTGGGTCGATCAATGACTTGTACCAAAATAACAGTCAATAACAAAATAATAATAAAATAGTGATGAGAATAAATTGTTAACTCCACCACCTCTATTCGGGTGAGTGTGAGGCAGGGAGTGTTTAATTTCTAAGACCTTATATGGACTGCGAATATGTGCGCAATTGGAGTTTGAAAAAAAAAAAAGAAAAAAAAATTACAAGGCAAGTTTAGAATCAATGTCAATGCGTTATTCCTCCCAGTTCAATTGTCTCTATACCATACCGTACTTCAATTTTTCTTTCATAAAATTTTTAGACCTCTTGATCGGTGTATGCTTGCTTAAAAGTGATGGATGGTTATTGCTCTTGTCACTTTGTTAAAGAAATATTGTTGGGCTAATGAAGAAACTTTTTGATGGTAGTATGATATTTAGTAGTTATTCACTTGTTGGAAAGAAAACTGATTAATTTTGAATAAAAATGTTGTTTAAGCAAGCCAATGCCTAGTATGAATATTATAGCTATGCATGACCTTATAAGAAAGAAAGAGGGTTAGCTTTTAGGTCAAGTCCCAGATTTCATTGCACGAGGACGTCCAAAGTCTAAGCGTGAGGAAATTTGTTAAATCATAAATCATGCATTGTTTTAATAATTATTTTGATTATATTATATATATTATTTCGTCTAATTTACTTTATTTTATACATTTTTTAATTAAGCGTTGATAAAATAAACAGAAGAAGAGAATACGTCGAAGTTCGAATTTTACAGGCTAAGTTATCAAGGGGGTCCAAAAATAATGATTTATGGAAAAATATCATTTCCATAATGATTTATTTTGGCTAGGGTTAAAAAACTATTACTCCTGATTGAAGAGGAACCAGAATACTTGAAGGAGAAGGAGTCCAAAGAAGAAAACCCTAGTAAAATAATATTATTAATAAAAAAAACCAAATACCACACCTAGCCTCCACACCCCCTTTAAAACCCCCTTCGCGTCACCCTGTCAATTCTTTATCACCTCACCACCATCAATTTCACTAAGCCTCCAACACACTCCCTCATCATCTCACACATCATCACCATCATCGATCATCATCACCACATTTCACCATCATCTTCACATCCAAGTACTAGCATGCTATTTCTATTTTTTTTTTTTTTAGTTTAGTCTAGTATTAAACATGAAATCTTTGGATATTTGTTGGGATTTTAGTTTTAATATGAGTAAGTAGCTTTCTTGTACTTAGTATAATCTATTTGAAACCACACTAAATTAATTATTTTGAAACAAGTTTTATACTTTATTGTCTAGTTGATTTTTATTCCATGATTCTATAACGATCCGTATTTATCGTTCATGATATTCACGTTAGATTAATTACAATGCATCCTAATTAGTTTAATACGACTTTATATGATAACCATCTCTTTTAATTAGGTAATCATTATAGATCTTTGTTAAATCAATTTGCTGATAAATTGGTTACAAGGTGTTAGATGATGTTTTTCTGATACTTAATGCTCTAGTTTGATTAACTTCTTGTGTTGGTATTAGGGTTATCAAAACTAGTAGGATTTATATTAGGGTTAGACCTAAATAAACTATAATATAAGGAAAAACGGGGAAGATCTGCTGGTGGATGTCTTCTACAGTCTAACTCATGGATAAATTGATTTGTGTGTTGATGATAAATATTAATTTGCATGGTGGATATAGATTATGTTAAGTATTTTTCATAAATTTGGTATCTTTAATAATTATTTGTTGCGTTTCAGTTAATTTCTTTAGTGTTTCAATTTTAATTCTTAAATTTATAAACTTTAATATAAATTTCGTTTATTCCCTCCAAATGAGTAGTCTTTTAGGAGAGTCTTGGTAATACTAGATCAGTTAGATTTTGATTTTTTTGTGATTATAATTTTCAGATTTAATTTCTATTCTGTTTTACGATTTATATACCGGTTTGTTAGAAATTAGGTTAAAACTATTTCCTTATGTGATTTTTCGTATTTTAATCCAGTTCAGGGTTTATAAAGTATTCTAGTTTGCTTCTATTTAATTTCGTAATTTTTGGAAGTTATTTTATAATTTTTCAGAATTATTTCGTGAATTGGATATGTGCGGGTTTTTATTTTAATAAATCTAAAAATTTTGTTTATAATTTTTATTTTATGTTCTTGGGGTTTTTTTTACTCCAGGAAATTATATCCTAAAATCTGGAAAATTTTCTTATTTATTTTCGTATTTATATTAGTGAAGTTTATTCTTTCTCTAATTTCATATTTTATTTTCTGTTTTAATTTTCTGGAGTTAATTTTCTGTTTTAATTTTTATTATTTTAATTACATATAATTTTGGGGTTATAAAGTTATAAACTTGCATAATATTAATTTGGATTACTTTCTGTAATTTTTAATATTAATTTTCTGCTTGTTATTTTCTGTTTTAATTTTCAGTCTAATATTGTGTTATTATTTCTATTTAAATTTTTCAAATTATTTAGGATAGCTATTTACTCTTTTATTTAAAATATTAATTTAGAATATTTAGGAGCAATATTAAGTATTTTTTTCAGATTTTTACTCATGAAATTTGATTTATTTTAGTAATATAAAGAGAAGTGATAATAAATTAAAGTAGTAAATTTAATTAAAATTAAACTAGCTTATTATCATAATTTTCCCTGTGGGATCGATCCGTACTGTCCTATGCTATAATAATTTTTTACAAATCAAAGTAGTGGTTTAATTTGTAGCTCTGCGATAAGCTCTACAAATTTTGGCGGTGTTGCCGGGGAAAGAAAATAAGATCGTTAGCTTACTTCCATTTAATTTTACTACTTTTATTGTTTTGTTTTAGCTCTAGTATTTTATTTTTATAGTTTGTTTTAGTTTATGAGATTAAGAAGTTGTCGCATGATCGAAGACAAAAAAGAAACACACGTTTGAGGTGTTTGAAGGTAAAGAGATTAGGTATGCTTAGTGGAGAAGAGGATCCATGAGCTCATTTGCATCAAGCCAATGACAGTAAACAAAGGCGCTGGTTGGGAGGCAACCCGACATTTTTTTAGGAAAGTATACATTTAATTCTACTTTTATCATCATTGATTTTATCTTTTTGCATGAATTAGGGACAATGCATGAATTAAGTGTGCGGGGTGCATCATGTAGTTTTCATTATTTTTTTTAGGAGTAAAAAAAATAAAAATAAAAAAATGAAAAACAAAAAATTTTATAATTTTCTTATGACTAATGCATGAGTATGAGTTTATGCTAGGCTTTCTTGCTTAAAATTTTCTATTTTACTATCTTTTAGTTATTCTTCTGTGAGTGAGGACTTTTGAACATGCTAACTGTTATTCAAAGAAATTTGAGTTGATCCTCATATATCTCTTTAATGAGTAACCGGCATGATTATCCATCTTATTTGATTGTGTTATATATCCGCTTCAAAGGCAATAAAATGACCTAACCCATTTCCGGGACAATTGAATTAGTAGAATAATTCATTAAAATTGTGATTTTTCTTGTCTTAAAATTAAAAAAAAGGAGGAGAAAAAAAGAGAAAGAAAAAAAAGGTTAGATTACCAACATGGGTAAGAATAAGTGGCTCGGCACCTTTTCCCCTTAAGTTTAGGTCTCAAGTTGAGCCTTATGTATGCAGTAACCCATAATTGGGAGAGTCACGCCCCTTTTTGGGCTGATCAACGACTTGTACTAAAATAACAGTCAATAATAAAAAAAAAAATAAAACAATGATGAGAATAAATTATTAACTCCACCACCTCTATTCGGGTGAGTGTGAGATATGGAGTGTTTAATTTCTAAGACCCTATATGAGCCTCGAATCTGTGTACAATTGGAGTTTGAAAAAAGAAAGAGAAAAAAATTAAGAGGCAAGTTTAGAATCAATTTCAATGAGTTATTCCTCCCAACTCAATTGTCTCTATAGCCATACCGTACTTCAATTTTTCTATCGTGAAATTTTTTAAGCTCTTGATCGGTGTATGCGTGCTTAAAAGTGATGGATAGTTATTGCTCTTGTCACTTCATTAAAGAAATATTGTGAGGCTGATGAAGAAACTCTTTTATGGTAGGTTGATGTTTAGTATTTATTCACTTGTTGGAAGGAAAACTGATTAATTTTGAATAAAACTGTTGTTTAGGCCAGCTAATGCCCAGTATGAGTATTATAGCTATGCATGACCTTATAAGAAAGAAAGAGGGTTAGTTTTTAGGTCAAGTCCCAGATTTCATTGCACGAGGATTTCAAAGTCTAAGGGTGGGGGAATTTGTTAAGTCATAAATCATGCATCATTTTAATAATTATTTTGATTATATTATATGTATCGTTTCGTCTAATTTACTTTATTTTGTATATTTTTTAGTTAAGAGTTGATAAAATAAACAGAAGAATAAATGACGTCGAAGTTCGGATTTTCCACGATAAATTATCAAGTCGGTCCAAAAATAATGATTTATGAAAAAATATTATTTCTGTAACGATTTATTTGGGCTAGGGTTACAAAATTATTGCTCCTAAATCAAGAGGAACTAGAAGACTTGAAAGAGAAGGAGTCCAAAGAAGAAAACCCTAGTAGAATAATATTATAAAAAAAAAAAAACAATACCACGCCTAGCCTCCACACCCCCTTTAAAACCCCCTTCACGTAACCCCCTCAATTCTTCATCACCTCACCACCATCAATTTCACTAAGCCTCCACCACACTCCCTCATCGTCTCACACATCATCACCATCATTGATCATCACCATCATCGATCATCATCACCACATTTCACCATCATCTTCACGGTCAAGTAGTAGTATGCTATTGCTATTTTTTTATTTTAAGTTTATTTTATTTTATTTAGTTTAGTTTAGTATTAAACATGAAATCTTTGGATATTCGTTTGAATTTTATTTTTAATATGAGTAAGAAGTTTTCTTATACTTAGTGTAATCTGTTTGAAACCGCGCTAAATTAATTATTTTCAAACAAGTTTTATAATTTATTGTCTAGTTGATTTTTATTCCATGATTTTATAACGATCAGTATTTATCATTCATGATATTCACGTTAGACTAATTACAATGCATCCTAATTAGTTTAATACGACTTCAAATGATAGTTTAAAAGGATTTAGTGCATAAAGGCTATAGTCTTTTAGGCATTAGTATCACCCTAATTGATCATGGATAGCGCAAACCATCTCTTTTAATTAACTAATCATTATAGATCTTTGTTAAATCAATTTGCTGATAAATTGGTTACAAGGCGTTAGATGATGTTTTTCTAATACTTAATGCTCTAGTTTGATTAAATTCTTGCACTGGTATTAGGGTTATCAAAACTAGTAGGGTTTATATTAGGGTTGGACCTAAATAAACTATAATATAAGGAAAAACGGGGAATATCTAGTGGATGTCTTCTATAGTCTAACTCATGAAAAAATCAATTTGTGTGTTGATGATAAATATTAATTTGCATGGTGGATATAGATTATGCTAAGTATTTTTCATAAATTTGGTATCTTTGATAATTATTTGTTGCGTTTTAGTTAATTTCTTTAGTGTGTCAATTTTAATTCTTAAATTTATAAGCTTTAATATAAATTTCGTTTATGCCCCCCAAAAGAGTAGTCTTTTAGGAGAGTCTTGATAATACTAGATCGGTTAGATTTTGATTTGTTTGTGAGTATAATTTTCATATTTAATTTCTATTCTGTTTTGCCATTTATTTACCGGTTTTTTCAGAAATTAGGTTAAAAATATTTTTTATGTGATTTATCATATTTTAATCTAGTTTTGGTGTTTATAAAGTATTCTAATTTGCTTCTATTTAATTTCGTAATTTTTGGAAATTATTTCATAATTTTTCAGAATTATTTCGTGAATTGGATATGTGCAGGTTTTTATTTTAATAAATCTGAAAATTACGTTTTTAATTTTTATTTTATGTCCTTAGGGTATTATTAAATCCAGAAAATTATATCATAAAATCTGGGAAATTGTTTTATTTTTTTGTACGTATATTAGTGCAGTTCATTCTTTCTCTAATTTCAGATTTTATTTTCTGTTTTAGTTTTCTGGAGTTAATTTTCTGTTTTAATTTTTCTGAATTTAATTACATATAATTTGGGAGTTATAAAGTTATAAACTTTGATAATATTAATTTGGATTACTTTCTGTAATTTTTAATATTAGTTTTCTACTTGTTATTTTCTGTTTTAATTTTCAGTCTAACATTGTTTTATTATTTCGGTTTTTTATTTTTTAGATTATTTAGGATAGCTATTTGCTGTTTTATTTCCAGGATTAAATTTAGAAGATTTAGGAGAAATATTAATTACTTTTCCAGATTTTTACTTGTTAAATTTGATTTATTTTAGTAATATAAAGAGAAGTCATAACAAATTAGAGTAGTAAATTTAATTAGAATTAAACAAGCTTATTATCATAATCTTTCCCCGTGCGATCGATCCCTACTTTCCTATGCTATAAATATTATTTATAAATCAAAGTAGTGGTTTAATTTGTAACTCTACGATAAGCTCTAAAAATTTTGGCGTCGTTGCCAGGGAAAGAAAATAAGATCGTTAGTTTACTTCTATTTAATTTTACTACTTTTACTATTTTGTTTTAGCTCTAGTATTTTATTTTTATAGTTTGTTTCAGTTTATGAAATTAATGAGTGGTCGCATTATCAAAAACAAAAAGGAGCATACGTTTGAGGTGTTTGAAAGTAAAGAGATCAGGTATGCATAGTGGAGGAGAGGATCCATCAGCTCGTTTGCATCAAGCCAAGGACAGTAAACAAAGGCGCTGGTTGACCAAACGTTTTTCTTTTTTGGAAAGTATACATTTAATTCTATATTTATTTTCATTATTTTTATCTTTTTGCATGCATTAGGGACAATGCATGAATTAAGTGTGGGGGGTGCATCCTGCATTTAGTTCCTCCAGTTTTCATCATTTTTTTTAGGAGTAAAAAAAATAAAAAACAAAAATTTTTATGATTTTCGTAGGACCAATTCATGAATATGAGTTTCTGCTAGGTTTTCTTCCTTAAAATTTTCTATTTTACTATCTTTTAGTTATTCTTCTATGAGTGATGACTTTTGAACATGCTAACTGTCATTCAGAGAAGTTTGAGTTGATCCTTATATATCTCTTTAATGAGTAACTGTCATGATTATCATTCTTATTTGATCATGTTATATATCCACTTCAAAGGCAATAAAATGACCTAGCCCATTTCGTAAACTATTGAATTAATAGAACAATTCGTTAAAATTGTGATTTTTTGTTGTCTTAAAAATTTTTAAAAAAAGATGAAGGAAAAAGAGAAAGAAAAAAAAAAGGTCAGATTACCAACATGAGTAGGAATAGGTGGCTCGACACCTTTTCCCCTTAAGTTTAGATCTTAAGTTGAACCTTATGTATGCAGTAACCCATGATTGGGAGAGTCATGCCCCTTCTTGGGCCGATCAATGACTCGTACCAAAATAACAGTCAATAAAAAAAATAAAAAAATTGTGATGAGAATAAGCTATGAACTCCACCACCTCTATTCGGGTGAGTGTGAGACAGAGAGTGTTTAATTTTTAAGATCCTATATGGGCCTCGAATATGTGCGCAATTGGAGTTCGAAAAAAAAAGAGAAAAAAATTACAGGGCAAGTTTAGAATTAATTTCAATGAGTTATTCCTCCCAGTTCAATTGTCTCTATAGCCATACTGTACTTCAGTTTTTCTACTGTAACATTTTCAGACCTCTTGATCGGTGTATGCGTGCTTAAAAGCGATGGATGGCTATTGCTCTTGTCACTTCAATAAAGAAATATTGTGAAGCTGATTAAGAAACTCTGTGGTGGTAGGTTGATGTTTAGTAGTTATTCACTTGTTGGAAGGAAAACTAATTAATTTTAAATAAAACTGTTGTTAAAGCAAGCCAATGCCTAGTATGAATATTATAGCTATGCATGACCTTATAAGAAGGAAAGATGGTTAGTTTTTAGATCAAGTTCCACATTTCATTGCACGAGGACGTCCAAAGTCTAAGGGTGGGAGAATTTGTTAAGTCATAAATCATGCATTGTTTTAATAATAATTTTGATTATATTACATATATAATTTCTTCTAATTCACTTTGTTTTATATATTTTTCAGTTAAGTGTTAATAAAATAAACAGAAGAAGAGAAGAAGTCGAAGTTTGGATTTTGCACGCTAAGTTATCAAGTCGGTCCAAAAATAAACATTTATGAAAAAATATTATTTTTATAATTATTTATTTGAGCTAGGGTTACAAAATTATTACTCTTAATTGAAGAGGAACTAGAATACTTGAAATAGAAGGAGTCCAAAGAAGAAAACCCTAGTAGAATAATATTATATAAAAAAAAAACCAACACCACGCTTAGCCTCCACACCCCCTTTAAAACCCCCTCCACGTCACCCCCTCAATTCTTCATCACGTCACCACCATCAATTTCACTAAGCCTCCACCACGCTCCCTCATCATGTCACACATCATCGCCATCGTTGATCATCATCATCATCGATCATCACCACCACATTTCACCATCATCTTCACGTCCAAGTAGTAGTATGCTATTGCTATTTTTTGATTTTTATTTTATTTTATTCTTTTAGTTTAGTTTAGTATTAAAGATGAAATCTTTGGATATTTGTTGGGATTTTATTTTTAATATAAGTAGTTTTCTTATACTTAGTATAATCTATTTGAAACAACGCTAAATTAATTATTTTAAAACAAGTTTTATGCTTTATTGTCTAGTTGATTTTCATTACATGATTCTATAACGATTAGTATTTATCGTTCATAATATTCACGTTCGATTAATTACAATGCATCCTAATTAGTTTAATACGACTTCAGATGATAGTTTAAAAGGCTTTAGTACATAAAAGGTATAGTCTTTCAGGCATTAGTATCACTCTAATTGATCATGGATGGTGCAAACCATATCTTTTAATTAGCTAATCATTATAGATCTTTGTTAAATCAATTTACTGATAAATTGGTTGCAAGGCATTAAATGATGTTTTTCTAATACTTAATGCTCTAATTTGATTAAATTCTTGTACTGGTGTTAGGGTTATCAAAATTAGCAGGGCTTATATTAGGGTTGGACCTAAATAAACTATAATATAAAGAAAAACGGAGAAGATCTGTTGGTGGATGTCTTCTATAGTCTAATTCAAGGCTAAATCAATTTGTGTGTTGATAATACATATTAATTTGCATGGTGGATATAGATTATGCTAAGTATTTTTCACAAATTTGGTATCATTGATAATTATTTGTCGCGTTTCAGTTAATTTCTTTAGAGTGTCAATTTTAATTCTTAAATTTATAAGCTTTAATATAAATTTCGTTTACCCCCCCCCCCAAAAGAGTAGTCTTTTAGGAGAGTCTTGGTAATACTAGATCAGTTAGATTTTGATTTTTTTTAATTATAATTTCATATTTAATTTCTATTCTGTTTTGCCATTTATTTACCGATTTGTTAGAAATTAGGTTAAAAATAGTTCCTTAACTGATTTTTCATATTTTAATCCAGCTTAGGGTTTATAAAGTATTCTAGTTTGCGGCTATTTAATTTCGTAATTTTTGGAAATTATGTCATAATTTTTCAGAATTATTTCGTGGATTGGATATGTGCAGGTTTTTATTTTAATAAATCTGAAAATTACGTTTTTAATTTTTATTTTATGTTCTTAGGGTTTTATTAACCCCAGCAAAATTATATCCTAAAATATGGGAAATTTTTTTATTTATTTATTATTTATATTAGTGCAGTTTATTCCTTCTCAAATTTCAAAATTCAAATTTAATTTTCTGTTTTAATTTTCTGGAGTTAATTTTCTGTTTTAATTTTTCTGAATTTAATTACATATAATTTTGGAGTTATAAAGCTATAAACTTGCAGAATATTAATTTGGATTACTTTTAGTAATTTTTAATATTAATTTTCTGCTTGTTATTTTCTGTTTTAATTTTCAGTCTAGTATTGTGTTATTATTTCTGTTTTTATTTTTCAGATTATTTAGGATAGCTATTTACTGTTTTATTTCCAGGATTGAATTTAGAATATTTATGAGCAATATTAAGTATTTTTCCTGATTTTTACTTATTAAATTTGATTTATTTTAGTAATATAAAGAGAAGTCATAATAAATCAAAGTAGTAAATTTAATTAGAATTAAACTAGCTTATTATCATAATCTTTCCTGTGGGATCGATCCCTACTTTCCTATGCTGTAAATATTATTTATAAATCAAAGTAGTGGTTTAATTTGTAGCTCTACGATAAGCTCTACAAATTTTGGCACCGTTGCTGGGGAAGGAAAATAAGATCGTTAGTTTACATCTATTTAATTTTACTACTTTTATTGTTTTGTTTTAGCTCCAGTATATTATTTTTTATAGTCTGTTTTAGTTTATGAGATTAAGGAGTGGTCGCACGATGGAACACAAAAAGGAGCATACGCTTGAGGTGTTTGAAAGTAAAGAGATCATGTGTGCTTAGTGGAGGGGAGGATCCATCAGCTCATTTGCGTCAAGCCAATGACAGTAAACAAAGGTGCTGGCTGGGAGGCAACCCGATGTTTTTTTAAAGAAGTATACATTTTATTCTACTTTTATGTTCATTATTTTTATCTTTGTGCATGCATTAGGGACAATGCATGAATAAATGTGGGGGTGCATCCTGCATTTAGTTCATGCAGTTTTCATTATTTTTTTCAAGAGTAAAAATAATAAAAATAAAAAAACAAAAAATCTTATGATTTTCTTATGACTACTGCATGAATATGAGCTTATGGTAGGCTTTCTTACTGAAAATTTTCTAGTTTACTATCTTTTAGTTATTCTTCTATGAGTGAAGACTTTTGAACATGCTAACAGTCATTCAGAAAAGTTTGAGTTGAACCTCATATATCTCTTTAATGAGTAACTATCATGATTATCCATCTTATTTGATCATATTATATACACGCTTCAAAGGCAATAAAATGACCTAATCCATTTCCTAGACGATTGAATTTGTAGAATAATTCATTAAAATTGTGATTTTTCTTGTCTTAAAATTAAAAAAAAAAGAAGAAAAAAGGGAAAGAAAAAAAAGGGTTAGATTACCAACATGGGTAGGAATAAGTGGCTCGGCACCTTTCCCCTTAAGTTTAGGTCTCAAGTTGAGCCTTATGTATGCAGTAACCATGATTGGGAGAGTCATGCCCCTTCTTGGGCCGATCAATGACTTGTATCAAAATAACAGACAATAACAAAAATAAAAAAATAGTGATGAGAATATTAACTCCACCACCTATATTCGGGTGAGTGTGGGGCAGGGAGTGTTTAATTTCTAAGACCCTGTATGGGCCTCGAATATGTGCGCAATTGGAGTTTTTAAAAAAAAAAAGAGAAAAAAAATTGCAAGACAACTTTAGAATCAATTTCAACGAGTTATTCCTCCCAGTTCAATTCTCTCTATAGCCATACCGTACTTCAATTTTTCAATCGTGAAATTTTAAGACCTGTTGATCGGTATATGCGTGCTTAAAAGTGATGGATGGTTATTGCTCTTGTCACTTCATTAAAGAAATATTGTGAGGCCGATGAAGAAACTCTTTGATGGTAGTCTGATGTTCAGTAGTTATCACTTGTTGGAAAAAAAACTGATTAATTTTGAATAAAACTGTTGTTTAAGCAAGCCAATGCCAAGTATGAATATTATAGCTATGCATGACCTTATAAGAAAGAAAGATGGTTAGTTTTTTGGTCGAGTCTCAGATTTCATTGCATAAGGACGTCCAAAGTCTAAGCGTAAGGGAATTTGTTAAATCATAAATCATGCATTGTTTTAATAATTATTTTGATTATATTATATATATTCTTTCGTCTAATTTACTTTATTTTATATATTTTTTAATTGAGCATTGATAAAATAAACAGAAGAAGAGAAGATGTCGAAGTTCGGATTTTACATGCTATGTTATCAACTCAGTCCAAAAATAATGATTTATGAAAAAATATTATATCCATAATGATTTATTTGGGCTAGGGTTACAAAATTAATACTCCTAATTGAAGAGGAACCAGAATACTTGAAAGAGAATGAGTCCAAAGAAGTAAACCCTAATAGAATAATATTATATATAAAAAACAAAACCAATACCACGCCTAGCCTCCACACCCCCTTTAAAACCCCCTTCCCGTCACCCCCTCAATTCTTCATCACCTTACCACCATCAATTTCACTAAGCCTCCACCACACTCCCTCATCATCTCACACATCATCACAATCATTGATCATCATCACCACATTTCACCATCATCTTCACGGCAAGTAGTAGTATGCCATTGCTATTTTATTTTTTTTTAGTTTAGTTTAATATAAAACAAGAAATCTTTGGATATTTGTTGGGATTTTATTTTTAATATGAGTAAGTAGTTTCCTTATACTTAGTATAATCTATTTGAAACCACGCTAAATTAATTATTTTGAAAGAAGTTTTATGCTTTATTGTCTAGTTGATTTTTATTCCATGATTCTATAACAATCATTATTTATCGTTCATGGTATTCACGTTAGATTAATTAAAATGCATCCTAATTAGTTTAATGTGACTTCATATGATAGTTTAAAAGACTTCAGTACGTAAAAGCTATAGTCTTTTGGGCTTTAGTATCACCCTAATTGATCATAGATGGCGCAAACCATCTCTTTTAATTAGGTAATCATTATAGATATTTGTTAAATCAATTTGCTGATAAATTGGTTACAAGGCATTCGATGGTGTTTTTCTAATGCTTACTGCTCTAGTTTGATTAAATTCTTGTGCTGGTATTAGGGTCATCAAAACTAGTAGGGTTTATATTAGGGTTAGACCTAAATAAACTATAATATAAGGAAAAATGGGGAAGATCTGCTGGTGGATGTAAGTCTTTTACAGTATAACTTATGGATAAATCGATTTGTGTGTTGATGGTAAATATTAATTTGCATGGCAGATATAGATTATGCTAAGTATTTTTCACAAATTTGGTATCTTTGATAATTATTTGTTGCGTTTTAGGGCCTGTTTCTTTCGTGGGTAAATTGGGTGGGTCAAAAGAGTGAAGTGGGTTGAAGTTGGTTGAGGTGGGTTGAGATAGGTTGAAATTGGTATTTTTTTTTTAGGTGGGTTGAAATAGGTTGAAATGGGTTGAATTGGGTTGATGTTGGTTGAAGTAGGTTGAAGTGGGTATATTTTTTATGTGGTGGGTTGAAATGGGTTAAAATAATGAGAATATAATTAATGTTTATTTATTTATTTTTATTTATTTTTATTTATTTATTATTTATTTTTTATTTATTTATTTATTTATTTATTTATTTATTATTTTTTTTTCAATTTTCAATTTTCATTTTTTTTTATTTTTTTATTTTTCAGTTTTTCATTTTTTATTTTTATTTTTTATTTTTTATTTTTTATTGTTTGTTTTTATTTTTTTATTTTTTATTTTTTAATTTTTAAATTTTTTCTTTGTTAATTTTTGTTTTTTGTTAATTTCTTTAGTGTGTCAATTGTAAGTCTTAAATTTATAAGCTTTAATATAAATTTCGTTTATCCCTTCAAAAAGTAGTCTTGTAGGAGAGTCTTGGTAATACCTGATCAGTTAGATTTTGATTTTTTTGTGACTATAATTTTCAGATTTAATTTTTATTCTGTTTGGCCATTTATTACCGATTTGTTAAAAATCAGGTTAAACATAGTTCCTTATGTGACTTTTCATATTTTAATCCCGTTTAGGGTTTATAAAGTATTCTAGTTTTCTGCTATTTAACTTCGTAATTTTTGGAAATTATGTCATAATTTTTCATAACTATTTCTTGAATTGGATATGTGCAGGTTTTTATTTTAATAAAGCTAAAAATTATGTTGTTAACTTTTATTTTATGTTCTTAGAGTTTTATTAACTCCAGAAAATTATATCCTAAAATCTGGGAAATTTTGTTATTTATTTTCGTATTTATATTAGTGCAGTTTATTCTTTCTCTAATTTTAGATTTTATTTTCTGTTTTAATTTTCTGGAGTTAATTTTCTGTTTTAATTTTTCTGAATTTAATTACATGTAATTTTGGAGTTATAAAGTTATAAAATTACAGAATGTTAATTTACTTGTTAATATTAATTTTCTGCTTGTTATTTTCTGTTTTAATTTTCAGTCTAATATTGTGTTATTAGTTCTGTTTTTATTTTTCAGATTATTTAGGATAGCTATTTACTATTTTATTTCTAGGGTTAAATTTAGAATATTTAGAAGCAATATTAAGTATTTTTCCAGATTTTTACTTATTAAATTTGATTTATTTTAGTAATATAAAGAGAAGTCATAATAAATTAGAGTAGTAAATTTAGTTAGAATTAAACTAGCATATTATCATAAGCTTTCCCCATGGGATCGATCCCTACTTTCCTATGCTATAAATATGATTTATAAATCAAAGTAGTGGTTTAATTTGTAGCTCTACGAGAAACTCTACACATTTTGGCGCCATTGTCGGGAAAAGAATATAAGATTGTTAGTTTACTTCTATTTAATTTTACTACTTTTATTGTTTTGTTTTAGTTTAAGAGATTTAGGAGTGGTCGCATGATCAAGGACAAAAAGGAGCATACGTTTGAGGTGTTTGAAAGTAAAGAGATCAGGTATATGCTTAGTGGAGGAGAGGATCCATGAGCTCATTTGCGTCAAGCCAATGACAGTAAACAAAGCCGCTGGTTGGGAGGCAACCCGACGTTTTTTTGAGAAGTATACATTTAATTTTACTTTTATCTTCATTATTTTTATCTTTTTGCATGCATTAGGGACAATGCATAAATTAAGTGTGGGGGTTGCATCCTGCATTTAATTCCTGTAGTTTTCATTATTTTTTTTAGGAGTGAAAATAATAAAAATAAAAAAACAAAATTTTTTATGATTTTCTTATGACTACTGCATGAACATGAGTTTATGGTAGGCTTTCTTGCTTAAAATTTTCTATTTAACTATCTTTTAGTTATTCTTCTATGAGTGAGGACTTTTGAACATGATAACTGTCATTTAGAGAAGTTTGTGTTGATTCTTATATATCTCTTTAATGAGTATATGTTATGGTTATCCATCTTATTTTATCACGTTATATATCTGCTTCAAAGGCAATAAAATGACCTAGTCCATTCCCTAGACTGTTGAATTACAAGAAGAATTCATTAAAATTGTGGTTTTTCTTGTCTTAAAAATATAAAAAAGGAGAAGAAAGAAGAGAAAGAATAAAAAGGTGAGATCACCAACATGGGTAGGTACGGGTGGCTCGGCACCTTTTCCCCTTAAATTTAGGTTTCAAGTTGAGGCTTATGTATGCAGTAACCCATGATTGGGAGAATCATTTCCGTTCTTGGGCCGATCAATGACTCGTACCAAAGTAACAGTCAGTAACAAAAATAAATAAAATAGTGATGAGAATAAATTATTAACTCCACCACCTCTATTCGGGTGAATGTGAGACAGGGAGTGTTTAATTTCTAAGACCCTATATGGGCCTCGAATATGTGCGCAATTGGAGTTTAAAAAAAAAGAGAGAAAAAATTTACAAGGCAACTTTAAAATCAATTTCAATGAGTTATTCCTCCCAGTTCAATTGCCTCTATAGCCATACTGTACTTCAATTTTTCTATCGTGAAATTTTAAGACCTGTTGATCGGTGTATGCGTGCTTAAAAGTGATGGATGGTTATTGCTCTTGTCACTTTATTAAAGAAATATTGTGAGGCCGATGAAGAAACTCTTTGATGGTAGTTTGATGTTTAGTAGTTATTCACTTGTTGGAAAGAAAACTAATTAATTTTGAATAAAACTGTTGTTTAAGCAAGCCAATGCCTAGTGCATATTATAGCTATGCATAACCTTATAAGAAAGAAAGAGGGTTAGTTTTTAGGTCAAGTTTCAGATTTCATTGCACGAGGACGTCCAAAGTCTAAGCGTGGGGGAATTTGTTAAATCATAAATCATGCATTGTTTTAATAATTGTTTTGATTATATTATATATATTATTTCGTCTAGTTTACTTTATTTTATATATTTTTCAGTTAAGTGATGATAAAATAAACAGAAGAAGAGAAGACGTCAAAGTTCGGATTTTACACGCTAAGTTATCAAGTCGGTCCAAAAATAATGATTTATGGAAAAATATTATTTCCATAATGATTTATTTGGGCTACGGTTACAAAATTATTACTCCTAGTTGAGGAGGACCCAGAATACTTGAAAGAGAAGGGGTCCAAAGAAGAAAACTTTAGTAGAATAATATTATAAAAAAAAAAACAATACAACACCTAGCCTCCACACCCCCTTTAAAACCCCATTCGCATCACCCCCTCAATTCTTCATCACCTCACCACCATCAATTTCACTAAGCCTCCACCACACTCCCTCATCATGTCACACATCATCACCATCATTGATCATCATCACCATCGATCATCGTCACCACATTTCACCATCATCTTCACGGCCAAGTAGTAGTATGCTATTGCTTTTTTTTTTAAGTTTAGAATTAAACATGAAATCTTTGGATATTTGTTGGGATTTTATTTTTAATATAAGTAAGTAGTTTTCTCATACTTAGTATAATATATTTAAAACCACGCTAAATTAATTATTTTGAAAGAATTTTTATGATTTATTGTCTAGTAGATTTTTATTCCATGATTCTATAACGATCAGTATTTATCGTTCATGATATTCACGTTAGATTAATTAAAATGCATCCTAATTAAGTTTTATACGACTTCATATGATAGTTTAAAAGGCTTTAGTTAATCATTACAGATTTTTGTTAAATCAATTTGCTGATAAATTGGTTACAAGGCGTTAGATGATGTTTTTCTAATACTTAATGCTCTAGTTTGATTAAATTCTTGCGCTGGTATTAGGGTTGTCAAAACTAGTAGGATTTATATTAGGATTGGACCTAAATAAACTATAATATAAGGAAAAACGGGAAAGATCTGCTGATGGATGTCTTCTACAGCCTAACTAATGGATAAATCGATTTGTGTGTTGATGATAAATATTAACTTGCATGGTGGATATATATTACGCTAAATATTTTTCATAAATTTGGTATCTTTGATAATTATTTGTTGCGTTTTAGTTAATTTCTTTAGTGTGTCACTTTTAATTCTTAAATTTATAAGCTTTAATATAAATTTCGTTTATTCCCTCCAAAAGAGTAGTCTTTTAGCAGAGTCTTGGTAATACTAGATCAGTTAGATTTTGATTTTTTTATGATTATAATTTTCAGATTTAATTTCTCTTTTATTTTACCATTTATTTACCGGTTAGTTGGAAATTAGGTTAAAAATAGTTCCTTATGTGATTTTTCGTATTTTAATCCAGTTTAGGGTTTATAAAGTATCCTGATTTCGTGCTACTTAATTTCGTAATTTTTGGAAATTAATTCATAATTTTTCAGAAGTATTATGTGAATTGGATATGTGCAGGTTTTTATTTTAATAAGTTTGAAAATTACGTTTTTAATTTTTATTTTATGTACTTAGGGTTTTGTTAACTCCAGAAAATTATATCCTAAATCTGGGAAAAAAATTTATTCATTTTTGTATTTATATTAGTGCAGTTTATTCTTGATCTAATTTCAGATTTTATTTCCTGTTTTAATTTTCTGGAGTTAATTATCTGTTTTACTTTTTATGAATTTAATTACATATAATTTTGGAGTTATAAAGTTAAAAACTTGTAGAATACTAATTTGGATTACTTTCTGTAATTGTTAATATTAATTTTCTGCCTTTTATTTTCTGTTTTAATCTTGAGTCTAATATTGTGTTATTATTTCTGTTTTTATTTTTCAGATTATTTAGGATAGCTATTTACTGTTTTATTTCAAGTATTAAATTTGGAATATTTAGGAGCAATATTAAGTATTTTTCAGATTTTTAATTATTAAATTTGATTTATTTTAGTAATATAAAGAGAAGTCATAATAAATTAGAATAGTAAATCTAATTAGAATTAAACTAGCTTATTATCATAAGCATTCCCCATGGGATCGATCCCTACTTTTCTTTGCTATAAATATTATTTATATACCAAAGTAGTGGTTTATTTTGTAGCTCTACAATAAGCTCATCGCGCCGTTGCTGGGGAAAGAAAATAAGATTGTTAGTTTGCTTCTATTTAATTTTACTACTTTTATTGTTTTGTTTTAGTTTATGAGATTTAGGAGTGGTCGCATGACCGAAGACAACAAGTAGTATACATTCGAGGTGTTTGAAAGTAAAGAGATCAGGTATGCTTAGTGGAGGAGAGGATCCATGAGCTCATTTATGTCAAGCCAATGGCAGTAAACAAAGGCGCTGGTTGGGACGCAACCCGGCGTTTTTTTTAGGGAAGTATACATTTAATTCTACTTTTATCTTCATTATTTTTATCTTTTTGCATGCATTGGGGACAATGCATGAATTAAGTATGGGGGTGCATCCTGCATTTAGTTCATGCAATTTTCATTATTTTTTTTTAGGAGTAAAAATAATAAAAATAAAAAAACAAAAAGTTTTATGATTTTCTTGTGACTAATGCATGGATATGAGTTTATGGTAGGCTTTCTTGCTTAAAATTTCCTATTTTACTATCTTTTAGTTATTCTTCTATGAGTGATGACTTTTGAACATGATAACTGTCGTTCAGAGAAGTTTGAGTTGATTCTCATTTATCTCTTTAATGAGTAACTGTTATGGTTATCCATCTTATTTTATCTTGTTATATATCCGCTTCAAAGGTAATAAAATGACCTAATACATTTCCCATACTATTGAATTAGTAGAATAATTAATTAAAATTGTGATTTTTCTTGTCTTAAAAATTTAAAAAAAGAAGAAAAAAGGGGAAAAAAAAGGTTGGATCACCAACATGGGTAGGTATAGGTGGCTCGGCACCTTTTTCCCTTAAGTTTAGTTCTCAAGTTGAGCCTTATGTATGCAGTAACCCATGATTGGGAGAATCGTGCCCCTACTTGGGCCGATCAATGACCTATACCAAAATAACAGTCAGTAAAAAAAATAAATAAAATAGTGATGGGAATAAATTATTAACTCCACCACCTCTATTCGGGTGAGTGTGAGACAGGGAGTGTTTAATTTCTAAGACCCTATATGGGCCTCGAATATGTGTACAATTGGAGTTTGAAAAATAAAAGAGAAAAAAATTACAAGGCAAGTTTAGAATCAATGTCAATGAGTTATTCCTCAGTTAAATTGTCTCTATGGCCATACCGTACTTCAATTTTTCTATCGTAGAATTTTTATACCTGTTGATCGGTGTATGCATGCTTAAAAGTGATGGATGGTTATTGCTCTTGTCACTTCATGAAAGAAATATTGTGAGGCTAATGAAGAAACTTTTTGATGGCAGTCTGATGTTTAGTAGTTATTCACTTGTTGGAAAGAAAACTGATTAATTTTGAATAAAACTGTTGTTTAAGCAAGCCAATGCCAAGTATGAATATTATAGCTATGCATGACCTTATAAGAAAGAAAGATGGTTAGTTTTTTGGTCGAGTCTCAGATTTCATTGCATAAGGACGTCCAAAGTCTAAGCGTAAGGGAATTTGTTAAATCATAAATCATGCATTGTTTTAATAATTATTTTGATTATATTATATATATTATTTCGTCTAATTTACTTTATTTTATATATTTTTCAGTTAAGCGTTCATAAAATAAACAGAAGAAGAGAAGATGTTGAAGTTTGGATTTTACACGCTAAGTTATCAAGTCGGTCCAAAAATAATTATTTATGGAAAAATATTATTTTCATAATGATTTATTTGGGTTAGGGTTACAAAATTATTACTCCTAGTTGAAGAAGAACCAGAATACTTGAAAGAGAAGGGGTCCAAAGAAGAAAACCCTAGTAGAATAATATTATAAAAAAAAAACTAATACCACACCGAGCCTCCACAACCCCTTTAAAACCCGCTTCGCGTCACCCCCTCAATTCTTCATCACCTCACCATCATCAATTTCACTAAGCCTCCACCACACTCCCTCATCATGTCACACATCATCACCATCAGTGATCATCATCACCATCGATCATCGTCACCACATTTCACCATCTTCTTCACGGCCAAGTAGTGGTATGCTATTGCTTTTTTTTTTTTTAAGTTTAGTTTAGAATTAAACATGAAATCTTTGGGTATTTGTTGGGATTTTATTTTTAATATGAGTAAGTAGTTTTCTTATACTTAGTATAATCTATTTAAAACCATACTAAATTAATTATTTTGAAAGAAGTTTTATGATTTATTGTCTAGTTGATTTTTATTCCATGATTCTATAACGATCAGTATTTATCATTCATGATGTTCACGTTAGATTAATTAAAATGCGTCCTAATTAGTTTTATACGACTTCATACGATAGTTTAAAAGGCTTTAGTACATAAAAGCTATAGTCTTTTAGGCATTAGTATCACTCTAATTGATCATGAATGGCGGAAACCACCTCTTTTAATTAGCTAATCATTATAGATCTTGGTTAAATCAATTTGCTGATAAATTGGTTACAAGCCATTAGATGATATTTTTCTAATACTTAATACTCTAGTTTGATTAAATTCTTGTGCTGGTATTAGGGTTGTCAAAACTAGTAGAGTTTATATTAGGATTGGGCCTAAATAAACTATAATATAAGGAAAAACGGGGAAGATCTGCCGGTAGATGTCTTCTACAGCCTAACTCATGGATAAATCGATTTGTGTGTTGATGATAAATATTAATTTGCTTGGTGGATATAGATTATGCTAAATATTTTTCATAAATTTGGTATCTTTGATAATTATTTGTTGCGTTTTAGTTAATTTCTTTAGTGTGTCACTTTTAATTCTTAAATTTATAAGCTTTAATATAAACTTCGTTTATCCCCCGATTAGAGTAGTCTTTTAGGAGAGTCTTGGTAATACTAGATCAGTTAGATTTTGATTTTTTTGTGATTATAATTTTCACATTTAATTTCTCTTCTGTTTTACCTTTTATTTACTGGTTAGTTAGAAATTAGGTTAAAAATAGTTCCTTATGTGATTTTTCGTATTTTAATCCAGTTTAGGGTTTACAAAGTATTCTGATTTCCTGCTACTTAATCTCGTAATTTTTGGAAATTAATTCATAATTTTTCAGAAGTATTTTGTGAATTGGATATGTACAGGTTTTTATTTTAATAAATTTAAAAATTACGTTTTTAATTTTTATTTTATGTTCTTAGGGTTTTGTTAACTCCAGAAAATTATATCCTAACATCTGGGAAATTTTTTTATTCATTTTTGTATTTATATTAGTGCAGTTTATTCTTTATCTAATTTCATATTTTATTTTCTGTTTTAATTTTCTGGAGTTAATTATCTGTTTTAATTTTTATGAATTTAATTACATATAATTTTGGATTTATAAAGTTATAAACTTGCATAATATTGATTTGGATTACTGTCAGTAATTGTTAATATTAATTTTCTGCCTGTTATTTTCTGTTTTAATTTTGAGTCTAATATTGTGTTATTATTACTGTTTTTATTTTTTAGATTATTTATGATAGCTATTTACTGTTTTATTTCCAGTATTACATTTGGAATATTTAGGAGCAATATTAAGTATTTTTCCAGATTTTTACTTATTAAATTTGATTTATTTTAGTAATATAAAGAGAAGGCATAATAAATTAGAGTAGTAAATTTAATCAGAATGAAACTAGCTTATTATCATAAGCATTCCCCGTGGGATTGATCCCTACTTTCCTATTCTATAAATATTATTTATATACCAAAGTAGTGGTTTAATTTATAGCTCTAGAATAAGCTCTACGCGCCGTTGTTGGGGAAAGAAAATAAGATTGTTTTGTTTTAGTTTATGAGATTTAGGAGTGGTCGCATGATCGAAGACAACAAGGAGCATACGTTTGAAGTGTTTGAAAGTAAAGAGATCAGGTATGCTTAGTGGAGGAGAGGATCCATGAGCTCATTTACGTCAAGACAGTGACAGTAAACAAAGGCGCTGGTTGGGAGGCAACCCGACGTTTTTTTTAGGGAAGTATACATTTAATTCTACTTTTATCTTCATTATTTTTATCTTTTTGCGTGCATTAGGGACAATGCATGAATTAAGTGGGGGGGTGCATCATGCATTTAGTTTCTGCAGTTTTCATTATTTTTTTAGGAGTAAAAATAATAAAAATAAAAAACCAAAAAATTTTATGATTTTCTTATGACTAATGCATGAATATAAGTTTATGGTAGGCTTTCTTGCTTAAAATTTCCCATTTTACTATCTTTAGTTATTCTTCTATGAGTGAGGACTTTTGAACATGATAATTGTCATTCAGAGGAGTTTGAGTTGATTCTCACATATCTCTTTAATGAGTAACTGTCATGATTATCCATATTATTTTATCTTGTTATATATCCGCTTCAAAGGTAATAAAATGACCTAGTACATTTTCCATATAGTTGAATTAGTAGAATAATTCATTAAAATTGTGATTTTTGTTATCTTAAAAATATAAAGAAGGAGAAGAAAAAAGGGAAAGAAAAAAAAAAGGTTAGATCACCAATATGGGTAGGCATAGGTGGCACGACACCTTTTCCCCTTAAGTTTAGGTCTCAAGTTGTGCCTTATGCTTGCAGTAACGCATGATTGGGAGAATCATGCCCCTTCTTGGGCCGATCAATGACTCGTATCAAAATAACAGTCAGTAAAAAAAATAAATAAAATAGTGATGAGAATAAATTATTAACTCCACCACCTCTATTCAGGTGAGTGTGAGACAGGGAGTGTTTAATTTCTAAGATCCTATATGGGCCTCGAATATGTGCGCAATTGGAGTTTAAAAAACAACAACAACAACAACAACAAACTCCCATGTGGGTCCCGCTTTCGTGGGGTCTGGGGAGATCCAGCTGTAGGCAACCTTACCTCTACCGGTATTCCTACCCATAGAGAGGTTGATTCCAAAAGACCCACAAAATAGTTTTGTGAAAAAGGTTTGAAGGAAAAACGATTGTAGAAACCACTTACCGAGTAAGAGAAAGATAGAGAGGATGGGAAAAGGTTCCGAAAGGCAAATAAAGAGGGATTAAATACATAGCAAATAAATAAGAAGCGGAGCGGAGACATACCTCATCAAAGCCATACCGTGCTTCAATTTTTCTATCGTGAAATTTTTAGACCTCTTGATCGGTGTATGCGTGCTTAAAAGTGATGGATGGTTATTGCTATTGTCACTTCATTACAAAAATATTGTGAGGCCGATGAAGAAACTCTTTGATGGTGGTATGATGTTTAGTAGTTATTCACTTGTTGGAAAGAAAACTGATTAATTTTGAAAAAAAACTGTTGTTTAAGCAAGCCAATGCCTAGTATGGATATTATAGCTATGCATGACCTTATAAGAAAGAAAGATGGTTAGTTTTTTGGTCGAGTATCAGATTTCATTGAATGAGGACGTCCAAAGTGTAAGCGTGGGAGAATTTGTTAAATCATAAATCATGCATTGTTTTAATAATTATTTTGATTATATTATATATATTCTTTCGTCTAATTTACTTTATTTTGTATATTTTTCAATTAAGCGTTGATAAAATAAACAGAAGAAGAGCAGACGTTGAAGTTCGGATTTTACATGCTAAGTTATCAACTCGGTCCAAAAATAATGATTTATGAAAAAATATTATATCCATAATGATTTATTTGGGCCATGGTTACAAAATTATTACTCCTAATTGAAGAGGAACCGGAATACTTGAAAGAGAAGGGGTCCAACGAAGAAAACCCTAATAGAATAATATTATAAAAAAAAAAAACCAATACCACGCCTAGCCTCCACACCCGCTTTAAAACCCGCTTCGCGTCACCCCCTCAATTCTTCATCACCTCACCACCATCAATTTCACTAAGCCTCCACCACACTCTCTCATTATCTCACACATCATCACCATTATAGATCATCATTACCATCGATCATTATCACCACATTTTACCATCATCTTCACGGCCAAGTAGTAATATGCTATTGCTATTTTTTTTTATTTTTTTTAGTTTAGTTTAGTATTAAACATGAAATCTTTGGATATTGATTGGGATTTTAATTTTAATATGAGTAAGTAGTTTTCTTATTCGCCATATAATCTATTTGAAACCACGCTAAATTAATTATTTTGAAAGAAGTTTTATGCTTTATTTTCTAGTTGATTTTTATTCTATGATTCTATAACGATCAGTATTTATCGTTCATGATATTCATGTTAGATTAATTAAAATGCGTCCTAATTAGTTTAATACGACTTCATATGATAGTTTAAAAGGCTTTAGTACGTAAAAGCTACAGTCTTTTAGGCATTAGTATCACCCTAATTGATCATGGATGACGCAAACCATCTCTTTTAACTAGCTAATCATTATAGATCTTTGTTAAATCAATTTGCTGATAAATTGGTTACAAGGCATTAGATGATATTTTTTTAATTCTTAATGCTCTAGTTTGATTAAATTCTTGAGCTGGTATTAGGGTTATCAAAACTTGTAGGGTTTATATTAGGGTTGGACCTAAATAAACTATAATATAAGAAAAAACGGGGAACATCTGCTGGTGGGTGTCTTCTACAGCCTAACTCATGGATAAATCGATTTGTGTGTTGATGATAAGTATTAATTTGCATGGTGGATATAGATTATGCTAAGTATTTTTCATAAATTTGGTATCTTTGATAATTATTTGTTGCGTTTTAGTTAATTTCTTTAGTGTGTCAATTTTAATTCTTAAATTTATAAGCTTTAATATAAATTTCGTTTATCTCCCCCAAAAGAGTAGTCTTTTAGGAGAGTCTGGGTAATACTAGATCAGTTTGATTTTGATTTTTTTGTGATTATAATTTTCAGATTTAATTTCTATTCTATTTTACCATTTATATACTGGTTTGTTAGAAATTAGTTTAAAAGTAGTTCCTTATGTGATTTTTCATATTTTAATCCAATTTAGGGTTTATAAAGTATTCTAGTTTGCTGCTACTTAATTTCGTAATTTTTGGAAATTATTTCAGAAGTTTTTAGAATTACTTCGTGACTTGGATATGTGCAGGTTTTTATTTTAATAAATTTGAAAATTTTGGTTTTAATTTTTATTTTATGTTCTTAGGGTTTTATTAACTCCAGAAAATTATATCCTAAAATCTGGGAAATTTTTTTATTTATTTTTGTATTTATACTAGTGCAGTTTATTCTTTCTCTAATTTCAGATTTTATTTTCTGTTTTAATTTTCTGGAGTTAATTTTCTGTTTTAATTTTTCTGAATTTAATTACATATAATTTTGGAGTTATAAAGTTACAAACTTGCAGAATATTAATTTGGATTACTTTTTGTAATTGTTAATATTAATTTTATCTTGTTATTTTCTGTTTTAATTTTAAGTCTAATATTGTGTTATTATTTCTGTTTTTATTTTTCAGATTATTTAGGATAGCTATTTACTATTTTATTTCCAGGGTTAAATTTAGAATATTTAGGAACAATATTAATTATTTTTATAAATTTTTACTTATTAAATTTGATTTATTTTAGTAATATAAAGAGAAGTCATAAGAAATTAGAGTAGTAAATTTAGTTAGAATTAAACTAGCTTATTATCATAAGCTTTTCCCGTGGGATCGACCCCTATTTTCCGTTGCTATAAATATTATTTATAAATCAAAGTAGTGGCTTAATTTGTGCTCTACGATAAGCTCTACAAATTTTGGCGCCGTTGCCGGGGAAAGAAAATAAGATCGTTAGTTTACTTCTATTTAATTTTACTACATTTATTGCTTTGTTTTAGTTTATGAGATAAAGGAGTGATCGCATGATCGAAGACAAAAAGGAGCATACGTTTAAGTTGTTTGAAAGTAAAGAGATCAGGTATGCTTAGTGGAGGAGAGGATCCATGAGCTCATTTGCGTCAAGCTAATGACAGTAAACAAAGGCGCTGGTTGGGAGGCAACCCGACGTTTTTTTTAGGAAATTACACATTTAATTCTACTTTTATCTTTATGATTTTTATCTTTTTGCATGCATTAGGGACAATGCATGAATTAAGTGTGAGGGGTGTATCCGGCATTTTGTTCCTGCAGTTTTCATTATTTTTTTTATGGTGTGAAAATAATAGAAATAAAAAAACAAAAAAAATTTATGATTTTCTTATGACTAATGCATTAATATGAGTTTATGGTAGGCTTTCTTGCTTAAAATTTTCTATTTTACTATCTTTTAGTTATTCTTCTATGAGTAAGGACTTTTGAACATGATAACTGTCATTCAGATAAGTTTGAGTTGATTCTCATATACCTCTTTAATGAGTAACAGTCATGATTATCCATCTTATTTTATCATATTATATATCCACTTCAAAGGCAATAAAATGACCTGATCCATTTCCCAAACTATTCAATTACTAGAATAATTCATTAAAATTTTCGTTTTTCTTGTCCTAAAAATATAAAAAAGCAGAAGAAAAAAGAGGAAGAAAAAAAAAGCTTAGATCACCAACATGGGTAGGAATAGATGGCTCGACACCTTTTCCCCTTAAGTTTAGGTCTCAAGTTGAGCCTTATGTATGCAGTAACCCACGATTGGGAGAATCATGCCCTTCTTGGGCCGATCAATGACTTGTACCAAAATAATAGTCAATAAAAAAATAAAGAAAATAGTGATGAGAACAAAGTATTAACTCCACCACCTCCATTCAGGTGAGTGTGAGACAAAGAGTGTTTAATTTCTAAGACCCTAAATGGGCCTCGAATATGTGTGCAATTGGAGTTTGAAAAAGAAAAGAGAAAAAAATTACAAGGCAAGTTTAGAATCAATGTCAATGAGTTATTCCTCACAGTTAAATTGTCTTTATGGCCATACCGTACTTCAATTTTTCTATCGTAGAATTTTTATACCTGTTGATTGGTGTATGCATGCTTAAAAGTGATTGATGATTATTGCTCTTGTCACTTCATTAAAGAAATATTGTGAGGCTAATGAAGAAACTTTTTGATGGTAGTCTGATGTTTAGTAAATTTTTATACCTGTTGTTTAAGCAAGCCAATGCCTAGTATGAATATTATAGTTATGCATGACCCTATAAGAAAGAAAGATGGTTAGTTTTTAGGTCAAGTCCCAGATTTCATTGCACGAGGACGTCCAAAGTCTAAGCGTGGGGGAATTTGTTAAATCATAAATCATGCATTGTTTTAATAATTGTTTTAATTATTTCGTCTAATTTACTTTATTTTATATATTTTTCTGTTAATCATTGATAAAATAAACAGAAGAAGAGAAGACGGTAAAGTTCGGATTTTACATGCTAAGTTATCAAGTCGGTCCAAAAATAATGATTTATGGAAAGATATTATATCCATAATAATTTATTTGGGCTAGGGTTACAAAATTAATACTCCTAATTGAAGAGGAACCAGAATACTTAACAGAGAAGGGGTCCAAAGAAGAAAACCCTAGTAGAATAATATTATTAAAAAAAAAAACAACCAATACTACGCCTGGCCTCCACACCCCCTTTAAAACCTCCATCGCGTCAACCCCTCAATTCTTCATCACCTCACCACCATCAATTTCACTAAGCCTCCACCATACTCCCTCATCATCTCACACATCATCACCATCGATCATCATCACCACATTTCACTATCATCTTCACGGCCAAATAGTAGTATGCTATTGCTATTTTTTTTTTTTGTTTAATTTAGTATTAAACATGAAATCTTTGGATATTTGTTGGCATTTTAGTTTTAATATGAGTAAGTAGTTTTCTTATACATCGTATAATCTATTTGAAAGGGTGCTAAATTAATTATTTTGAAAGGAGTTTTATGCTTTATTGTCTAGCTGATTTTTATTCCATAATTCTATAACGATCAGTATTTATCGTTCATGATATTCACGTTAGATTAATTAAAATGCATCCTAATTAGTTTAATACGACTTCATATGATAGTTTAAAAGGTTTTAGTACGTAAAAGTTATAGTCTTTTATGCATCAGTATCCCCCTAATTGATCATGGATGGCGTAAACCATCTCTTTTAATTAGTTAATCGTTATAGATCTTTGTTAAATCAATTTGCTGATAAATTGGTTACAAGCCATTAGATGATATTTTTCTAATACTTAATGCTCTAGTTTCATTAAATTCCTACGCTAGTATTAGGGTTATCAAAACTGGTAGGGTTTATATTAAGGTTGGACTTAAATAAACTATAATATAAGGAAAAACGGGGAAGATCTGCTAGTGGATGTCTTCTAAAGCCTAAATCATGGATAAATTGATTTGTATGTTGATAATAAGTATTAATTTGCGTGGTGGATATAGATTATGCTAAGTATTTTTCATAAATTTGGTATCTTTGATAATTATTTGTTGCATTTTTATTAATTTCTTTAGTGTGTCAGTTTTAATTCTTAAATTTATAAGCTTTAATGTAAATTTCGTTTATCCCCTCCAAAAGAGTAGTCTTTTAGGAGAGTCTTGGTAATACTAGATCAGTTAGATTTTGATTTTTTTGTGATTATAATTTTCAGATTTAATTTCTATTCTATTTTACTATTTATATACCGGTTTGTTAGAAATTAGGTTAAAAATAATTACTTATGTGATTTTTGGTATTTTAATCCAGTATAGGGTTTATAATGTATTCTAGTTTTCTGCTACTTAATTTCGTAATTTTTGGAAATTATTTCATAATTTTTCAGAATTATTTTGTGAATTGGATATGTGCAGGTTTTTATTTTAATAAATTTGAAAATTTCGATTTTAATTTTTATTTTATGTTCTTAGGGTTTTATTAACTCCAGAAAATTATATCCTAAAATCTGGGAATTTTTTTTATTTATTTTCGGATTTATATTAGTGCAGTTTATTCTTTCTCTAATTTCAGATTTTATTTCTGTTTTAATTTTTTCTGGAGTTAATTTTCTGTTTTAATTTTTCTGAATTTAATTACATATAATTTTGGAGTTATAAAGTTATAAAATTGTAGAATATTAATTTGGATTACTTTCTGTAATTGTTAATATTAATTTTCTGCTTGTAATTTTCTGTTTTAATTTTCAGTCTAATATTGTGTTATTATTTCTGTTTTCAGTTTTCAGATTATTTAGGATAGTTATTTACTGTTTTATTTCCAGGGTTAAATTTAGAATATTTAGGAGCAATATTAAGTATTTTTCCAGATTTTTACTTATTAAATTTGATTTATTTTAGTAATATAAAGAGAAGTCATAATAAATTAGAGTAGTAAATTTACTTAGAATTAAACTAGCTTATTGTCATAAGCTTTCCCCGTGGGATCGATCCCTACTTTCCTATGCTATAAATATTATTTATAAATCAAATTAGGGGTTTAATTTGTAGCTCTACAAATTTTGGCGCCGTTGCCGGGGAAAGAAAATAAGATTGTTAGTTTACTTCTATTTAATTTTACTACTTTTATTGTTTTGTTTTAGTTTATGAGATTAAGAAGTGTCGCTTGATCGAAGACAAAAAGGAGCATACGTTTCAGGTGTTTGAAAGTAAAGAGATCAGGTATGCTTCGTGGAGGAGAGGATTCATGAGCTCATTTGCGTCAAGCCAATGACAGTAAACAAAGGAGCTGGTTGGGAGGCAACCCGACGTTTTTTTTAGGAAATTATACATTTAATTCTACTTTTATCTTCATTATTTTTATCTTTTTACATGCATTAGGGACAATGCATGAATTAAGTGTGACGGGTGCATCCTGCATTTAGTTCTTGCAGTTTTCATTATTTTTTTTATGGAGTGAAAATAATAAAAATAAAAAAACAAAAACATTTATGATTTTCTTATGACTAATGCATTAATATGAGTTTATGGTAGGCTTTCTTGCTTAAAATTTTCTAGTTTACTATCTTTTTGTTATTCTTCTATGAGTGAGGACCTTTGAACATGATAACTGTCATTCAGATAAGTTTGAGTTGACTCTCATATACCTCTTTAATGAGTAACTGTCATGATTATCCATCTTATTTTATCATTGTTGAATTTATGAGTATACTTCCACAAGAGGGGGGGTGAATTGTGGTGTCTGATTTTCGCGTTATAAGTAACAAACACCCTGACAGAGGTTGTTTCTCAGATGACGAACACCCTGTTGACTTGTTTGCAGGGGGTGTTGTCAGATATTGCAAATACGAAAATCACCAAGATAAATGCGGAAATAAAGCACACACAATTTTTACGTGAAAAACACCTCTAGCCCAACTGAGGTGTGAAAAACCACGACCTACCTCGTGTAGGCTTTTAACCACTTCACTATAACCGGGCTTAACTCGTTACAAATGTAACACACCTTGTTACAACTTGCAACCACGTAACCTTCTTCCCTAAGAACGGTTACACCACGTCCAAATCTCACCAGATTGGACACGTCCAAAGTCCACACGACTGAGGACCACTCACTCACTTTTCTGATTCAAGATCAGGGTTGAAAACACCTTACTGGGGGTGCTTCTCACTAAGCAAATGTAAGGTACACTGAAGATCCTATTATGCCAATGGTTTGAAAACTC
>JACYFF010031958.1:57878371-57918395 GCA_017589665.1 Selenicereus undatus
TTAGCTATCCTGGGATTTTAAGAAAGTATTTTAGAGCTTTTGGCCAGTCAAAATAAATTTTTCCAAAATAATCGGGCATAGCCGTTTCAGTTCAGAAACACCCTAGGCACCCTGTTTGCAGGGTTGTTCGCAACTGGTGTTCTGAAGCGCTTAGTGCGAATACCGATTCAAGAGGTGTTTAAAAAGCGTTTTCAATATTGGCATATTAACAAGAGTCTAAATAAATAAAACCTATATACCCAAGACTTCTTGTTTTGAACCAGTCATCTTGTCCAAGATTTGTAGAGCTGCTGTGAACACCAAGGCCACCTTGTTTGCTGGGGTTGTTCTTTGCATTGCTAGAGTTTCGGAACCACATGCTTTACATCGAGCTGATCTTGCTAGCGTCCAGGAACAACATGTTTTTACAATCGAGTTGTTCTTAATATAGAACCACCAAGTAGAACCTGTTTTAAAGACTTGTTCTCACATGTAGCAAACTAGTTAATACAAAAAGAAAACACCAGTTAGGCCTGTTTGGAGATCGTGTTTGGAGCAACATTACTTGGACAAATTTTTACACTTGGATTTGTTATCATCAAAACTTAATCAAAATAACTCAACAATCATGTCATATATCTACTTCAACGGCAATAAAATGACCTAGTGCAGTTCCCGGACTATTCAATTACTAGAATATTTCATTAAAATTGTAGTTTTTCTTGTCTTAAAAATATAAAAAAAGCAGAAGAAAAAAGAGAAAGAAAAAAAAAAGGTTAGATCACCAACATAGGTACGAATAGGTGGCTCGGCACCTTTTCCCCTTAAGTTTAGGTCTCAAGTTGAGCCTATATATGCAGTAACCCATGATTGGGAGAATCATGCCCTTCTTGGGCCGATCAATGACTTGTACTAAAATAATAGTCAATAAAAAAATAAAGAAAATAGTGTTGAGAATAAATTATTAACTCCACCACCTCTATATGGGTCTTAAATATGTGTACAATTGGAGTTTGAAAAAGAAAAGAGAAAAAACTTACAAGGCAAGTTTAGAATCAATGTCAATGAGTTGTTCCTCACAGTTAAATTGTCTCTATAGCCATACCGTACTTCAATTTTTCTATTGTAGAATTTTTAGACCTCTTGATCAGTGTTTGGGTGCTTCAAAGTGATGAATGGTTATTGCTCTTGTCACTTCATTAAAGAAATATTGTGAAGCTGATGAAGAAACTTTTTGATGGTAGTTTGATGTTTAGTAGTTATTCACTTGCTGGAAAGAAAACTGATTAATTTTGAATAAAACTGTTGTTTAAGCAAGCCAATGCATAGTATGAATATTATAGCTATGCATGACTTTATAAGAAACAAAGATGATTAGTTTTTAGGTCGAGTCTCAGATTTCATTGTACGAGGACGTCCAAAGTCTAAGCGTGGGTGAATTTGTTAAATCATAAATCATGCATTGTTTTAATAATTATTTTGATTATATTATATATATTATTTCATCTACTTTACTTTATTTTATATATTTTTCAGTTAAGCGTTGATAAAATAAACAGAAGAAGAGAAGTCATCGAAGTTTGGATTTTACACGCTAAGTTATCAAGTCGGTCCAAAAATAATGATTTATAGAAAAATATTACATCCATAATGATTTATTTGGGATAGGGTTACAAAATTAATGCTCGTAATTAAAAAGGAACCAAAATACTTGAAAGAGAAGGAGTCCAAAGAAGAAAACCCTAGTAGAATAATATTATAAAAAAAAAACCAATACCACGCCTAACCCCCACACCCCCTTTAAACCCCCCCCCTTTGCGTCATCCCCTCAATTCTTTATCACCTCACCACCATCAATTTCACTAAGCCTCCACCACACTCCCTCATCATCTCACACACCGTCACCATCATTTATCAACATCACCATCGATCATCATCCCCACATTTCACCATCATCTTCACGGCCAAGTAGTAGTATGCTATTGCTATTTTGTTTTCTTTTTTTTTAGTTTACTTTTGTATTAAGCATAAAATGTTTGGATATTTGTTGGGATTTTATTTTTAATATGAGTAAGTAGTTTTCTTATACTTAGTATAATCTATTTGAAACTACGCTAAATTAATTATTTTGAAAGAAGTTTTATACTTTATTGTCTAGTTGATTTTTATTCCATGGGTCTATAACGATCAGTATTTATTGTTCATGATATTCACGTTAGATTAATTAAAATGCATCCTAATTAGTTTAATGCAACTTCATATGATAGTTTAAAAGGCTTTAGTACGTAAAAGCTATAGTCTTTTAGGCATTAGTATCACCCTAATTGATCATGGATGGCGCAAACCATCTCTTTTAATTAGCTAATCATTATAGATCTTTGTTAAATCAATTTGCTGATAAATTGGTTACAAGGCATTAGATGATGTTGTTCTAACACTTACTGCTCTAGTTTGATTAAATTCTTGCGCTAGTATTAGGGTGATCAAAACTAGTAGGGTTTATATTAGGGTTGGACCTAAATAAACTATAATATAAGGAAAAACAGGAAAGATCTCCTGGTGGATGTCTTTTACAGTATAACTTATGTATAAATCGATTTGTGTGTTGATGATAAATATTAATTTGCATGGTGGATATAGATTATGCTAAGCATGTTTCATGAATTTGGTATCTTTGATAATTATTTATTGCGTTTTAGTTAACTTCTTTAATGTGTCAATTGTAATTCTTAAATTTATAAGCTTTAATATAAATTTCATTTATCCCCACAAAAGAGTAGTCTTTTAGGAGAGTCTTGGTAATACTAGATCAGTTAGATTTTGATTTTTTTGTGACTATAATTTTCAGATTTAATTTCTATTTTGTTTTGCCATTTATTGACTGGTTTGTTGGAAATCAGGTTAAAAATAGTTCCTTATGTGATTTTTTGTATTTTAATCCCGTTTAGGATTTATAAAGTATTCTAGTTTTGCTGCTACTTAATTTCGTAATTTTTGGAAATTATTTCATAATTTTTCAGAATTATTTCATGAATTGGATATGTGCAGGTTTTCATTTTAATAAATTTGAGAATTCGATTTTAATTTTTATTTTATGTTCTTATGGTTTTATTAAATCCAGAAAATTATATCCTAAAATCTGGGAAATTTTGATATTTATTTTCGTATTTATATTAGTATAGTTTATTCTTTCTCTGATTTCAGATTTTATTTTCTGTTTTAATTTTCTGGAGTTAATTTTCTTTTTTAATTTTGCTGAATTTAATTACATATAAATTTGGAGTTATAAAATTATCAACTTGCAGAATATTAATTTGGATTACTTTTTTTAATTGTTAATATTAATTTTCTGCACGTTATTTTCTGTTTTAATTTTCAGTTTAATATTGTGTTATTATTTCTGTTTTTATTTTTCAGATTATTGAGGATAGCTATTTACTGTTTTATTTCCAGGATTAAACTTAGAATATTTAGGAGCAATATTAAGTATTTTTCCAGATTTTTACTTATTAAATTTGATTTATTTTAGTAATATAAAGAGAGTCATAATAAATTAGATTAGTAAATTTAGTTAGAATTAAACTAGCTTATTATCATAAGCTTTCCCCGAGGGATCGATCCCTAATTTCCTATGCTATAAATATTATTTATAAATCAAAGTAGTGGTTTAATTTGTAGTCTACGATAAGCTCTACAAATTTTGGCGCCGTTGCCGAGGAAAGAAAATAAGATCGTTAGTTTACTTCTATTTAATTTTACTACTTTTATTGTTTTGTTTTAGTTTATGAGATTAAGGAGTGGTCGCATGATCGAAAACAAAAAGGAGCATACGTTTGAGGTGTTTAAAAGTAAAGAGATCAAATATGCTTAGTGGAGGAGAGGATCCATGAGCTCATTTGCGTCAAACCAATGACAGTAAACAAAGGCGCTGGTTGGGAGCCAACCTGACGTTTTTTTTAGGAAAATATTCATTTAATTCTACTTTTATCTTCATTATTTTTATCTTTTTGCATGCATTAGGGACAATACATGAATTAAGTGTAGGGGGTACATCCTGCATTTAGTTCCTGCTGTTTTCATTATTTGTTTTAGGAGTGAAAATAATAAACATAAAAAAACAAAAAAATTTATGATTTTCTTATGACTAATGCATGAATATGAGTTTATGGTAGGCTTTCTTGCTTAAAATTTTCTGTTTTACTATCTTTGAGTTATTCTTCGATGAGTGAGGACTTTTGAACATGATAACTGCCATTCAGAGAAGTTTGAGTTGATTCTCATATATCTCTTTAAAGAGTAACTGTCATGATTATCCATCTAATTTTATCATGTTATATATCTGCTTTAAAGGCAATAAAATGACCTAGTCCATTTCCCAGACTATTGAATTAGTAGAATAATTCATTAAAATTGTGATTTTTCTTATCTTAAAAATATAAAACAAAAAAGAAAAAAGAGAAAGAAAAAAAAAAGGTTAGATCACCAACATGGGTAGGAATAGGTGACCCGGCACCTTTTCCGCTTAAGTTTAGGTCTCAAGTTGAGCCTTATGTATGCAGTAACCCATAGTTGGGACAATCATGCCCCTTCTTGGGTCGATCAATAACTTGCACCAATATAACAGCCAATAAAAAAATAAATAAAATAGTGATGAGAATATTAACTCCACCACCTCTATTCAGGTGAGCGTGAGACAGGGAGTATTTAATTTCTAAGACCCTATAAGGGCCTTGAATGTTTGCCCAATTGGAGTTTGAAAAAAAAAAGAAAAAAATTACAAGGCAAGTTTAGAATCAATGTCAATGAGTTATTCCTCACAGTTAAATTGTCTCTATAGCCATACCGTATTTCAATTTTTCTATCGTAGAATTTTTAGACCTCTTTATCGGTGTATGCGTGCTTAAAAGTGATGGAAGGTTATTGCTCTTGTCACGTCATTAAAGAAATATTGTGAAGCTGATGAAGAAACTTTTTTATGGTAGTCTGATGCTTAGTAGTTATTCACTTGTTAGAATGAAAACTGATTAATTTTGAATAAAATCGTTGTTAAGCAAGCCAATGCCTAGTATGAATATTATAGCTATGCATGACCTTATAAGAAAGAAAGATGGTTAGTTTTTAGGTCAAGTCCCAGATTTCATTGCATGAGGACGTCCAAAGTCTAAACGTGGGGGAATTTCTTAAATCATAAATCATGCATTGTTTTAATAATTATTTTGATTATATTATATATATTATTTCGTCTAATTTACTTTATTTATATATTTTTCAGTTAAGCGTTGATAAAATAAACAGAAAAAGAGAAGACGTCAAAATTCGGATTTTACATGCTAAGTTATCAAGTTGGTCCAAAAATAATGATTTATGGAAAAATATTATATCCATAATGATTTATTTGGGGCTAGGGTTACAAAATTATTACTCCTAATTGAAGAGGAACCAGAATACTTGAAAGAGAAGTAGTCCAAAGAAAAAAACCCTAGTAGAATAGTATTATATAAAAATAAAAAAAAAACCAATACCATGCCTAGCCTCCACACCCCCTTTAAAACCCCCTTCGCGTCACCCACTCAATTCTTCAACACCTCACCACCATCAATTTCACTAAGCCTCCACCACACTCCCTCATCATCTCACACATCATCACCATCATTGATCATCATCACCATCGATCATCATCACAACATTTCACCATCATTTTCACGGCCAAGTAGTGCTATTTTTTTTGTTTTCTTTTTTTACTTTAGTTTAGCATTAAACATGAAATCTTTGGATATTTGTTGGGATTTTATTTTTAATAAGAGTAAGTAGTTTTCTTATACTTAGTATAATCTCTTTGAAATCTTTAGTTTAGGGTTTACAAAGTATTCTAGTTTGCTGCTACTTAATTTTGTAATTTTTGGAAACTATTTCATAATTTTTCAGAATCATTTCGTGAATTGGATATGTGTAGGTTTTTATTTCAATAAATTTGAAAATTACGTTTTTAATTTTTATTTTTTGTTCTTAGGGTTTTGTTAACTCCAGAAAATTATATCCTAAAATCTAGAAAATTTTGTTATTTTTTTTTGTATTTATATTAGTGCAGTTTATTCTTTATCTAATTTCAGATTTTATTTTCTGTTTTAATTTTCTGGAGTTAATTATCTGTTTTAATTTTTTAGAATTTATTTACATGTAATTTTGGAGTTATAAAGTTATAAACTTGCAAAATATTAATTTGGATTACTTTCTGTAACTGTTAATATTAATTTTCTACTTGTTATTTTTTGTTTTAATTTTCAGTCTAATATTGTGTTTTTATTTCTGTTTTTATTTTTCAGATTATTTAGGATAGCTATTTACTGTTTTATTTCTAGGATTAAATTTAAAATATTTAGGAGCAATATTAAGTATTTTTCCAGATTTTTACTTATTAAATTTGATTTATTTTAGTAATATAAAGAGAAGTCATAATAAATTAGAGTAGTAAATTTACTTAGAATTAAACTAGCTTATTGTCATAAGCTTTCCCCGTGGGATCGATCCCTACTTTCCTATGCTATAAATATTATGTATAAATCAAAGTAGTGGTTTAATTTGTAGCTCTACGATAAGCTCTACGCGTCGTTGCCGGGGAAAGAAAATAAGATTGTTAGTTTACTTATATTCAATTCTACTATTTTTATTGTTTTGTTTTAGTTTATGAGATTTAGGAGTGGTCGTATGATCGAAGACAAAAAGGAGCATATGTTTGAGGTGTTTGAAAATAAAGAGATCAGGTATGCTTAGTGGAGGAAAGGATCCATGAGCTCATTTACGTCAAGCCAATGACAATAAACAAAGGTGCTGGTTAGGAGGCAACCCAATATTTTTTTTGGGGAAGTATACATCTAATTCTACTTTTATCTTCATTATTTTTATCTTTTTGCATGCATTAGGGACAATGCATGAATTAAGTGTTTGGGGTGCATCCTGCATTTAGTTCTTGCAGTTTTCATTTTTTTTTAGGATTAAAAATAGTAAAAATAAAAAAATAAATTTTTTTATGATTTTCTTATGACTAATGCATGAATATGAATTTATGGTAGGATTTCTTGCTTAAAATTTTCTATTTTACTATCTTTTAGTTATTCTTCTATGAGTGAGGACTTTCGAATATGATAACCGTCGTTCAGAGAAGTTTGAGTTGATTCTCATATATCTCTTTAATAAGTTATTGTCATAATTATCCATCTTATTTTATCATGTTATATATCCGCTTCAAAGGCAATAAAATGACCTGGTCCATTTCCCAAACTATTGAATTAGTAGAATAATTCATTAAAATTGTGATTTTTCTTGTCTTAAAAATAAAAAAGAAGAAAAAAGAGAAATAAAGAAAAGGTTAGATCACCAACATGGGTAGGAATAGGTGGCTCAGCACCTTTTTCCCCTTAAGTTTAGGTCTCAAGTTGAGCCTTATGTATGCAGTAACCCATGATTGGGAGAATCATGCCCCTTCTTTGGCCGATCAATGAGTTGTACCAAAATAACAGTCAATAAAAAAAATAAATAAAGTACTGATGAGAATAATTGTTAACTCCACCACTTCTATTCGGGTGAGTGTGAGACAGGGACTGTTTAATTTCTAAGACCCTATATGGGCTGCGAATATGTGCGCAATTGCAGTTTTAAAAAAAAAAGAGAGAAAAATTACAAGGCAAGTTTAGAATCAATGTCAATGCGTTATTCCTCCCAGTTCAATTGTCTCTATAGCCATACTGTACTTCAATTTTTCTTTCGTAAAATTTTTAGACCTCTTGATCGGTGTATGCTTGCTTAAAAGTGATGGATGGTTATTGCTCTTGTCACTTCGTTAAAGAAATATTGTTGGGCTGATGAAGAAACTTTTTGATGTTAGTCTGATATTTAATAGTTATTCACTTGTTGGAAAGAAAACTGATTAATTTTGAATAAAAATGTTGTTTAAGCAAGCCAATGCCTAGTATGAATACTATAGCTATGCATGACCTTATAAGAAAGAAAGAGAGTTAGCTTTTAGGTCAAGTCCCAGATTTCATTGCACGAGGACGTCCAAAGTCTAAGCGCGGGGAAATTTGTTAAATCATAAATCATGCATTGTTTTAATAATTATTTTGATTATATTATATATATGATTTCGTCTAATTTGCTTTATTTTATATATTTTTTAATTAAGCATTGATAAAATAAACAGAAGAAGAGAATACGTCGAAGTTCGGATTTTACAGGTTAAGTTATCAAGTGGGTCCAAAAATAATGATTTATTAAAAAATATCATTTTCATAATGATTTATTCGGGCTAGGGTTAAAAAATTATTACTCCTAATTGAAGAGGAACCAGAATACTTGAAGGAGAAGGAGTCCAAAGAAGAATACCCTTGTAAAATAATATTATTAATAAAAAAAACCAATACCACGCCTAGCCTCCACACCCCCTTTAAAACCCCCTTTGCGTCACCCTCTCAATTCTTCATCACCTCACCACCATCAATTTCACTAAGCCTCCACCACACTCCCTCATCATCTCACACATCATCACCATCATCGATCATCATCACCACATT
This sequence comes from Selenicereus undatus, assembly GCA_017589665.1. Lineage (NCBI taxonomy): Eukaryota > Viridiplantae > Streptophyta > Magnoliopsida > Caryophyllales > Cactaceae > Selenicereus > Selenicereus undatus. Next base: position 57,886,918 of record JACYFF010031958.1, read on the forward strand.
TCACCATCATCTTCACAGCCAAGTACTAACACGCTATTTCTATTTTTTTTTATTCTTTAATTTAGTTTAGTATTAAACATGAAATCTTTGGATATTTGTTGGGATTTTAGTTTTAATATGAGTAAGTAGTTTTCTTATACTTAGTATAATCTATTTGAAACCACACTAAATTAATTATTTTGAAACAAGTTTTATGCTTTATTGTCTAGTTGATTTTTATTCGATGATTCTATAACGATCCGTATTTATCGTTCAAGATATTCACGTTAGATTAATTACAATGCATCCTAATTAGTTTAATACGACTTTATATGATAACCATCTCTTTTAATTAGCCAAGCATTATAGATCTTTGTTAAATCAATTTGCTGATAAATTGGTTACATGGTGGTAGATGATGTTTTTCTAATACTTAATGCTCTAGTTTGATTAACTTCTTGCGTTGGTATTAGGGTTATCAAAACTAGTAGGATTTATGTTAGGGTTGGACCTAAATAAACTATAATATAAGAACAAACGGGGAAGATCTGCTGGTAGATGTCTTTTACGGTCTAACTCATGGATAAATCGATTTGTGTGTTGATGATAAATATTAATTTGCATGGTGGATATAGATTATGCTAAGTATTTTTCATAAATTTTGTATCTTTGATAATTATTTGTTGCGTTTCAGTTAATTTCTTTAGTGTGTCAATTTTAATTCTTAAATTTATAAGCTTTAATATAAATTTCGTTTATCCCCCCCAAAAGAGTAGTCTTTTAGGAGAGTCTTGGTAATACTAGATCAGTTAGATTTTGATTTTTTTGTGATTATAATTTTCAGATTTAATTTTTTTCTGTTTTGCCATTCATTTACCGGTTTGTTAGAAATTAGGTTAAAATAGTTCCTTATGTGATTTTTTGTACTTTAATCCTGTTTACGGTTTATAAAGTATTCTAGTTTTCACCTACATAACTTCGTAATTTTTGGAAATTATTTCATAATTTTTCATAGCTATTTCGTGAATTGGATATGTGCAGGTTTCATTTTAATAAATCTGAAAATTACGTTTTTAATTTTTATTTTATGTTCTTAGGGTTTTATTAACTCCAGAAAATTATATCCTAAAATTTGGGAAATTTGGTTATTCATTTTTGTATTTATATTATAGCTATGTGTGACCTTATAAGAAGGAAAGATGGTTAGTTTTTAGGTCAAGTCCCAGATTTTATTGCACGAGGACGTCCAAAGTCTAACGGTGGGAGAATTTGTTAACTTATAAATCATGCATCGTTTTAATAATTATTTTGATTATATTACATATATTATTTCTTCTAATTTACTTTATTTTCTATATTTTTCGCTTAAGTGTTGATAAAATAAACAGAAGAAGAGAAGACTTCGAAGTTTGGATTTTATACGCTAAGTTATCAAGTCGGTCCAAAAATACAGATTTATGGAAAAATATTATTTTCACAATTATTTATTTGGGCTAGGGTTACAAAATTCCTATTCCTAATTGAAGAGGAACTAGAATACGTGAAAGAGAAGGAGTCCAAAGAAGAAAACACTAGTAGAATAATATTATATAAAAAAAAAAAACAATATCAAGCCTAGCCTCCACACCCCATTTAAAACCCCCTTCACGTCACCCCCTCACTTCTTCATCACCTCACCACCATCAATTTCACTAAGCCTCCACCACGCTCCCTCATCATCTCACACATCATCACCATCATTGATCATCATCATCATCGATCATCATCACCACATTTCACCATCTTCTTCACGTCTAAGTAGTAGTATGCTATTGCTATTTTTTGATTTTTATTTTATGTTATTTTTTTAGTTTAGTTTAGTATTAAAGATGAAATCTTTGGATATTTGTTGGAATTTTATTTTTAATATGAGTAAGTAGTTTTCTTATACTTAGTGTAATCTATTTGAAATAACGCTAAATTAATTATTTTAAAACGAGTTTTATGCTTTATTGTCTAGTTGATTTTCATTCCATGATTCTATAACGATTAGTATTTATCGTTCATGATATTCACATTCGATTAATTATAATGCATCCTAATTAGTTTAATACGACTTCATATAATAGTTTAAAAGGCTTTAGTACGTAAAAGTTATAGTCTTTCAGGCATTAGTATCACCCTAATTGATCATGAATTGCGCAAACCATCTATTTTAATTAGCTAATCATTATAGATCTTTGTTAAGTCAATTTGCTGATAAATTAGTTACAAGGCATTAGATGATATTTTTCTAATACTTAATGCTCTAATTTGATTAAATTCTTGCGCTGGTGTTAGGGTTATCAAAACTAGTAGGGTTTATATTAGGGTTGGACCTAAATAAACTATAATATAAGGAAAAACGGAGAAGATCTACTGGTGAATGTCTTCTACAGTCTAACTCAAGGATAAATTGATTTGTGTGCAGATGATATATATTAATTTGCATGGTGGATATAGATTATGCTAAGTGTTTTTCATAAATTTGGTATCTTTGATAATTATTTGTTGCATTTCAGTTAATTTCTTTAGTGTGTCAATTTTAATTCTTAAATTTATAAGCTTTAATATAAATTTCGTTTACTCCCCCCCCCCACCAAAAGAGTATTCTTTTAGGAGAGTCTTGGCAATACTAGATCAGGTAGATTTTGATTTTTTTTAATTATAATTTTCAGATTAATTTCTATTATGTTTTGCCATTTATTTACCGATTTGTTAGAAATTAGGTTAAAAATAGTTCTTAATGTTATTTTTCATATTTTAATCAAGTTTAGGGTTTATAAAGTATTCTAGTTTACGGATATTTAATTTCGTAATTTTTTGAAATTATGTCATAATTTTTCAGAATTATTTCGTGGATTGGATATGTGCAGGTTTTTATTTTAATAAATATGAAAATTACGTTTTTAATTTTTAGTTTATGTTCTTATGGTTTTATTAACCCCAGAAAATTATATCCTAAAATATGGAAAATTTTGTTATTTATTTTTGTATTTATATTAGTGCAGTTTATTCTTTCTCAAATTTCAGATTTAATTTTCTGTTTTTATTTTCTGGAGTTAATTTTTTGTTTTAATTTTTCTGAATTTAATTACATATAATGTTGGAGTCATAAAGATATAAACTTGCAGAATATTAATTTCGATTACTTTCTGTAATTTTTAATATTAATTTTCGGGTTGTTATTTTCTGTTTTAATTTTCGGTCTAGTATTGTGTTATTATTTCTGTTTTTATTTTTCAAATTATTTAGGATCGCTATTTACTGTTTTATTTCCAGGATTAAATTTAGAATATTTAGGAGAAAAATTAAGTATTTTTCTAGATTTTTACTTATTAAATTTGATTTATTTTAGCAATATAAAGAGAAATCATAATAAATTAGAGCAGTAAATTTGATTAGAATTAAACTAGCTTATTATCATAATCTTTCCCTGTGGGATCGATCCCTACTTTCCTATGCTATAAATATTATATATAAATCAAAGTAATGGTTTAATTTGTAGCTCTACGATAAGCTCTACAAATTTTGGCGCCGTTGCCGGGGAAGGAAAATAAGATCGTTAGTTTACATCTATTTAATTTTACTACTTTTATTGTTTTGTTTTAGCTCTACTATTTTATTTTTATAGTTTGTTTTAGTTTACGAGATTAAGGAGTGGTCACATGATCGAAAACAAAAAGGAGCATACGTTTGAGGTGTTTGAAAGTAAAGAGATCATGTATGCTTAGTGGAGGAGAGGATCCATGAGCTCATTTGCGTCAAGCCAGTGACAGTAAACAAAGGCGCTGGATGGGAGGCAACCCGATGTTTTTTTTAGGGAAGTATACATTTAATTCTACTTTTATCTTCATTATTTTTATCTTTTTGGATGCATTAGGGACAATGCATGAATTAAGTATGGGGGGTGCATCCTGCATTTAGCTCCTCCAGTTTTCATTATTTTTTTTTAGGAGTAAAAAAAAATAAAAATAAAAAAACAAAAAATCTTATGATTTTCTTATCACTACTGCATGAATATGACTTTATGGTAGGCTTTCCTGCTTAACATTTTCTATTTTACTATATTTTAGTTATTCTTCTATGAGTGAGGACTTTTGAACATGCTAACTGTCATTTAGAGAAGTTTGAGTTGAACCTCATATATCTCTTTAATGGGTAACTGTCATGAGTATCTATCTTTTTTGATCATGTTATATACGCGCTTCAAATGCAATAAAATGACCTAACCCATTTCTTAGGCTGTTGAATTAGTAGAATAACTCATTAAAATTGTGATTTTTCTTGTCTTAAAATTAAAAAGAAAAGGTGAAGAAAAAAGAGAAAGAAAAAAAAAGATTAGATTACCAACATGGGTACGAATAGGTGGCTCGGCACCTTTTCCGCTTAAGTTTAGGTCTCAAGTTGAGCCTTATGTATGCAGCAACCCATCAATTTCACTAAGCCTCTACCACACTCTCTCATCATCTCACATATCATCACCATCATTGATCAACATCACCATCAATCATCATCACCACATTTCACTATCATGTTCACGGCCAAGTAGTAGTACGCTATTGCTTTTTTCAGTTTAATTTAGTATTAAACATGAAATCTTTAGATATTTGTTGGGATTTTAGTTTTAATACGAGTAAGTAGTTTTCTTATTCGTCGTATAATCTATTTGAAACCACGCTAAATTAATTATTTTGAAAGAAGTTTTATGCTTTATTGTCTAGTTGATTTTTATTCCATGATTCTATAACAATCAGTATTTATCGTTCATGATATTCACGTTAGATTAATTAAAATGCATCCTAATTAGTTTGATACGACTTCATATGATAGTTTAAAATACTTTAGTTCGTAAAACTTATAGTCTGTTAGGCATTAGTGTCACCCTAATTGATCATGGATGACGCAAACAGTCTCTTTTAATTAGCTAATCATTATAGATCGTTGTTAAATCAATTTGCTGATAAATTGGTTGCAAGGCGTTAGATGATATTTTTCTAATACTTAATGCTCTAGTTTGATTAAATTCTTGCGCTGTTATTAGGGTTATGAAAACTTGTAGGGTTTATATTAGGGTTGGATCAAAATAAACTATAATATAAGAAAAAACGGGGAAGATCTGCTGGTGGATGTCTTCTACAGCCTAACTCATAGATAAATCGATTTGTGTGTTGAAGATATGTATTAATTTGCAAGGTGGATATAGATTATGCTAAGCATTTTTCATAAATTTGGTATCTTTGATAATTATTTGTTGCATTTGAGTTAATTTCTTTAGTGTGTCAATTTTAATTCTTAAATTTATAAGCTTTAATATAAATTTCATTTATCCCCCCCCCCAAAAGAGTAGTCTTTTAGGAGAGTCTTGGTAATACTAAATCAGTTAGATTTTGATTTTTTTGTGATTATAATTTTCAGATTTAATTTCTATTTTGCTTTACCATTTATATACCGGTTTGTTAGAAATTAGGTTAAAAACAGTTCCTTATGTGATTTTTTGTATTTTAATCCCGTTTAGGGTTTATAAAGTATTCTAGTTTGCTACTACTTAATTTCGTGATTTTTGGAAATTATTTCATAATGTTTCAGAATTATTTCGTGAATTGGATATGTGCAGGTTTTTATTTTAATAAATTTGAAAATTTCGACTTTAATTTTTATTTTATGTTCTTAGGGTTTTATTAAATCTATAAAATTATATCCTAAAATCTGGGAAATTTTTTTATTTATTTTCGGATTTATATTAGTGCAGTTTATTCTTTCTCAAATTTCAGATTTAATTTTCTGTTTTTATTTTCTGGAGTTAATTTTCTGTTTTAATTTTTCTGAATTTAATTACATATAATTTTGGAGTTATAAAGTTATAAACTTGCAGAATATTAATTTGGATTACTTTCTGTAATTGTTGATATTAATTTTCTACTTGTTATTTTCTGTTTTAATTTTAAGTCTAATACTGTGTTATTATTTCTGTTTTTATTTTTCAGATTATTTAGGATAGCTATTTACTATTTTATTTCCAGGATTAAATTTGGAATATTTAGGAGAAATATTAAGTATTTTTCTAGATTTTTACTTATTAAATTTGATTTATTTTAGTAATATAAAGAGAAGTCATAATAAATTAGAGTAGTAAATTTAATTAGAATTAAACTAGCTTATTGCTTATTATCATAAGCTTTCCTCGTGGGATCGATCCCTACTTTCCTATGCTATAAATATTATTTATAAACCAAAGTAGTGGTTTAATTTGTAGCTCTACAATAAGCTCTACACACCGTTGCCGGAGAAAGAAAATAAGATTGTTAGTTTACTTCTATTTAATTTTACTACTTTTATTGTTTTGTTTTAGTTTATGAGATTTAGGAGATGTCGCATGATCGAAGACAAAAAGGAGCATACATTTGAGGTGTTTGAAAGTAAAGACATCGGGTATGCTTAGTGGAGGAGATGATCCATGAGCTCATTTACGTCAAGCCAATGACAGTTAACAAAGGCGCTGGTTGGGAGGCAACAAGGCGTTTTTTTCAGGGAAGTATACGTTTAATTCTACTTTTATCTTCATTATTTTTATCTTTTTGCATGCATTAGGGACAATGCATGAATTAAATGTGAGGGGTGCATCCTGCATTTAGTTCCTGCAGTTTTCATTATTCTTTTTTGGAAGTAAAAATAATAATAAAAAAAATAATTTTAAAATTTTCTTATGACTAGTGCATGAATATGAGTTTATGGTAGGCTTTCTTGCTTAAAATTTCGTATTTTACCATCTTTTCGTTATTCTTCTATGAGTGAGGACTTTTGAACATGATAACTGTAGTTCAGAGAGGTTTGAGTTGATTATCATATATCTCTTTAATGAGTAATTGTCATAATTATTCATCTTATTTTATCATGTTATATATCCGCTTCAAAGGCAACAAAATGACCTAGTCCATTTCCCAGACTATTGAATTAGTAGAATAATTCATTAAAATTGTGATTTTTCTTATCTTAAAAATTAAAAAAAAGAAGAAAAAAGAGAAACAAAAAAAAAAGGTTAGATCAACAACATGGGTAGGAATAGGTGGCTCGACACCTTTTCCCTTTAAGTTTAGGTGTCAAGTTGAGCCTTATATATGCAGTAACCCATGATTGGGAGAATCATGCCCCTTCTTGGGACGATCAATGACTTATACCAAAATAACAGTCAGTAAAAAAAAAAAAGTGATGAGAATAAATTATTAACTCCACCACCTTTATCCGGGTGAGTGTGAGATAGGGAGTTTTTAATTTCTAAGACCCTACATGGGACTCGAATATGTGTGCAATTGGAGTTTTAAAAAAAAGAGAAAAAAATTACAAGGCAACTTTAGAATCAATTTCAATGAGTTATTCCTCCCAGTTCAATTGTCTCTATAGCCATACCGTGCTTTAATTTTTTTATCATGAAATTTTTAGACCTCTGGATTGGTGTATGCGTGCTTAAAAGTGATGGATGGTTATTGCTCTTGTCACTTCATTAAAGAAATATTGTGAGGCCGATGAAAAAACTCTTTGATGGTAGTTTGATGTTTAGTAGTTATTCACTTGTTGGAAAGAAAACTGATTAATTTTGAATAAAACTATTGTTTAAGCAAGCCAATGCCTAGTGTGAATATTATAGCTATGCATGACCTTATAAGAAAGAAAGAGGGCTAGTTTTTAGGTCAAGTTCCAGATTTCATTGCACGAGGACGTCAAAAGTCTAAGCGTGGGGGAATTTGTTAAATCATAAATCATGCATTGTTTTAACAATTATTTTGATTATATTATATATATTATTTCGTCTAATTCGCTTTATTTTATAAATTTTTCAGTTAAGCGTTGATAAAATAAACAGAGGAAGAGAAGACGTCGAAGTTCGGATTTTACATGCTAAGTTATCAAGTCGGTCCAAAAATAATGATTTATGAAAAAAATATTATTTGTATAATGATTTATTTGGGCTCGGGTTACAAAATTATTACTCCTAATTGAAGAGGAACCAGAATACTTGAAAGAGAAGGGGTCCAAAGAAGAAAACTCTAGTAGAATAATATTATAAAAAAAATAGAACCAATACCACGTCTATCCTCCACACCCCCTTTAAAACCCCCTTCGCGTCACCCCCTCAATTCTTCATCACCTCACCACCATCAATTTTACTAAGCCTCCACCACACTCCCTCATCATCTCACACATCATCACCATCATTGATCATCATCTCCACATTTCACCATCATCTTCACGGCCAAGTAGTAGCATGCTATTGCTATTTTGTTATTTTGTTATTTTTTTATTTTATTGTTTTAGTTTGAATAAGTAGTTTTCTTATTCGTCGTATAATCTATTTGAAACCGCGCTAAATTAATTATTTTGAAAGAAGTTTTATGCTTTATAGTCTAGTTGATTTTTATTCCATGATTCTATGACGATCAGTATTTATCGTTTATGACATTCATGTTACATTAATTAAAATGCATCCTAATTAGTTTAATACGACTTCATATGATAGTTTAAAAGGCTTTAGTATGTAAAAGGTATAGTATTTCAGGCATTAGTATCACCCTAATTGATCATGGATGGCGCAAACCATCTCTTTTAATTAGCTCATCATTATAGATCTTTGTTAAATCAGTTTGTAGCTCTACGATAAGCTCTACAAATTTTGGCGCCGTTACCAGAGAAGGAAAATAAGATCGTTAGTTTACTTCTATTTAATTTTATTACTTTTATTATTTTATTTTAGTTTATGAGATTAAGGAGTGGTCGCATGATCGAAAACAAAAAGTATCATACGTTTGAGGTGTTTGAAAGTAAAGAGATCGGGTACGCTTAGTGGAGGAGATGATCCATGAGCTCATTTGCGTCAAGCCAATGATAGTAAACAAGGGCGCTTGTTGGGAGGCAACCCGATGTTTTTTTTAGGGAAGTATACATTTAATTCTACTTTTATCTTCATTATTTTTATCTTTTTGCATGCATTAGGGACAATGCATGAATTAAGTGTGGGAGGTGCATCTTGCATTTAGTTCCTGCAGTTTTCATTATTTTTTTTTACGGGTGAAAATAAAAAAAAACAAAAAAACAAAAACTTTTATGATTTTCTTATGACTAATGCATGAATATGACTTTATGGTAGGCTTTCTTGCTTAAAATTTTCTATTCTACTATCTTTTAGTTATTCTTCTATGAGTGAGGGCTTTTGAACATGATAACTGTCATTCAGAGAAGTTTGAGTTGATTCTCATATATCTCTTTAATGAGTAACTGTCATGGTTATCCATCTTATTTTATCAAGTTAATATATCCGCTTCAAAGGCAATAAAATGACCTAGTCCATTTTTCAGACTATTGAATTAGTAGAATAATTCATTAAAATTGTGATTTTTCTTGTCTTAAAAATATTAAAAAGGAGAAGAAAAAAGAGAAAGAAAAAAAAAGGTTAGATCACCAACATGGGTAGGAATAGGTGACCCGACACCTTTTCCCCTTAAATTTAGGTCTCAAGTTGAGCCTTATGTATGTAGTAACCCATAATTGGAACAATGATGCCCCTTCTTAGGCTGATCAATGACTTTTTCCAAAATAATAGTAAAAAAAAAAACAAATAAAATAGTGATGAGAATATTAACTCCACCACCTCTATTCAGGTGAGTGTGAGACAGGGTGTGTTTAATTTCTATAGGGCCGCGAATATGTGCGTTATTGGAGTTTGAAAAAAACAAAAGAGAATAAAATTACAAGGCAAGTTTAGAATCAATGTCAATGAGTTATTCCTCACAGTTCAATTGCCTCTATAGCCATGCCGTACTTCAATTTACCATTGTGAAATTTTTAAACCTCTTGATCGATGTATGCGTGTTTAAAAGTGATGGATGGTTATTGCTCTTGTCACTTCATTAAAGAAATATTGTGAGGCCGATGAAGAAACTCTTTGATGGTAGTCTGATGTTTAGTAGTTATTCACTTGTTGGAAAGAAAACTGATTAATTTGGAATAAAACTGTTCTTTAAGCAAGCCAATTCGTAGTATGAATATTATAGCTATGCATGACCTTATAAGAAAGAAAGAGGGTTAGTTTTTAGATCAAGACCCAGATTTCATTGCACGAGGACGTCCAAAGTCTAAGCGTGGGGGAATTTGTTAAATCATAAATCATGCATTGCTTTAATAATTATTTTGATTATATTATATATATTATTTCGTCTAATTTACTTTATTTTATGTATTTTTCAGTTAAGCGTTGATAAAATAAAAAGAAGAAGAGAAGACGTCGAAGTTCGGATTTTACACGCCAAGTTATCAAGTGGGTCCAAAAATAATGGGTTATAAAAAAATATTATATCCATAATGATTTATTTGGGCTAAGGTCACAAAATTATTACTCCTAATTGAAAAGGAACCATAATACTTGAAAGAGAAGAAGTCCAAAGAAGAAAACCCTAGTTGAATAATATTATAAAAAAAAAAAATCAATACCACGCCTAGCCTCCACACCCCCTTTAAAACCCCCTTCGTGTCACCCCCTCAATTCTTCATCACCTCACCACCATCAATCTCACTAAGCCTCCACCGCACTCCCTCATCATCTCACACATCATCACCATCATTGATCATCATCACCATCGATCATCATCACCACATTTCACCATCATCTTCACGGCCAAGCAGTAGTATTTTTTTTTACTTTTTTTTAGTTTAGTTTAGTATTAAACATGAAATCTCTGTATATTTGTTGGAATTTTATTTTTAATATGAGAAAGTATTTTTCTTATACTTAGTATAATATATTTGAAACCACGCTAAATTAATTATTGTGAAAGAAGTTTTATGCATTATTGTCTAGTTGATTTTTATTCCATGATTCTATAACGATCAGTATTTATCGTTCATGATATTCACGTTAGATTAATTAAAATGCATCCTAATTAGTTTAATGCAACTTCATATGATAGTTTCAAAGGCTTTAATACGTAAAAGCTATAGTCTTTTAGGCATTAGTATCACCCTAATTTATCATGGATGGTGCAAACCATCTCTTTTAATTAGCTAATCATTATAGATATTTGTTAAATCAATTTTTTACTGATAAATTGGTTACAAGGCGTTAGATAATGGTTTTTTAATACTTAGTACTCTAGTTTGATTAAATTCTTGCACTGGTATTAGGGTTATCAAAACTAGTAGGGTTTATATTAGGGTTGGACCTAACTAAACTATAATATAAGGAAAAATCGGGAAGATCTGCTGGTGTATGTCTTTTACAGTATAACTTATGTATAAATCAATTTGTGTGTTGATGATAAATATTAATTTGCATGATGGATATAGATTATGCTAAGTATGTTTCATAATTTTGTATCTTCGATAATTATTTGTTGCATTTTAGTTAATTTCTTTAGTGTATCAATTGCAATTCTTAATTTTATAAGCTTTAATATAAATTTTGTTTATCCCCCCAAAAGAGTAGTCTTTTAGGAGAGTCTTGGTAATACTAGATAAGTTAGATTTTGATTTTTTTGTGACTATAATTTTCAGATTTAATTTCTCTTCTGTGTTTGCTATTTATTTACCAGTTTGTTAGAAATCAGGTTAAAAATAGTTCCTTATGTGATTTTTTGTATTTTAATCACGTTTAGGGTTTATAAAGTATTCTAGTTTGCTTCTACTTAGTTTCGTAATTTTTGAAATTATTTCATAATTTTTCAGAATTATTTTGTGAATTGGATATGTGCAGGTTTTTATTTTAATAAATTTGAAAATTTTGATTTTAATTTTGATTTTATGTTCCTAGGGTTTTATTAACTCCAGAAAATTATATCCTAAAATCTAGGAAATTTTGTTATTTATTTTCGCATTTATATTAGTGCAGTTTATTCTTTCTCTAATTTCAAATTTTATTTTCTGTTTTAATTTTCTAGAGTTAATTTTCTGTTTTAATTTTGTTGAATTTATTTACATATAATTTTGGTGTTATAAAGTTATAAACTTGTATAATATTAATTTGGACTACTTTCTGTAATTGTTAATATTAATTTTCTGCTTATTATTTTCTGTTTTAATTTTCAGTCTAATATTGTGTTATTATTTCTGTTTTCATTTTTCAGATTATTTAGGATAGCTATTTACTGTTTTATTTCCAGGATTAAATTTAGAATATTTAGGAGCAATATTAAGTATTTTTCCAGATTTTTACTTATTAAATTTGATTTATTTTAGTAATATAAAGAGAAGTCATAATAAATTAGAGTAGCAAATTCAGTTAGAATTAAAGTAGCTTATTATCATAAGCTTTCCCCGTGGGATCGATCCCTACTTTCCTATGCTATAAATATTATTTATAAATCAAAGTAGTGATTTAATTTATAGCTCTACGGTAAGCTCTACAAATTTTGTCATCGTTGCTGGGGAAACAAAATATCGTTAGTTTACTTCTATTTAATTTTACTACTTTTATTGTTTCGTTTTAGTTTATGAGATTAAGGAGTGGTCGCATGATCGAAGACAAAAAGGAGCATATGTTTGAGGTGTTTGAAAGTAAAGAGATCAGGTATGCTTAGTGGAGGAGAGGATCCATGAGCTCATTTGCGTCAAGCCAATGAGAGTAAATAAAGGTGCTGGTTGGGAGGCAACCCAACGTTTTTTTTTTAGGGAAGTATACATTTATTTCTACTTATATCTTTATTATTTTTATCTTTTTGCATGCATTAGGGACAATGTATGAATTAAGTGTGGGGGGTACATCTTGCATTTAGTTCCTACAGTTTTCATTTTTTTTTTTTAGGAGTGAAAATAATAAAAAAAAATTTTATGATTTTATTATGACTAATGCATGAATATGTGCGCAATTGGAGTTTGAAAAAAAAAAGAGAAAAAAATTACAATGCAAGTTTAGAATCAATTTCAATGAGTTATTCCTCCCAGTTAAATTGTCTCTATAGCCATACCGTACTTCAATTTTTCTATCTTAAAATTTTTAGACCTCTTGATCGGTGTATGCTTGCTTAAAAGTGATGGATGGTTATTGCTCTTGTCACATCGTTAAAGAAATATTGTTAGGATGATGAATATACTTTTTGATGGTAGTCTGATGTTTAGTAGTCATTCACTTGTTGTAAAGAAAACTGATTAATTTTGAATAAAAATGTTGTTTAAGAAAGCCAATGCCTAGTATAAATATTATAGCTATGCATGACATTATAAGAAAGAAAGAGGGTTAGTTTTTAGGTCAAGTCCCAGATTTCATTGCATGAGGACGTCAAAAGTCTAAGTGTGGGAGAATTTCTGCAAATCAAAAATCATGCATTTTTTTAATAATTATTTTGATTATATTCTATATATTATTTCGTCTAATTTACTTTATTTTATATACTTTTTAGTTAAGCGTTTATAAAATAAACAGAAGAAGAGAAGACGTCCAAGTTCGAATTTTACAGGCTAAGTTATCAAGTCGGTTCAAAAATAATGATTTATGAAAAAATATTATTTTCATAATGATTTATTCGGGCTAGGGTTACAAAATTATTACTCCTAATTGAAAAGGAACCAAAATACTTGAAAGAGAAGGAGTCCAAAGAAGAAAACCCTAGTAGAATAATATTATTAAAAAAAAAACCAATACCACGCCTAGCCTCCACACCCCCTTTAGAACGCCCTTCCCGTCACCCTCTCAATTCTTCATCACCTCACCACCATCAATTTCACTAAGCCTCCACCACACTCCCTCATCATCTCACACATCATCACCATCATCGATCATCATCACCACATTTCACCATCATCTTCGCGGTTAAGTAGTAGTATGCTATTGCTATTTTTTTTTTTTTAGTTTATTTTTTTTTTTTAGTTTAGTTTAGTATTAAACATGAAATCTTTGGATATTTGTTGGGATTTTATTTTTAATATGAGTAAGTAGTTTTCTTATACTTAGTGTAATCTATTTGAAACCGCGCTAAATTAATTATTTTGAAATAAGTTTTATGATTTATTGTCTAGTTAATTTTTATTCCATGATTTTATAACGATCAGTATTTATCATTGATGCTATTCACGTTAGATTAATTACAATGCATCCTAATTAGCTTAATACGACTTCATATGATAGTTTCAAAGGCGTTAGTACATAAAGGCTATAGTCTTTTAGGCATTAGTATCATCCTAATTGATCATGGATGACGCAAACCATCTCTTTTAATTAGCTAATCATTATAGATATTTGTTAGATCAATTTGCTGATAAATTGGTTACAAGGCATTAGATGATGTTTTTCTAATACTTAATGCTCTAGTTTGATTAACTTCTTGCACTGGTATTAGGGTTATCAAAACAAGTAGGGTTTATATTAGGGTTGGACCTAAATAAACTATAATATAAGGAAAAACGGGGAATATCTGCTGGTGGCTGTCTTCTACAGTCCAACTTATGGATAAATCAATTTGTGTGTTGATGATAAATATTAATTTGCATGTTGGATATACATTATGCTAAGTATTTTTCATAAATTTGGTATCTTTGATAATTATTTGTTGCGTTTGAGTTAATTTCTTTAGTGTGTCAATTTTAATTCTTAAATTTATAAGCTTTAATATAAATTTCGTTTATCCCCCCAAAAAGTGTAGTCTTTTAGGAGAGTCTTGGTGATACTAGATCAGTTATATTTTGATTTTTTTTGTGAGTATAATTTTCAGATTTAATTTCTATTCTGTTTTGCCATTTATTTACTGGTTTGTCAGAAATTAGGTTAAAACTATTTTCTTATGTGATTTATCATATTTTAATCTATTTTAGTCTTTATAAAGTAGTCTAGTGTGCTTCTATTTAATTTCGTAATTTTTTGAAATTATTTCATAATTTTTCAGAATTATTTTGTGAATTGGATATGTGCAGGTTTTTATTTTAATAAATCTGAAAATTACGTTTTTAATTTTTATTTTATGTCCTTAGGGTTTTATTAACTCCAGAAAATTATATCATAAAATCTGGGATATTTTTTTATTTTTTTCATACGTATATTAGCCCAGTTCATTCTTTCTCTAATTTAAGATTTTATTTTCTGTTTTAGTTTTCTGGTGTTAATTTTCTGTTTTAATTTTTCTGAATTTAATTACATATAATTTGGGAGTTATAAAGTTATAAACTTTCAGAATATTAATTTGGATTACTTTCTGTAATTTTTAATATTAATTTTCTGCTTGTTATTTTCTGTTATAATTTTCAGTCTAACATTGTTTTATTATTTCGGTTTTTTATTTTTCAGATTATTTAGGATAGCTTTTTACTGTTTTATTTCCAGCATTAAATTTAGAATATTTAGGAGAAATATTAATTACTTTTCCAGATTTTTACTTATTAAATTTGATTTATTTTAGTAATATAAAGAGAAGTCATAATAAATTATTGTAGTAAATTTAATTAGAATTAAACTAGCTTATTATCATAATCTTTCCCCGTGCGATCGATCCCTACTTTCCTATGCTATAAATATTATTTATAAATCAAAGTAGTGGTTTAATTTGTAACTCTACGATAAACTCTACAAATTTTGGCGCCGTTGCCGGATAAAAAAAATAAGATCGTTAGTTTACTTCTATTTAATTTTACTACTTTTACTATTTTGTTTTGGCTCTAGTATTTTATTTTTATAGTTTGTATTAGTTTATGAGATTAAGGAGTGGTCGCATGATCGAAAACAAAAAGGAGCATACGTTTGAGGTGTTTGAAAGTAAAGAGATCAGGTATGCATAATGGAGGAAAGGATCCATGACCTCATTTGCGTCAAGCCAATGACAGTAAACAAAGGAGCTGGTTGGGAGGCAACCAGACTTTTTTTTAGGAAAGTATACATTTAATTCTACTTTTATCTTCATTTTTTTTTATCTTTTTGCATGCATTAGGGACAATGCATGAATTAAGTGTGGGGACTACGTCCTGCATTTGGTTCCTCCAGTTTTCATTATTCTTTTTAGGAGTAAAAAAAAAAAAACAAAAAACAAAAACATTTATGATTTTCTTGGGACTAATGCATGAATATGAGTTTCTACTAGGTTTTCTTGCTTAAAGTTTTCTATTTTACTATCTTTTAGTTATTCTTCTATGAGTGACGACTTTTGAACATGCTAACTGTCATTCAAAGAAGTTTGAGTTGTTTCTCATATATCTCTTTAATTAGTAACTGTCATGATTATCCATCTTATTTGATCATATTATGTATCCGGTTCAAAGGCAATAAAATGACCTAGCCCATTTCCTAGACTATTGAATTAGTAGAACAATTCATTAAAATTGTGATTTTTTGTTGTCTTAAAAATTAAAAAAAAGGGGAAGAAAAAAGAGAGAAAAAAAAAGGTCAGATTACCAACATGAGTAGGAATAGGTGGCTCAATACCTTTTCCCCCTTAAGTTTAGATCTCAAGTTAAGCCTTATGTATGCAGCAACCCATGATTGGGAGAGTCATGCCCCTTCTTGGGCCGATCAATGAGTCCTACCAAAATAACAGTCAACAAAAAAAATAAACAAAATTGTGATGAGAATAAATTATTAACTCCACCACCTCTATTCAGGTGAGTGTGAGACAGAGAGTCTTTAATTTCTAAGATCCAATATGGACCTCGAATATGTGTGCAATTGGAGTTTGAAAAAAAAAAGAGAAAAAAATTCCTAGGCAAGTTTAGAATCAACTTCAATAAGTTATTCCTCCCAGTTCAATTGTCTCTATAGCCATACCGTACTTCAATTTTTCTACTGTAACATTTTTAGACCTCTTGATCGGTGTATGCGTGCTTAAAAGCGATGGATGGTTATTGCTCTTGTCACTTCATTCAAGAAATATTGTGAGGCTCATGAAGAAACTCTTTGATGGTAGTTTGATGTTTAGTAGCTATTCACTTGTTGGAAGGAAAACTGATTAATTTTGAATAACACTGTTGTTAAAGCAAGCCAATGCGTAATATGAATATTATAGCTATGCATGACCTTATAAGAAGGAAACATGGTTACTTTTTAGGTCAAGTCTAAGATTTCATTGCACGAGGACGTCCAAAGTCTAAGGGTGGGAGAATTTGTTAAGTCATAAATCATGCATTGTTTAATAATTATTTTGATTATATTACATATATTATTTCTTCTAATTTCATAAATTATTTCTTCTAATATACTTTATTTTATATATTTTTCAGTTAAGTGTTGATAAAATAAACAGAAGAAGAGAAGACGTCGAAGTTCAGATTTTACACGCTAAGTTATCAAGTCGCTCCAAAAATACAGATTTATGGAAAAATGTTATTTTCAAAATGATTTATTTGGGCTAGGGTTACAAAATTATTACTCCTAATTGAAGAGGAACTAGAATACTTGAAAGAGAAGGAATCCAAAGAAGAAAACCCTAGTAGAATAATATTATAAAAAAAAAAAAACCAATACCACGCCTAGCCTGCACACACCCTTTAAAACCCCCTTCCCGTCACCCCGTCAATTCTTCATCACCTCACCACCATCAATTTCACTAAGCCTCCACCACACTCCCTCATCATCTCACACATCATCACCATCATTGATCATCATCATCATCGATCATCATCACCACATTTCACCATCATCTTCACGTCTAAGTAGTAGTATGCTATTGCTATTTTTTGATTTTTATTTTATGTTATTTTTTTAGTTTAGTTTAGTATTAAAGATGAAATCTTTGGATATTTGTTGGGATTTTATTTTTAATACGAGTAAGTAGTTTTCTTATACTTAGTATAATCTATTTGAAATAACGCTAAATTAATTATTTTAAAACAAGTTTTATGCTTTATTGTCTAGTTGATTTTCATTCCGTGATTCTATAACGATTAGCATTTATTGTTCATGATATTCACGTTCGATTAATTACAATGCATCCTAATTAGTTTAATACGACTTCATATGATAGTTTAAAAGGCTTTAGTACGTAAAAGTTATAGTCTTTCAGACATTAGTATCACCCTAATTGATCATGGATGACGCAAACCATCTCTTTTAATTAGCTAATCATTATAGATCTTTGTTAAATCAATTTGCTGATAAATTGGTTGCAAGGCATTGGATGATATTTTTCTAATATTTAATGCTCTAATTTGATTAAATTCTTGCGCTGGTGTTAGGGTTATCAAAACTAGTAGGGTTTATATTAAGGTTGGACCAAAATAAACTATAATATAAGGAAAAACGGGGAAGATCTGCTGGTGAATGTCTTCTGCAGTCTAACTCAAGGATAAATCGATTTGTATGTTGATGATACATATTAATTTGCATGGTGGATATAGATTATGTTAAGTTTTTTTTATAAATTTGGTATCTTTGATAATTATTTGTTGCGTTTCAATTAATTTTTTTAGTGTGTCAATTTTAATTCTTAAATTTATATGCTTTAATATAAATTCCGTTTACCCCCCCCCCCCAAAAGTAGTCTTTTAGGAGAGTCTTGATAATACTAGATCAGTTAGGTTTTGATTTTTTTGTGATTATAATTTTCAGATTTAATTTCTATTCTGTTTTACTATTTATATACTGGTTTGTTAGAAATTAGATTAAAAATAGTTCCTTATGTGATTTTTCGTATTTTAATCCCGTTTAGGGTTTATAAAGTATTTTAGTTTGCTGCTACGTAATTTTGTAATTTTTGGAAATTATTTCAGAATTTTTCACAATTACTTCGTGAATTGGATATGTGCAGGTTTTTATTTTAATAAATTTGAAAATTTTGATTTTAATTTTTATTTTATGTTCTTACGGTTTTATTAACTCCAGAAAATTATATCCTAAAATCTAGGAAATTTTGTTATTTATTTTCGTACTTATATTAGTGCAGTTTATTCTTTCTCTAATTTTAGATTTCATTTTCTGTTTTAATTTTCTGCAGTTAATTTTCTATTTTAATTTTTATGAATTTAATTACATATAATTTTGGAGTTGTAAAGTTATGAAATTGCAGAATGTTAATTTGGATTACTTTTTGTAATTTTTAATATTAATTTTCTACTTGTTATTTTATGTTTTAATTTTCAGTCTAATACTGTGTTCTTATTTCTGTTTTTATTTTTCAGATTATTTAGAATAGCTATTTACTGTTTTATTTCCAGGATTAAATTTAGAATATTTAGGAGCAATATTAAGTATTTTTCTAGATTTTTACTTATTAAATTTGATTTATTTTAGTAATATAAAGAGAAGTCATAATAAATTAGAGTAGTAAATTTAATTAAAATTAAACTAGCTTATTATCATAATCTTCCCTTATGGGATCAATCCCTACTTTCCTATGCTATAAATATTATTTATAAATCAAAGTAGTGGTTTAATTTGTAACTCTACGATAAACTCTACAAATTTTGGCGTCGTTGCCAGGGAAGGAAAATAAGATCGTTAGTTTACATCTATTTAATTTTACTACTTTTATTATTTTGTTTTAGCTCTAGGATTTTATTTTTATAGTTTGTTTTAGTTTATGAGATTAAGGAGTGGTCGCATGATGGAACACAAAAAGGAGCATACGCTTGAGGTATTTGAAAGTAAAGAGATCATGAATGGTTAGTGGAGGCGAGGATCCATGAGCTCATTTGCGTCAAGCCAAGGACAATAAACAAAGGCGCTGGTTGGGAGGCAACCAGATGTTTTTTTAAAAAAGTATACATTTAATTCTACTTTTATGTTCAATATTTTTATCTTTTTGCATGCATTAGGGACAATGCATGAATTAAGTGTGGGGGTCCATCCTCCATTTAGTTCCTGCAGTTTTGATTTTTTTTTTCAAGAGTAAAAATTATAAAAATAAACATAAAAAATCTTATGATTTTCTTATGACTATTGCATGAATATGAGTTTATGGTAGGCTTTCTTGCTTTAAATTTTCTATTTTACTATCTTTTAATTCTTCTATGAGTGAGGACTTTTGAACATGTTAATAGTCATTCAGAGAAGTTTGAGTTGAACCTCATATATCTCTTTAATGGGTAACTGTAATAATTATCCATCTTATTTGATCATGTTATACACACGCTTCAAAGGCAATAAAATGACCTAACCCATTTCCTAGACTGTTGAATTAGTAAAATAATTCATTTAAATTGTGATTTTTCTTGTCTTAAAATTAAAAAAAAAAGGAGAAGAAAAAAGAGAAAGAAAAAAAAAGGTTAGATTACCAACGTGGGTAGGAATAGGTGTCTCAGCACCTTTTCTGCTTAAGTTTAGGTCTCAAGTTGAGCCTTATGTATGCAGCAACCCATGATTCGGAGAGTCATGCCCCTTCTTGGGCTGATCAATGACTTGTACCAAAATAACCGTCAATGAAAAAAATAAATAAAATAGTGATGAGAATATTAACTCCACCACCTCTATTTAGGTGAGCGTGAAACAGAGAGTGTTCAATTTCTAAGACTCTATAGGGGTCTTGAATATGTGCGCAATTGGGGTTTGAAAAAAATAAGAGAAAAAAATTACAAGGCAAGTTTAGAATCAATTTCATTGAGTTATTCCTCACAGTTAAATTGTCTCTATAGCCATACCGTACTTCAATTTTTCTATCGTAGAATTTTTAGTCCTCTTGATCGGTGTATGCGCCTTTAAAAGAAATGGATGGTTATTGCTCTTGTGACTTCATTAAAGAAATATTGTGAGGCTCATGATGAAATTCTTTAATGGTGGTTTGATGTTTAGTAGTTATTCACTTGTTAGAAGGAAAACTAATTAATTTTAAATAAAACTGTCGTTAAAGCAAGCCAATGCCTAGTATGAATATTATAGCTATGCATGACCTTGTAAGAAAGGAAGATGGTTAGTTTTTACGTCAAGTCCTAGATTTCATTGCACGGGGACGTCCAAAGTCTAAGGGCGGGGGAATCTGTTAAGTCATAAATCATGCATTGTTTTAATAATTATTTGATTATATTATATATATTATTTCGTCTAATTTACTTTATTTTATATATTTTTCAGTTAAGCGTTGATAAAATAAACAGAAGAAGAGAAGACGTCGAAGTTCGGATTTTATACGCTAAGTTATCAAGTTGGTCAAAAAATAATGACTTATGGAAAAATATTATTTCCATAATTATTTATTTGGGATACGGTTACGAAATTATTACTCCTAATTGAAGAGGAACTAGAATACTTGAAAGAGATGGAGTCCAAAGAAGAAAACCCTAGTAGAATAATATTATAAAAAAAAAACCAATACCATGCCTAGCCTCCACACCCCTTTGAAACCCCCTTCACGTCACCCCCTCAATTCTTCATCACCTCACCACCATCAATTTCACTAAGCCTCCACCACACTCCCTCATCATCCCACATATCATCACCGTCATTGATCATCATCATCATCGATCGTCACCACCACATTTCACCATCATCTTCACGGCCAAGTAGTGGTATGCTATTGCTATTTTTTTATTTTTAGTTTATTTTATTTGTTTAGTTTAGCTTAGTATTAAACATGAAATCTTTGGATATTTGTTGGGATTTTATTTTTGATATGAGTAAGTAGTTTTCTTATACTTAGTATAATCTATTTGAAACCACGCTCAATTAATTATTTTGAAAAAGTTTTATGCTTTATTGTCTAGTTAATTTTTATTCCAGGATTCTATAATGATTAGTATTTATCGTTCATGATATTCATATTAGATTAATTACAATGCATCCTAATTAGTTTAATACGACTTCATATGATAGTTTTAAAGGCTTTAGTATAGTTTAAAAGGCTTTTGTATGTAAAAGCTATAGTCTTTTAGGCATTAGTATCACCCTAATTGATCATGGATAATGCAAACCATCTCTTTTAATTAGCTAATCATTATAGATCTTTGTTAAATCAATTTGCTGATGAATTGGTTACAAGGCGTTAGATGATGTTTTTCTAATACTTAATGCTCCAGTTTGATTAAACTCTTGCGCTGGTATTAGGGTTATCAAAACTAGTAGGGTTTATATTAGGGTTGGACCTCAATAAACTATAATATAAGAAAAATGGGGAAGATCTGCTGGTGGATGTCTTCTACAGCCTAACTCATGGATAAATTAATTTGTGTGTTGATGATAAATATTAATTTGCATGGTGGATATAGATTATGCTAAGTATTTTTTATAAATTTGGTATCTTTGATAATTATTTGTTGCGTTTTAGTTAATTTCTTTAGTGTGTCAATTTTAATTCTTAAATTTATAAGCTTTAATATAAATTTCGTTTATCCCCCCCAAAAGAGTAGTCCTTTAGGAGAGTCTGGGTAATACTAGATCAGTTAGATTTTGATTTTTTTGTGATTATGATTTTCAGATTTTATTTCTATTCTGTTTTACCATTTATCTGTCGGTTTGTTAGAAATTAGGTTAAAAACAGTTCCTTATGTGATTTTTCATATTTTCATCTAGTTTAGGGTTATAAATTATTCTAGTTTGCTCCTACCTAATTTCGTAATTTTTGAAGATTATTTCATAATTTTTCAGAAGTATTTCGTGAATTGGATATGTGCAGGTTTTTATTTTAATAAATTTAAAAATTACGTTTTTAATTTTTATTTTCTGTTCTTAGGGTTTTTTTAACTCCAGAAATTTATATCCTAAAATCTGGGAAATGTTTTTATTTATTTTTGTATTTATATTAGAGCAGTTTATTCTTTTTCTAATTTCAGATTTTATTTTCTGTTTTAATTTTCTCGAGTTAATTATCTGTTTTAATTTTTATGAATTTAATTACATATAATTTTGGAGTTATAAAGTTATAAACTAGCAGAATATTAATTTGGATTACTTTCCATAATTGTTAATATTAATTTTCTGCTTCTTATTTTCTGTTTTAATTTTGAGTCTAATACTGTGTTATTATTTCTGTTTTTATTTTTCAGATTATTTAGGATAGTTATTTACTATTTTATTTCCAGGATTAAATTTGGAATATTTAGGAGCAATATTAAGTATTTTTCTAGTGGGATCGATCCCTACTTTTCTATGCTATAAATATTATTTATAAACCAAGGTAGTGGTTTAATTTGTAGCTCTGCAATAAGCTCTACGCGCCGTTGCGGTGGAAAGAAAATAAGATTGTTAGTTTACTTCTATTTAATTTTATTATTTTTATTATTTTGTTTTAGTTTATGAGATTTAGGAGTGGTCGCATGATCGAAGACAACAAGGAGCATACGTTTGAGGTATTTGAAAGTAAAGAGATCAGGTATGCTTAGTGGAGGAGAGGATCCATGAGCTCATTTACGTCAAGCCAATGACAGTAAACAAAGGTGCTGGCTGGGAAGCAACTCGACTTTTTTTTTTGTTGGAAGTATACATTTAATTCTACTTTTATCTTCATTATTTTTATCTTTTTGCATGCATTAGGGACAATGCATGAATTAAGTGTGGGGGGGTGCAAATTGCATTTAGTTCCTGCAATTTTCATTATTTTTTTTAGGAGTAAAAATAATAAAAATAAAAAAACAAAATTTTTTATGATTTTCTTATGACTAGTGCATGAATATGAGTTTATGGTGGGCTTTCTTGCTTAAAATTTCCTATTTTACTATCTTTAGTTATTCTTCTATGAGTGAGGACTTTTGAACATGATAACTGTCATCCAGGAAAGTTTGAGTTGATTCTCACATATCTCTTTAATGAGTAACTGTCATAATTATCCATCTTATTTTATCATGTTATATATCCGCTTCAAAGGCAATAAAATGACCTAGTCCATTTCCCAGACTATTGAATGAGTAGAATAATTCATTAAAATTGTGATTTTTCTTGTCTTAAAAATATATAAAAGGAGAAGAAGAAAGGGAAAGAAAAAAAAAGGTTAGATCACCAAAATGGGTAGGAATAGGTGGCTCGGCACCTTTTCCCCTTAAGTTTAGGTCTCAAGTTGAGCCTTATGTATGCAATAACCCATGATTGGGAGAATCATGCCCCTTCTTGGGACGATCAATGACTTGTACCAAAATAACAGTCAGTAAAAAGAATAAATTAAATAGTGACGAGAATAAATAATTAACTCCGCCACCTCTATTCGGGTGAGTGTGAGACAGAGAGTGTTTAATTTCTAAGACCTTATATGGGCCTCGAATATGTGTGCAATTGGAGTTTAAAAAAAAAGAGAAAAAAATTACAAGGCAACTTTAGAATCAATTTCAATGAGTTATGCCTCCCAGTTCAATTGTCTCTATAGCCATACCGTGCTTCAATTTTTCTATCGTGAAATTTTTAGACCTCTTGATCGGTGTATGCTTGCTTAAAAGTGATGGATGGTTATTGCCATTGTTACTTCATTAAAGAAATATTGTGAGACCGATGAAGAAACTCTTTGATGGTAGTCTAATGTTTAGTAGTTATTCACTTGTTGGAAAGAAAACTGATTAATTTTGAATAAAACTGTTGTTTAAGCAAGCCAATGCCTAGTATGAATATTATAGCTATGCATGACCTTATAAGAAAAAAGAGGGTTAGTTTTTAGGTCAAGTCCCAGATTTCATTCCACAAGGACGTCCAAAGTCTAAGCGTGGGAGAATTTGTTAAATCATAAATCATGCATTGTTTTAATAATTATTTTGATTATATCAGATATATTATTTCGTCTAATTTATTTTATTTTATATATTTTTCAGTTAAGCGTTGATAAAATAAACAAAAGAAGATAAGACATCGAAGTTCGAATTTTACACGCTAAGTTATCAAGTGAGTCCAAAAATAATGATTTATGAAAAAATATTATTTCCAAAATGATTTATTTGGGCTAGGGTTACAAAATTATTACTCTAATTGAAGAGGAACCAGAATACTTGAAAGAGAAGGGGTCCAATGAAGAAAACCCTAGTAGAATAATATTATTAAAAAAAAAGAAAACCAATACCACGCCTAGCGTCCACACCCCCTTTAAAACCCGCTTTGCGTCACCCCCTCAATTCTTCATCACCTCACCACCATCAATTTTACTAAGCCTCCACCACACTCCCTCATCATCTCACACATCATCACCATCATTGATCATCATCATCACCACATTTCACCATCATCTTCATGGCCAAGTAGTAGTATGCTATTGCTATTTTTTTTATTAATTTATTTTATTTTTTTAGTTTAGTTTAGTATTAAACATGAAATCTTTGGATGTTGATTGGGATTTTAGTTTTAATATGAGTAAGTAGTTTTCTTATTTGTCGTATAATCTATTTGAAACCGCGCTAAATTAATTATTTTGAAAGAAGTTTTATGCTTTATTGTCCAGTTGATTTTTATTCCATGATTCTATAACGATAAGTATTTATCGTTCATGATATTCACGTTAGATTAATTAAAATGCATCCTAATTAGTTTAATACGACTTCATATGATAGTTTAAAAGGCTTTAGTACGTAAAAGCTATAGTCTTTTAGGCATTAGTATCACCCTAATTGATCATGGATGGCGCAAACCATCTCTTTTAATTAGCTAACCATTATAGATCTTTGTTAAATTAATTCGCTGATAAATTGGTTACAAGGCATTAGATTTTGTTTTTCTAATACTTAATGCTCTAGTTTGATTAAATTCTTGTGCTGGTATTAGGGTTATCAAAACTTGTAGGATTTATATTAGGGTTGGACCTAAATAAACTATTTATAAGGAAAAACGAGGAAGTTCTGCTGCTGGATGTCTTCTACAACCTAACTCATAGATAAATCGATTTGTGTGTTGATGATAAGTATTAATTTGCATGGTAGATATAGATTATGCTAAGTATTTTTCATAAATTTGGTATCTTTGATAATTATTTGTCGTGTTTTAGTTAATTGCTTTAGTGTGTCAATTTTAATTCTTAAATTTGTAAGCTTTAATATAAATTTCGTTTGCCCCCCCCCCCCAAGAGTAGTATTTTAGGAGAGTCTTGGTAATGCTTGATCAATTATATTTTGATTTTTTTGTGATTATAATTTTCAGATTTAATTTCTATTCTGTTTTACCATTTATATACTGGTTTGTTAGAAATTAGGTTAAAAATAGTTCCTTACGTGATTTTTCATATTTTATTCCAGTTTAGGGTTTATAAAGTATTCTATTTTGCTGCTACTTAATTTCGTAATTTTTGGAAATTATTTCAGAATTTTTCACAATTACTTCGTGAATTGGATATGTACAAGTTTTTATTTTAATAAATTTGAAAATTTTGATTTTAATTTTTATTTTATGTTCTTAGGGTTTTATTAACTCCAGAAAATTATATCCTAAAATCTGGGAAATTTTGGTATTTATTTTGGTACTTATATTAGTGCTGTTTATTCTTTCTCTAATTTCAGATTTTATTTTCTGTTTTAATTTTCTGGAGTTAATTTTCTGTTTTAATTTTTCTGAATTTGATTACATATAATTTTGGAGTTATAAAGTAATAAACTTGCAGAATATTAATTTGGATTACTTTATGTAATTGTTAATATTAATTTCTGCTTGTTATTTTATGTTTTAATTTTCAGTCTAATATTGTGTTATTATTTCTGTTTTTATTTTTCAGACTATTTAGGATAGCTATTTACTGTTTTATTTCCAGGGTTAAAATTTAGAATATTTAGGAGCAATATTAAGTATTTTTCCAAATTTTTACTTGTTAAATTTGATTTATTTTAGTAATGTAAAGAGAAGTCATAATAAATTAGAGTAGTAAATTTAGTTAGAATTAAACTAGCTTATTATCATAAGCTTTCCCCGTGGGATCGATCCCTACTTTCCTATGCTATAAATATTATTTATAAATCGAAGTAGTGGCTTAATTTGCAGCTCTACGATAAGCTCTAAAAATTTTGGCGCCGTTGCTGGGGAAAGAAAATAAGATCGTTAGTTTACTTCTATTTAATTTTACTACTTTTATTGTTTTGTTTTAGTTTATGAGATTAAGGAGTGGTCGCATGATCGAAGACAAAAAGGAGCATACGTTTGAGGTGTTTGAAAGTAAAGAGATCAGGTATGCTTAGTGGAGGAGAGGATCCATGAGCTCATTTGCGTCAAGCCAATGACAGTAAACAAAGACGCTGGTTGGGAGGCAATCCAACGTTTTTTTTAGGAAAGTATGCATTTAATTCTACTTTTATCTTCATTATTTTTATCTTTTTGTATGCATTAGGGACAATGCATGAATTAAGTGTGGGGGGTGAGTCCTGCATTTAGTTCATGCAGTTTTCTTTATTTTTTTTCTAGGAGTGAAAATAATAAAAATAAAAAAACAAAAAGTTTTATGATTTTCTTATGACTAACGCTTGAATATGAGTTTATGGTAGGCTTTCTTGCTTAAAATTTTCTATTTTACTATCTTTTAGTTATTCTTCTTTGAGTGAGGACTTTTGAACATAATAACTGTCATTCATAGAAGTTTGAGTTGATTCTCATATCTCTCGTTAATGAGTAACTGTCATGATTATCCATCTTATTTTATCATGTTATATATCCGCTTCAAAGGCAATAAAATGACCTAGTCCATTTCCCAGACTATTGAATGAGTAGAATAATTTATTAAAATTCTGATTTTTCTTGTCTTAAAAATATAAAAAAGGAGAAGAAAAAAGAGAAAGAAAAAAAAAGGTTAGATCACCAACATGAGTAGGAATAGGTGGCCCGGCACCTTTTCCCCTTAAGTTTAGGCCTCAAGTTAAGCCTTATGTATGCAGTAAACTATAATTGGGAGAATCATGCCCCTTCTTGGGCAGATTAATGACTTGTACCAAAATAACAGTCAATAAAAAAAAATACTGATCGGAATAAATTATTAACTCCACCACCTCTATTCAGGTGAGTGTGAGACAGGGTGTGTTTAATTTCTAAGACCCTATATGGGCCGCGAATATTACAAGGCAAGTTTAGAATCAATGTCAATGAGTTATTCCTCACAGTTCAATTGCCTCTATAGCCATGCCGTACTTCAATTTTTCTATTGTGAAATTTTTAAACCTCTTCATCGGTGTATGCGTGCTTAAAAGTGATTGATGGTTATTGCTTTTGTCACTTCATTAAAGAAATATTGTGAGGCCGATGAAGAAACTCTTTGATGGTAGTCTGATGTTTAGTAGTTATTCACTTGTTGGAAAGAAAACTGATTAATTTTGAATAAAACTGTTGTTTAAGCAAGCCAATGCCTAATATGAATATTATAGCTATGCATGACCTTATAAGAAAGAAAGAGGGTTAGTTTTTAGGTCAAGTCCCAGATTTCATTGCACGAGGACGTCTAAAGTCTAAGCGTGGGGGAATTTGTTAAATCATAAATCATGCATTGCTTTAATAATTATTTTGATTATATTATATATATTATTTCGTCTAATTTACTTTACTTTATATATTTTTCAGTTAAGCGTTGATAAAATAAACAGAAGAAGAGAAGAGGTCGAAGTTCGGATTTTACGCGCTAAGTTATCAAGTGAGTCCAAAAATAACGATTTATGAAAAAATATTATATCCATAATGATTTATTTGAGCTAGGGTTACAAAATTAATACTCGTAATTGAAGAGGAACTAGAATACTTGAAAGAGAAGCAGTCCAAAGAACAAAACCCTAGTAGAATAATATTATTTAAAAAAAAAACCAATACCACGCCTAGCCCCCACACCCCCTTCAAAACCCCCTTCACTTCACCCCCTCAATTGTTCATCACCTCACCACCATCAATTTCACTAAGCCTCCACCACACTCCCTCATCATCTCACACATCATCACCATCGTTGATCATCATCACCATCGATCATCATCACCACATTTCACCATCATCTTCACGGCCAAGTAGTAGTATGCTATTGCTATTTTTTATTTTTTTTTAGTTTAGTTTAGTATTAAAGATGAAATCTTTGGATATTTGTTGGGATTTTATTTTTAATATGAGTAAGTAGTTTTCTTATACTTAGAATAATCTATTTGAAACAACGCTAAATTAATTATTTTGAAATAAGTTTTATGCTTTATTCTCTAGTTGATTTTTATTCCATGATTCTATAACGATCAGTATTTATCGTTCATGATATTCACGTTAGATTAATTAAAATGCATCCTAATTAGTTTAATGCAACTTCATATGATAGTTTAAAAGGCTTTAGTACGAAAAAGCTATAGTCTTTTAGGCATTAGTATTACCCTAATTGATCATAGATGACACAAACCATCTCTTTTAATTAGCTAATCATTATAGATCTTTGTTAAATCAATTTGCTGATAAATTGGTTACAAAGCGTTAGATGATATTTTTCTGACACTTGCTACTCTAGCTTGATTAAATTCTTGCGTTGGTATTAGGGTTATCAAAACTAGTAGGGTTTATATTAGGGTTGGACCTAAATAAGCAATAATATAAAGAAAAACAGGGAAGATCTGCTGGTGGATGTCTTTTACAGTATAACTTATATATAAATCGATTTGTGTGTTGATGATACATATTAATTTGCATGATGGATATAGATTATGCTAAGTATTTTTCATAAATTTGGTATCTTTGATAGTTATTTGTAGCGTTTTAGTTAATTTCTTTAGTGTGTCAATTTTAATTCTTAAATTTATAAGATTTAATATAAATTTCGTTTACCCCCCCCCCCCCCCCCAAAGAGTAGTCTGTTAGGAGAGTCTTGGTAATACTAGATCAGCTAGATTTTGATTTTTTTTTAATTATAATTTTCAGATTTTATTTCTATTATGTTTTTCCATTTATTTACCGGTTTGTTAGAAATTAGGTTAAAAATAGTTCCTTACGTGATCATTCATATTTTAATCCAGTTTAGGTTTTATAAAGTATTCTAGTTGGTGGATATTTAATTTTGTAATT
Organism: Selenicereus undatus; assembly: GCA_017589665.1. NCBI lineage: Eukaryota > Viridiplantae > Streptophyta > Magnoliopsida > Caryophyllales > Cactaceae > Selenicereus > Selenicereus undatus. The sequence goes on from JACYFF010031958.1 coordinate 57,916,694, forward strand.
TTTTTTAAATTATGACATAATTTTTCAGAATTATTTTGGGGATTGGATATATGCAGGTTTTTATTTTAATAGATCTGAAAATTACGTTTTTAATTTTTATTTTATGTTCTTAGGTTTTACTAACCCCAGAAAATTATATCCTAAAATATGGGAAATTGTTTTATTTATTTTCGTGTTTATATTTGTGCAGTTTATTCTTTCTCAAATTTCAGATTTAATTTTCTGTTTTAATTTTCTGGAGTTAATTTTCTATTTTAATTTTTCTTAATTTAATTACATATAATTTGGAGTTATAAAGTTATAAACTTGCAGAATATTAATTTGGATTACTTTCTATAATTTTTAATATTAATTTTTTGCTTGTTATTTTCTGTTTTAATTTTCAGTCTAGTATTGTGTTATTATTTCTGTTTTTATTTTTCAGATTATTTAGGATAGCTATTTAATGCTTTATTTTCAGGATTGAATTTAGAATATTTAGGAGCAATATTAAGTTTTTTTTTCCAGATTTTTACTTATTAAATTTGATTTATTTTAGTAATATAAAGAGAAGTAATAATAAATTAGAGTAGGAAATTTAATTAGAATTAAACTAGCTTATTATCATAATCTTTCCCGGTGGGACCGATCCCTACTTTCCTATGCTATAAATATTATTTATAAATCAAAGTAGTGGTTTAATTTGTAACTCTACGATAAGCTCTAAAAATTTTGGCGTTGTTGCCAGGGAAAGAAAATAAGATCGTTAGTTTACATCTATTTAATTTTACTACTTTTGTTGTTTTGTTTTAGCTCTAGTATTTTATTTTTATAGTTTGTTTTAGCTTATGAGATTAAGGAGTGGTTGCACGATTGAACACAAAAAGGAGCATACACTTGAGGTGTTTGAAAGTAAAGAGATCATGTATGGTTAGTGGAGGGGAGGATCCATGAGCTCATTTGCGTCCAGCCAATGACAGTAAACAAAGGCGCTGGTTGGGAGGCAACCCAATGTTTTTTTAAAGAAGTATACATTTAATTCTACTTTTATGTTCAATATTTTTATCTTTTTGCATGCATTAGGGACAATGCATGAATTAAGTGTGCGGGTGCATCCTGCATTTAGTTCCTGCAGTTTTCATTTTTTTTTTCAGGAGTAAAAATAATAAAAATAAAAAAACAAAAAATCTTATGATTTTCTTATGACTACTGCATGAATATGAGTTTATGGTAGGCTTTCTTGCTTAAAATTTTCTATTTTACTATCTTTTAGTTATTCTTCTACAAGTGAGGACTTTTGAACATGCTAACAGTCATTCAGAGAAGTTTGAGTTGAACCTCATATATCTCTTCAATATGTAACTGAAGTAGTGGTTTAATTTGTAACTCTACAATAAGCTCTACACGCCGTTGCCGGGGAATGAAAATAAGATTGTTAGTTTACTTCTATTTGATTTTACTACATTTATTGTTTTGTTTTAGTTTATGAGATTTAGGAGTGGTCGCATGATCGAAGACAAAAAGGAGCCTTCGTTTGAGGTGTTTGAAAGTAAAGAGATCAGGTATGCTTAGTGGAGCAGAGGATCCATGCGCTCATTTACGTCAAGCCAATGACAGTTAACAAAGGCGCTGGTTGGGAGGCAACCCAACGTTTTTTTTTTAAGGGAAGTATACGTTTAATTCTACTTTTGTCTTCATTGTTTTTATCTTTTTGCAGGCACTA
>JACYFF010031958.1:57925386-57935463 GCA_017589665.1 Selenicereus undatus
ATTATTAATAATTCAATGAACTTTCAAACTGTCTAGCTATGAATAATCCAACTCCAGTTTCAACATCCAATTAACCCACGATTAACACCATGTTCACGAGTTCTCAACTTTGACTCCAATTTCGCCCAAACTGATTTCCAATCTCATAATTAACATGCACTACTAATTTAGTTAAAAATCATTGAAAGTAGTAATAATTTAGGAGGAAAGGAACCCTCACCTTGAACCCAAGCTAGGGTTTCGTTTGAAGGCTTTGGGGTCGACTTTCAGTACCCAAACACCTCTAATTTCCGACCTTTCCCACTGGTCATGCCAGCAACACCAAACTCACGCCAAAGCTGCACCATTTCGAACCCTAAAAACGACCCAAAATCACTTCCTAAACTGAGGTTCAATCGGGGTTTGAAAGCAACCGAAATTCGTAGGAAATTGGAGCAATTAAGAGTGGAATTGAGTGGCCATACCTGAGCATGCGTTCAAGCCCTGATTCGGCGCCCCAAACCCTCCATGAACGTGTCAAGAACCTCCAAAAATTGCCCCAAAATCGCACGAATTGAAACTGGTTTGGAGGGTGATCGAATGGGTGGGGTTTTGCAGCTGTGGGTGGCGAAATTCCGCTCGAATTCGAGCTTCTTTGATGCGTTAATGGTGAAGAACGAGAGGAGGAAGAAGAAGAATGGAGGAGAGAGAGAGGGTTATGTCGGGTGGGGGTCGCGGCAGCAGGGAAGGAAAAAGGGGGGTCACGCGCAATTCCCAAAATGCCCTCACCCACTTCACTTTTTGTCCCAAGTTCAGTCATATTCGATACCGCTAGTCTATTTCATAACCCGAACTAAATCCAAATCGATAATATAATTCTTCATCACTATTCGTTCCCAAATATGACAAGGTTCGATTTCATAATCATCGAACTACTTCTAAGGTCGATGACCTAATCGCATTCAGGTTCCTAATCGATTTAGTAATCGTTAATAGTCGTTAATAACGCTTATTAAAAATCATTGAAAGATTTTCAAAACTAATAATAATAACATTATTACTAGCGACAAAAATATTCTTATTTTAATAAAAATATCGCTCACATAGGCACGTCAATAATTAAATTAACTTGCATCGTTAAATAAAATAGGTTTTTAAAACGCAAAAATGCGTCACGAACAACTTAACATAAAATAAGGTACGCGGACCTTACACTCTCCCCCCCTTAAAGAAATTTCGTCCTCGAAATTGCTTACTTGTTGGAAATAACGGGGGCGTGTTTCTCCCACACTCCTCTCACAATCCAAAGTTACTCCAAAAGCTCACTCCTTGGGTTTATAGTCTCATCTACTTAACGGGTTTTTCCCTTGAATCCTAACAACACAATCCTTAAAGGTAAAATCGATACAAGGATTGATAGAAGGAGTACCTGACACTGCCTTAGTGGATTCTCCTTCCAATCAAGATGCTCGACCTCCCGCTTGAGGTTTCTTACGGTTTCTATGGTTTTCGGGGGAAGCCCCAGTTGAAGAGCGACCTTGTTGTGCAGTCGGGTTTATTCTTATTCCAGATATCTGAATATTACCCTGATCATTCCACATGGCCCTTGGGCAATTAGCGGCTTTGTGACCCATATTACCACATTCAAAACATGAGCCCGTAAAGCTTCTGCATGGTCCAGGGTGCTGACGTCCACACTGGCCACAGGTTATCCTTGGTTTCCATTGGACGACTTGTTTCCCTTTATTCTGTTCTATCCCAGATTTAAACCTTTTGAAGTTTTTGCAACCTTGGGAATTGGATTCTCTAGGGCCAATTTCCTTCTTTGCTCGGCCTTTTTCTTTGTTTTCATTCTTAGTCTCATCTATGATGCGGGCTACTTTCACAGCCCTCTGGTACATTTCCTAAAAGTTGGCATAGGCATATCCCGCTATTATCTGCTTTATTTCTCCCCTTAATCCTTGTTCGAAGTGGTCCATCTTCATTTCTTCGGTGGCTACTTGGTTAGGTGCAAAGCGGCTTAGCTCGTTGAACTTCGCTGCATACTCTGTTACGCTCATTTCTCCTTGCTTTAGGCATAAAAACTCTCGTTCCTTAGTCCTTCTTACATCATGAGAGTAATATTGAGCGTCCATCAAGGCTTTCAGTTGATTCCAGGTTAACGCGGGTTCACCCGCTCTAGGTTTTACTGTTCCCCACCAGAATTCAGCTTCTTTTTCGAATTGATAGGTGGCCAGATGCACCTTAAATCCCTCATGACACTCCATGATTTCAAATAAGTTCTCCATTCTCCTGAGCCACTCCTCGTATGCCATAGGGTCAGTTCCACCTTCAAATTTGGGAGGCTTAAGCTTATTAAATTGACATATCATCTCCATGGCAGTTGGTTCTGGTATGAGCTCGCATCGAGGAGGCATCTGTCACACAATTACACAAGGAATCACTTAGTTCTAATTTCAACAAGGATGAACTTCCTTGGTTAATGAAATGAATCGCAAATGGCGAGAGTCATTAAGAATAGCCCCAAGTCTAGTTTAGTTCAACCTTCATATAACCATACGTGCATATCACATCTTATCTAAAGGAAATACACGTGCATGCTTACACCAACTAGTGAGCCTACAACAGTGGGTCAGTGCCAACTACACTTGTTTCGTTGAACACTGTTAGCGTGACTTAGGAATCACGAAAGATCTCAGCATCCTAATAGTTCATGATTTAAGGAGAATAAAATGCAAGTAACATTCGTCTCACATTTATCCGATTGGCTTAAGCGGATCACCCAAAAGTCAATCAATCAAAGTATTTAAACTTCTTAATCTTCAGTATCATCATATCAATGGTGACTTCCTCCCGTGCCTTTTTATTCTTTTCACTTGACTTACATTCCAAGTGCTCAATCTAAAACCTTTAGACTCCAAAAATACGTCTCTACTTTTCTAACATATTGTTAGGCTCCTTCCAGTGCCTCCCTATTACGACAATATAGGCGGCAAACAACATTCACCACGGTATTTCATCCTACACGTCACTTGTGAACTCATCCGAGATGATTGTAAAAGGACTGAAAGCCAATCCTCAATATGATCTAATATCAACAAGGAGGTCCTCTAGGTCTCTTCCTAGTATCCCAATCCTTAGTCTTCACTCTCTCATACATATCTTCAATGAACATAACAAACTTCCTAGTATCTCAATCCTTAGTCTTCACTCTCTCATACATATCTTCAATAAACATATATCCCTCTAGAATTTCATAAGTCATCTCATAAGATTCACCGCTTCTGTAGTTGATCTTCTTGCAATGAAACCAAACCGTGACTGCAGGAATCTCACAAAAATCTCCGTCAGACAATAATTTGCATCAATGGTGCACCCCCAATATCACTTCAAGGTGGGGGAAAAAGCTACTTCACCTTTATACTAATGCATAATTTGCCCCTTCTTAGTCAATCGACTTGCTCGAGCGACACATAAGTCACAAACGTTCATACCATAAGGCACACTTGCATATAAAGGAGGCATATGTCACATAATCACAAAGTGTTCCTAGACGACTATATGGAATGCAAGACTCAGGTCACGGCCTATGGTCGCAGGACCTTTGCTCTGATACCATCAATGTAACACCCCTAGCCCCTAGGGTCAGGAGCGTTACGTTTTCCTATTTCTTACTTAATTTCTGAGGTGAAACGGACAGAGTTTCCCCTAAAAACTGACCATTTCCAGGCTAAAAGCCTTACAAAAATTCCCTGCAAATCAACGGAAGCGCATAACATTTAAAATAAGCTCAACGGCCACACGCCGGAGTCTATAACTCAACGAGCCACCCGCTCGGAGTACACCAAATAGAATAGTTATTTAACGCATGAAAAGTAAAAGATACAACTCAACGGTCTACACCACCGGAGTACTGGGGTTTACATCCCAAAATACAGCCAACTTTAACCAAGAAAACATCTAACTATTCAGATGGTTGGCTCACACGGCCATACAGAGCGACTCATGAACAATATGTGTTATATGAACTAGAAACTTAGTTTACAACACTTACAAACTAGGAATACATTATATTAAATCGTTATCACATGAATCTACTTCTATATGGCACACATAACTCCTTTTCATGAAGGGGTAGACTCCAGCTCGCACAAGTAGCTCGATTTTCACCTGCCATAACAAAAGACTGGGGGAAAAGGGGAAAGAGTATTGGGGTGAGCAACCACACGCTCAGTGAGAATTCCCCTACTCCCTAAAACCCAAAACAGTTGCAGACAATAATACTAATAATAGCCACATATCACGCATTCATATTTTACTATCATATTAGGCAATCAAAATCCCCAAGGAAAGATCACCACCTTTAAAACTTCATTCTAACTCCTCAACGCGTACCTAGGTCCCTAACGACCAATCTTTCTTTCTACCAGGCATTCATACACTTAATCAAATAGCACAAGGATGAATATGATGCTTTCAAATACTCCTGTCAAAACATAGTGACTCATTATATTCAAAGAACAGTTTTTAAACCATGCTAACTCCTTTAATGCTTATAACTTTTTTTTAAAAGCTCTCGAAACACCCAATTTGGTAAGAAAGGCTTTGGAAGAACATTCTTTCATAAGATAATCACCTTGAAAAGCTTAAATGTACGATGCGTTACTAGGATTTAGCTATACTTCACTTGAAACTTCATTCAAGAACATATTCATGAAAGATATGAAGGTTCCGTACATTTAAAAGCTTCCTTCTTTTCTTTTAAACAAAAATCGCTTTACTTGGCCTCTTGAGGCTCGTGTTACTTTAAAGGAACTTCTTTTCTTTTCTGAACTGCTTAGAATGGCAATTTGCCAAATCTCTTATTTGACAACTTACTTATAACATAAAACATCTTATTGTGCTAGCTAGGGGGGGTCAACACCGCCCTTCAGTGAGATCATCACTCTTATTCTACGTTATCCCCGGGGTGTACGTACTTAACTTTTGGCCAAAACGCGTCTCAGTAGATAAACTCAAACTTCGATATTATCCTCTGTGGGGCAACAGCTCACACCAGGATAATCATATCCTGAGTCCAGTCCCCCTCAAGGTTTTCTTACGCGTCACACATCATAACTTATCTGGGGAACAGCTCACACCAAGATATTTCATATCTTGAGTCCAGTTCCCAGGAACAGCTCACACCAAGATAATTTATATCTTGAGTCCAGTTCCTAACTTATCTTAAGGGAAACAGCTCACGCCATCCTTGCGTCCAGTTTCCAGGAACAGCTCACACCAAGATAGCTCGTATCTTGAGTCCAGTTCCTAACTTACCTATCTCAGCGGGAAACAGCTCACGCCCTTTTGCGTCCAGTTTCCACCCTCTGGCCAACTTTCCAGCACATTCTTAGACTTTAACGACATATTTCATTTCTCTGTTTCAAATACTTACTTGGCTGAAAACTCGCCTTTTAAAGTAAACGACTATAACCTTTTGAAATGCTTATAATTCACTTCCTTTTCAACTTAAAACCTTCTTACAATGTCAATACGTTTGGTAAATCGTAAATCGTCTTCGTAAATAGCTTAAAAGCTTCTTATAGACGTTATAAGTTTATTAACACATAAATCGACTTTCTTTAAAACTTGAAAACTTCTTAAAAACGCAATGAGCTTGTTAAATCGTAAAATAATTTCGTTTTGAAATTAAAAGCTTCGTATAAGAGTAATATGGCTACTAACTTGCAAAAGGACTTCGTTTTTTCACTTAAGAAGCTCTTATAGATGCAAAACGTTTGCTAATTTATAAAACGACTTCATTTCTCACTTAAAAGCTTAATATAAACGTAATGCGTTTATTAACTTGTAAAACGACTTCCTTTTAGTCTTAAAGGCTTCTTTTAAATGTAAAACGTTTACTAATTCATTGAACAACTTCGATTTTAGCTAAAAGCTTATTATAAACGTAATAGGTTTGCTAATTCATGAACGAACAAACTCAAAACGCTTTAGTTAGCGTTTAACTCAAATTAAATTCGTAATTGAAACTTCAGTTGCTATTCTATAACTCCTTTCAACTCCTTTTTTTTTAAACTCAAGAAGGGTGTATAGATGAACTAAAGACTTAAAACGCTCCAAACTTGCTATTATTCGACAACTGTAAGTATTTGACTCGTTTATAAGATAACAAGGTTTCTTGTAGGCTTTCAAACGAACGTTTCTTAAACAGGATGGAGTTAATAACTTGTAACTCGAAGCTTAATAGAAATTTAAAAAGCAAATAGCATACAATCACCTAAACCCATAATTAGCCTTGAAATGGCCCTTTTCAAGTCGCTTAAATTCCTTAAAACATAAATAGGGGTCATAAACAAACCGATGCCTTAAAAACCTTTTTGAACTCACTTTTAGTTCGCTTTTGAAATTCCTAAACCTATCGACTATTCAGTCGAGTCACTAACTGAACAGTTCGACGGTTTAGGACCTTTTTAACATTTTAGACGTCCTAGCACGCAAATAGTCACTGATAAACTTAAAAGCATTCTCAACGCGTAAACCAAGCTTTCTAAACGACCTTTTCTTTTTGAAGACGTCTAAAGTTTCAAGAATTAACTACATAATGTCACGTGGCACATCGGGGGAAGAGGGTTTACACATAGCACATTCATACACTTCATATCACAACTCATTAAGCCACACACGGCCTCGCAATCCACACGATTGCGGCAATTCACAACCCTATCTCCCTCCTCACACACCACCGATTGCCAGATCCTCGAATTTCTCAACAGTTCCACCTCAAGCCATCCAACTACTAACTCGGTTTGATGTTGTCATAAATAAACCAATAATTCATAAAACCATCATATATAAGCATAACATTCTCAACAATAGCCCCATATAGAAATTAATACAGTTGTACTGATTTAACGATAACTTTTAAGCAGAAAACAACATGCTTGTCTAATGCCTCAATTCGCCCGATTAGCATTTCCAAACTTCATAACATGATTCAGTAAACTTCATAACATGATTCAGGGCTAATAAACTAACATTACGACAACACTAAGGTGACCATCTGATTATTAATAATTCAATGAACTTTCAAACTGTCTAGCTATGAATAATCCAACTCCAGTTTCAACATCCAATTAACCCACGATTAACACCATGTTCACGAGTTCTCAACTTTGACTCCAATTTCGCCCAAACTGATTTCCAATCTCATAATTAACATGCACTACTAATTTAGTTAAAAATCATTGAAAGTAGTAATAATTTAGGAGGAAAGGAACCCTCACCTTGAACCCAAGCTAGGGTTTCGTTTGAAGGCTTTGGGGTCGACTTTCAGTACCCAAACACCTCTAATTTCCGACCTTTCCCACTGGTCATGCCAGCAACACCAAACTCACGCCAAAGCTGCACCATTTCGAACCCTAAAAACGACCCAAAATCACTTCCTAAACTGAGGTTCAATCGGGGTTTGAAAGCAACCGAAATTCGTAGGAAATTGGAGCAATTAAGAGTGGAATTGAGTGGCCATACCTGAGCATGCGTTCAAGCCCTGATTCGGCGCCCCAAACCCTCCATGAACGTGTCAAGAACCTCCAAAAATTGCCCCAAAATCGCACGAATTGAAACTGGTTTGGAGGGTGATCGAATGGGTGGGGTTTTGCAGCTGTGGGTGGCGAAATTCCGCTCGAATTCGAGCTTCTTTGATGCGTTAATGGTGAAGAACGAGAGGAGGAAGAAGAAGAATGGAGGAGAGAGAGAGGGTTATGTCGGGTGGGGGTCGCGGCAGCAGGGAAGGAAAAAGGGGGGTCACGCGCAATTCCCAAAATGCCCTCACCCACTTCACTTTTTGTCCCAAGTTCAGTCATATTCGATACCGCTAGTCTATTTCATAACCCGAACTAAATCCAAATCGATAATATAATTCTTCATCACTATTCGTTCCCAAATATGACAAGGTTCGATTTCATAATCATCGAACTACTTCTAAGGTCGATGACCTAATCGCATTCAGGTTCCTAATCGATTTAGTAATCGTTAATAGTCGTTAATAACGCTTATTAAAAATCATTGAAAGATTTTCAAAACTAATAATAATAACATTATTACTAGCGACAAAAATATTCTTATTTTAATAAAAATATCGCTCACATAGGCACGTCAATAATTAAATTAACTTGCATCGTTAAATAAAATAGGTTTTTAAAACGCAAAAATGCGTCACGAACAACTTAACATAAAATAAGGTACGCGGACCTTACACTCTCCCCCCCTTAAAGAAATTTCGTCCTCGAAATTGCTTACTTGTTGGAAATAACGGGGGCGTGTTTCTCCCACACTCCTCTCACAATCCAAAGTTACTCCAAAAGCTCACTCCTTGGGTTTATAGTCTCATCTACTTAACGGGTTTTTCCCTTGAATCCTAACAACACAATCCTTAAAGGTAAAATCGATACAAGGATTGATAGAAGGAGTACCTGACACTGCCTTAGTGGATTCTCCTTCCAATCAAGATGCTCGACCTCCCGCTTGAGGTTTCTTACGGTTTCTATGGTTTTCGGGGGAAGCCCCAGTTGAAGAGCGACCTTGTTGTGCAGTCGGGTTTATTCTTATTCCAGATATCTGAATATTACCCTGATCATTCCACATGGCCCTTGGGCAATTAGCGGCTTTGTGACCCATATTACCACATTCAAAACATGAGCCCGTAAAGCTTCTGCATGGTCCAGGGTGCTGACGTCCACACTGGCCACAGGTTATCCTTGGTTTCCATTGGACGACTTGTTTCCCTTTATTCTGTTCTATCCCAGATTTAAACCTTTTGAAGTTTTTGCAACCTTGGGAATTGGATTCTCTAGGGCCAATTTCCTTCTTTGCTCGGCCTTTTTCTTTGTTTTCATTCTTAGTCTCATCTATGATGCGGGCTACTTTCACAGCCCTCTGGTACATTTCCTAAAAGTTGGCATAGGCATATCCCGCTATTATCTGCTTTATTTCTCCCCTTAATCCTTGTTCGAAGTGGTCCATCTTCATTTCTTCGGTGGCTACTTGGTTAGGTGCAAAGCGGCTTAGCTCGTTGAACTTCGCTGCATACTCTGTTACGCTCATTTCTCCTTGCTTTAGGCATAAAAACTCTCGTTCCTTAGTCCTTCTTACATCATGAGAGTAATATTGAGCGTCCATCAAGGCTTTCAGTTGATTCCAGGTTAACGCGGGTTCACCCGCTCTAGGTTTTACTGTTCCCCACCAGAATTCAGCTTCTTTTTCGAATTGATAGGTGGCCAGATGCACCTTAAATCCCTCATGACACTCCATGATTTCAAATAAGTTCTCCATTCTCCTGAGCCACTCCTCGTATGCCATAGGGTCAGTTCCACCTTCAAATTTGGGAGGCTTAAGCTTATTAAATTGACATATCATCTCCATGGCAGTTGGTTCTGGTATGAGCTCGCATCGAGGAGGCATCTGTCACACAATTACACAAGGAATCACTTAGTTCTAATTTCAACAAGGATGAACTTCCTTGGTTAATGAAATGAATCGCAAATGGCGAGAGTCATTAAGAATAGCCCCAAGTCTAGTTTAGTTCAACCTTCATATAACCATACGTGCATATCACATCTTATCTAAAGGAAATACACGTGCATGCTTACACCAACTAGTGAGCCTACAACAGTGGGTCAGTGCCAACTACACTTGTTTCGTTGAACACTGTTAGCGTGACTTAGGAATCACGAAAGATCTCAGCATCCTAATAGTTCATGATTTAAGGAGAATAAAATGCAAGTAACATTCGTCTCACATTTATCCGATTGGCTTAAGCGGATCACCCAAAAGTCAATCAATCAAAGTATTTAAACTTCTTAATCTTCAGTATCATCATATCAATGGTGACTTCCTCCCGTGCCTTTTTATTCTTTTCACTTGACTTACATTCCAAGTGCTCAATCTAAAACCTTTAGACTCCAAAAATACGTCTCTACTTTTCTAACATATTGTTAGGCTCCTTCCAGTGCCTCCCTATTACGACAATATAGGCGGCAAACAACATTCACCACGGTATTTCATCCTACACGTCACTTGTGAACTCATCCGAGATGA
>JACYFF010031958.1:57964618-58000993 GCA_017589665.1 Selenicereus undatus
ATTTTCGTATTTATATCAGTGCAGTTTATTCTTTCTCTAATTTCATATTTCATTTTCTGTTTTAATTTTCTGTAGTTAATTTTCTGTCTTAATTTTTCTGAATTTAATTACATATAATTTTGGAGTTATGAAGTTATAAACTTGCATAATATTAATTTGGATTACTTTCAGTAATTTTTAATATTAATTTTCTGCTTGTTATTTTCTGTTTTAATTTTCAGTCTAATATTGTGTTTTTATATTTGTTTTTATTTTTCACATTATATAGGACAGATATTTACTGTTTTATTTCCAGGATTAAATTTAGAAAATTTAGGAGCAATATTAAGTACTTTTCCAGATTTTTACTTATTAAATTTGATTTATTTTAGTAATATAAAGAGAAGTCATAATAAATTGGAGTATAAAATTTAATTAGAATTAAACTAGCTTATTATCATAATATTTCCCCGTTGGATTGATCCCTACTTTCCCACGCTATAAATATTATTTATAAATCAAAGTAGTGGTTTAATTTATAGCTGTACGATAAGCTCTACAAATTTTGGCGCCGTTGCCGTGGAAGGAAAATAAGATCGTTAGTTTACTTCTATTTAATTTTACTACTTTTATTGTTTAGTTTTAGATATAGCATTTTATTTTTATAGTTTGTTTTAGTTTATGAGATTAAGGAGTGGTCGCATAATCGAAGACAAAAAGGATTATACGTTTGTGTTTGAAAGTAAAGAGATCGGGTATGCTTAGTGGAGGAGACGATCCATGAGCTCATTTGTGTCAAGCCAATGACAGTAAACAAAGGCACTGGTTGGGAGGCAACCCAACGTTTTTTTTAGGGAAGTATACATTTAATTCTACTTTTATCTTCATTATTTTTATCTTTTTGGATGCATTAGGGACAATGCATGAATTAAGTTGGGGGGGGGGGTGCATCCTGCATTTAGTTCCCGCAGTTTTCGTTATTTTTTTTTAGGAGTAAAAGAAATAAAAATCAAAAAATTTTATGATTTTCTTATGACTAATGCATGAATATGAGTTTATGCTAGGCTTTCTTGCATAAAATTTTCTATTTTACTATCTTTTAGTTATTCTTCTATAAGTGAGGGCTTTTGAATATGCTAACTGTCATTAAGAGAAGTTTGAGTTGATCATCATATATCTCTTTGATAAGGAACTGTTATGATTATCCATCTTATTTGATCATGTTATATATCCGCTTCAAAGGCAATAAAATGACCTACCCCATTTCCTAGACTTTTGAATTAGTAGAATAATTCATTAACATTGTGATTTTTCTAGTCTTAAAAATAAAAAAAGGGGAAGAAAAAAGAGAAAGAAAAAAAAAGGTTAGATTACCAACATGGGTAGGAATAGGTGGCTCGGCACCTTGCCCTTCTTGGGCCGATCAATGACTCGTACCAAAATAACATTCAATAAAAAAAATCAATAAAATAGTGATGATAATAACTTATTAACTCCACCACCTCTATTCGGGTGAGTGTGAGATAGGGAGTGTTTAATTTCTAAGAACCTATATGGGCATCGAATATGTGCGCAATTGGAGTTTGAGAAAAAAAGAGAGAAAAAAATTACAAGGCAAGTTTAGAATCAATTTCAATGAGTTATTCCTCCCAGTTCAATTGTCTCTATAGCCATACCGTACTTCAATTTTTCTATCGTAAAATTTTTAGACTTCTTGATCAGTGTATGCGTGCCTAAAAGTGATGGATAGTTATTGCTCCTGTCACTTCATTAAAGAAATATTGTGAGGCTGATGAAGAAACTCTTTGACGGTAGCGTGATGTTTAGTAGTTATTCACTTGTTCGAAGGAAAACTGATAAATTTGAACAAAACTGTTGTTAAAGCAAGCCAATGCCTAGTATGAATATTATAGCTATGCATGACATTATAGGAAAGAAAGAGGGTTAGTTTTTAGGTCAACTCCCAGATTTCATTGCACGAGGACGTCCAAAGTGTAAGGGTGGGGGAATTTGCTAAGTCATAAATCATGCATTGTTTTAATAATTATTTTGATTATATTATATATATTATTTCGCCTAATTTACTTTATTTTGTATATTTTTCAGTTAAGCGTTGATAAAATAAACAGAAGAAGGGAAGATGTCGAACTTCGGATTTTACACGCTAAGTTATCAAGTCGGTCCAAAAAAAGTGATTTATGAAAAAATATTATTTCCATAATGATTTTTATGGGGGCTGGGGTCACAAAATTATTACTCCTAATTGAAGAGGAACTAGAAGGCTTGAAAGAGAAGAAGTCCAAATAAAAAAACCCTAATAAAATAATATTATAAAAAAAAAACCAATATCATGCCTAGCCTCCGCACACCTTTTAAAACCCCCTTCACATCACCCTCTCAATTCTTCATCACCTCACCACCATCAATTTCACTAAGCCTCCACCACACTCCCTTATCATCTCACACATCATCACCATCATTGATCATCATCATCATCATCATCGATCATCATCACCACATTTCACCATCATCTTCGCGGCCAAGTAGTAGTATGCTATTGCTATTTTTTATTTTTAGTTTATTTTATTTTTTTAGTTTAGTTTAGTACTGAACATGAAATCTTTGGATATTTGTTGGGATTTTATTTTTAATATGAGTAAGTAGTTTTCTTATACTTAGTATAATCAATTTGAAACCACGCTAAATTAATTATTTTGAAACAAGTTTTATGCTTTATTGTCTAGTTGATTTTTATTCCATGATTCTATAACAATTAGTATTTATCGTTCATGATATTCATGTTAGATTAGTTATAATGCATCCTAATTAGTTTAATACGACTTCATATGAAGACTTTAGTACGTAAAACCTATAGTCTTTTAGGCATTAATATCACCCTAATTGATCATGGATGGCGCAAACCAACACTTTTAATTAGCTAATCATTGTAGATCTTTGTTAAATTAATTTGCTGATAAATTGCTTACAAGGGGTTAGATGATGTTTTTCTAATACTTAATGCTCTAGTTTGATTAAATTCTTGCGTTGGTGTTAGGGTTATCAAAACTAGTAGGGTTTATATTAGGGTTGGACCTAAATAAACTATAGTATAAGCAAAACGGGAAAGATCTGCTGGTGGATGTCTTCGATAGTCTAACTCATGGATAAATCGATTTGTGTGTTGATGATGAATATTGGTTTGCTTGGTTGATATAGATTATGCTAAGTATTTTTCGTAAATTTGGTGTCTTTGATAATTATTTGTTGCGCTTTAGTTAATTTCTTTAGTGTGTCAGTTTTAATTCTTAAATTTATAAGCTTTAATAAAAATTTTGTTTATTCCCCCCGAAAGAGTAGTCTTTTAGGAGAGTCTTGGTAATACTAGATCAGTTAGATTTTATATTTTTTTTGTGATTATAATTTTCAGATTTAATTTCTATTCTATTTTGCCGTTTATTTGCTGGCTTGTTAGAAATTAGGTTAAAAACAGTTCCGTATGTGATTTTTCGTATTTTAATCCAAATTATGGTTTATAAGTATTCTAGGTTTCTGATATTTAATTTCGTAATTTTTGGAAATTATTTCATAATTTTTTAGAATTATTTCGTGAATTGGATATGTGCAGGTTTTTATTTTAATGAATCTGAAAATTACGTTTTTAATTTTTATTTTATGTTCTTAGGGTTTTATTAACTCCAGAAAATTATATCCTAAAATCTGGGAAATTTTGTAATTTATTTTCTTGTTTATATTAGTGCAGTTTATTCTTTATCTAATTTCAGATTTCATTTTCTGTCTTAATTTTCTGGAGTTAATTTTCTGTTTTAGTTTTTCTGAATTTAATTACATATAATTTTGGAGTTATAAAGTTATAAAATTTCAAAATACTAATTTGGACTACTTTCTATAATTTTTAATATTAATTTTCTGCTAGTTATTTTCTATTTTAATTTCCAGTCTAATATTGTGTTATTATTTTTTTTTTATTTTTCAGATTATTTAGGATAGCTATGTGTTGTTTTATTTCCATGATTAAATTTAGAAAATTTAGAAGCAACATTAAGTATTTTTCCAGATTTTTACTTATTAAATTTGATTTATTTTAGTAATATAAAGAGAAGTCATAATAAATTAGTGTAGTAAATTTAATTAGAATTAAACTAGCTTATTATCATAATCTTTCCCCGTTGGATCGATCCGTACTTTCCTATGCTATAAATATTATTTATAAATTAAAGTAGTGGTTTAATTTGTAGCTCTACGATAAGCTCTAGAAATTTTGGCGTCGTTGCCGAGGAAAGAAAATAAGATCGCTAGTCTACTTCTATTTAATTTTACTACTTTCATTGTTTTGTTTTAGCTATAGTATTTTATTTTTATAGTTTGTTTTAGTTTATGAGATTAAGGAGTGCTCGCATAATCGAATACAAAAAGGAGTATACATTTGAGGTGTTTGAAAGTAAAGAGATTGAGTATGCTTAGTGGAGGAGAGGATCTATGAGCTCATTTGCGTCAAGCCAATGACAGTAAACAAAGACGCTGGCTGGGAGGCAACTCGACGTTTTGTTCTAGGGAAGTATGCATTTAATTCTTCTTTATCTTCATTATTTTTATCTTTGCATGCATTAGGGACAAAGCATGAATTAAGTGGGGGGGGGGGTGCATCCTGCATTTAGTTCCCGCAGTTTTTGTTATTTTTTTAGGAGTAAAAAAAATAAAAATAAAAAAATAAAAAACAAAATTTTTTATGATTTTCTTATGATTAATGCAATAATATGAGTTTATGCCAGGCTTTCTTGCATAAAATTTTCTATTTTACTATCTTTTAGTTATTCTTCTATAAGTGAGGACTTTTGAACATGCTAACTGTCATTCAGAGAAGTTTGAGTTGATCCTCATATATCTCTTTAATGAGTAACTATTATGATTATTCATCTTATTTGATCATGTTATATATCCGCTTCAAAGGCAATAAAATAACCTACCCCATTTCCTAGACTATTGAATTAGTAGAAAAATGCATTAAAATTGTGATTTTTCTTGTGTTAAAAATAAAAAAAAGGAGAAGAAAAAAGATAAAGAAAAAAAAAAGGTTAGATTACCAACATGGGTAGGAATAGGTAGCTCGACACCTTTTTCCCTTATGTTTAGTTCTCAAGTTGAGCCTTATGTATGCAGTAACCCATGATTGGGAGAGTCGTGCCCCTTCTTGGGCCGATAAATGACTCGTATCAAAATAACATTCAATAATAAAAATAAATAAATTAGTGATGAGAATAAATTATTAACTCCACCACCTCTATTCGGGTGAGTGTGAGACAGGGAGTGTTTAATTCCTAAGGTTGTACATGGGCCTCGAATATGTGCGCAATTGGAGTTTGAGAAAAAAAAGAGAAAAAAATTACAAGGCAAGTTTAGAATCAATTTGAATGAGTTATTCCTCATAGTTCAATTGTCTCTATTGCCATACCGTACTTCAATTTTTCTATCGTAAAATTTTTAGACCTCTTGATCGGTGTATGTGTGCCTAAAAGTGATGGATGGTTATTGCTCTTGTCACTTCATTAAAGAATTATTGTGAGACTGATGAAGAAACTCTTTGACGATAGTTTGATGTTTAGTAGTTATTCACTTGTTCGAAGGAAAACTGATAAATTTTGAATAAAACTATTGTTAAAGCAAGCCAATGCCTAATATGAATATTATAGCTATGCATGACCTTATAAGGAAGAAAGAGAGTTAGTTTTTAGGTCAAGTCTTAGATTTCATTGCACGAGGACGTCCAAAGTCTAAGGATGGCGGAATTTTTTAAGTCATAAATCATGCATTATTTTAATAATTATTTTGATTATATTATATATATTATTTCGTCTAATTTACTTTATTTTATATATTGTTCAGTTAACCGTTAATAAAATAAACAGAAGAAGAGAAGACATCAAAGTTCGGATTTTACACGCTAAGCTATCAAGTCGGTCCAAAAATAATGATTTATGAAAAAATATTATTTCCATAATGATTTATTTGGCCTAGGGTTATAAAATTATTACTGGTAATTGAAGAGGAACTAGAAGACTTGAAGGAGGAGTTCAAAGAAAAAAAACCCTAGTAGAATAATATTATAAAAAAAAACCAATACCACGCCTAGCCTCCGCACCCCCTTTAAAACCCCCTTCACGTCACCCCCTCAATTCTTCATCACCTCACCACCATCAATTTCACTAAGCCTCTACCACACTCTCTCATCATCTCACACATCATCGCCATCATTGATCATCATCATCATCGATCATCATCACCACATTTTACCATCATCTTCACGGCCAAGTAGTAGTATGCTATTGCTATTTTTTTATTTTTAGTTTATTTTATTTTTTTAGTTTAGTTTAGTATTAAACATGAAATCTTTGGATATTTGTTGGGATTTTATTTTTAATATGAGTAAGTAGTTTTCTTATACTTAGTATAATCTATTTGAAACCACGCTAAATTAATTATTTTGAAACAAATTTTATGCTTTATTGTCTAGTTGATTTTTATTCCATGATTCTATAATGATCAGTATTTATCATTCATGATATTCACGTTAGATTAGTTACAATGCATCCTAATTAGTTTAATACGACTTCATATGATAGTTTAAAATACTTTAGTACGTAAAAACTATAGTCTTTTAGGCATTAGTATCACCCTAATTGATCATAGATGACGCAAACCATATCTTTTAATTAGCTAATTATTGTAGATCTTTATTAAATTAGTTTCTTGATAAATTGGTTACAAGGCGTTAGATGATGTTTTTCTAATACTTAATGTGCTAGTTTGATTAAATTCTTACTAGGGTAATCAAAACTAGTAGAGTTTATATTAGGGTTGGACCTAAATACACTATAGTATAAGAAAAATGGGGAAGATCTGCTGGTGGATGTCTTCTACAGTCTAACTCATGGATAAATCGATTTATGTGTTGATGATAAATATTAATTTGCATGGTGGATATAGATTATATTAAGTATTTTTCATAAATTTGGTGTCTTTGATAAATATTTGTTGCGCTTTAGTTAATTTCTTTAGTGTGTCAATTTTAATTCTTAAATTTATAAGCTTTAATATAAATTTCATTTACCCCCCCTTCCGAAAGAGTAGTCTTTTAGGAGAGTCTTGGTAATACTAGTTCAGTTAGATTTTGATTTTTTTGTGATTATAATTTTCAGATTTAATTTCTATTCTGCTTTGCCATTTATTCGCCGATTTTTTTAGAAATTCGGTTAAAAACAGTTCCGCTTGTGATTTTTGTATTTTAATCCAATTTAGAGTTTATAAAGTATTCTAGTTTTTTGAAATTTAATTTCGTAATTTTTGGAAATTATTGCATAATTTTTCAGATTTATTTCGTGAATTGGATATGTGCAGGTTTTTATTTTAATAAATCTGAAAATTAAATTTTTAATTTTTATTTTATGTTCTTAAGGTTTTATTAAATCTAGAAAAGTATATCCTAAAATCTGGGAAATTTTGTATTTATTTTCGTATTTATATTAGTGCAGTTTGTTCTTTCTCTAATTTCTGATTTCATTTTCTGGAGTTAATTTTCTGTTTTAATTTTTCTGAATTTATTTACATATAATTTTGGAGTTATAAAGTTATAAACTTGCATAATATTAATTTGGATTACTTTCTGTAATTTTTAATATTAATTTTCTGCTTGTTAGTTTCTGTTTTAATTTTCAGTCTAATATTGTGTTATTATTTCTGTTTTTATTTTTCAGATTATTTAGGATAGCTATGTGTTGTTTTATTTCCAGGATTAAATTTAGAAAATTTAGAAGCAATATTAATTATTTTTCCAAATTTTTGCTTCTTAAATTTGATTTATTTTAGTAATATAAAGAGAAGTCATAATAAATTAGAGTAGTAAATTTAATTAGAATTAAACTAGCTTATTATCATAATCTTTCCCGGTGGGATTGATCCCTGCTTTCCTATGCTATAATTATTATTTATAAATCAAAGTAGTGGTTAAATTTGTAACTCTACAATAAGCTCTAGAAATTTTATCGCCGTTGTCGGGGAAAGAAAATAAGGTCGTTAGTTTATTTCTATTTAACTTTACTAATTTTATTGTTTTGTTTTAGCTATAGCATTTTGTTTTTATAGTTTGTTTTAGTTTATGAGATTAAGGAGTGGTCGCACAATCGAAGATAAAAAGGAGTATACGTTTGAGGTGTTGGAAAGTAAAGGGATCGGGTATGCTTAGTGGAGGGGAGGATCCATGAGCTCATTTGCGTCAAGCCAATGACAGTAAACAAAGGCGCTGGTTGGGAGGCAGCCCGACGTTTTTTTAGGGAAGTATACATTTAATTCTACTTTTATCTTCATTATTTTTATCGTTTTGCATGCATTAGGGACAATGCATGAATTAAGTGGGAGGGGGGTGCATCCTGTATTTAGTTCCCGTAGTTTTCGTTATTTTTTTAGGAGTAAAAAAAATAAAAATAAAAAAACAAAAAACAAAAAACAAAAAATTCTATGATTTTCTTATGACTAATGCATGAATATGAGTTTATGCTAGGCTTTCTTGCTTAAAATTTTCTATTTTACTATCTTTTAGTTATTCTTCTATAAGTGATGACTTTTGAACATACAAACTGTCACTCAGAGAAGTTTGAGTTGAACATCATATATCTCTTTAATGAGTAACTGTTATGATTATCCATCTTATTTGATCATGTTATATATCCGCTTCAAAGGCAATAAAATAACCTACCCCATTTTCTAGACTATTGAATTAGTAGAAAAATGCATTAAAATTGTGATTTTTCTTGTGTTAAAAATAAAAAAAAGGAGAAGAAAAAAGAGAAAGAAAAAAAAAAGGTTAGATTACCAACATAGGTAGGAATAGTTGGGTTGGCACCTTTTCCCCTTAAGTTTAGGTCTCAAGTTGAGCCTTATGTATGCAGTAACCCATGATTGTGGGAGAGTCGTGCCCCTTCTTGGACCGATAAATGACTCGTATCAAAACAACAGTCAATAAAAAAAAATAGTGATGAGAATAAATTATTAACTCCACCACCTCTATTCGGGTGAGTGTGAGACAGGGAGTGTTTAATTTCTAAGACTGTATGTGGGTCTCGAATATGTGCGCAATTGGAGTTTGAAAAAAAAGAGAAAAAAATTACTAGGTAAGTTTAGAATCAATTTCAATGAGTTATTCCTCCCAGTTCAATTGTCTCTATAGCCATACCATACTTCAATTTTTCTATCGTAAAATTTTTAGACCTCTTGATCGGTGTATGCATGCCTAAAAGTGATGGATGGTTATTGCTCTTGTCACTTCATTAAAGAAATATTGTGAGGCTGATGAAAAAACTCTTTGACGGCGGTTTGATGTTTAGTAGTTATTCACTTGTTCGAAGGAAAACTGACTAATTTTGAATAAAACTGTTGTTAAAGCAAGCCAATGCCTAGTATGAATATTATAGCTATGCATGACCTTACAAGAAAGAAAGAGGGTTAGTTTTTAGGTCAAGTCTTAGATTTCATTGCACGAGGACGTCCAAAGTCTAAGGGTGGCGGAATTTTTTAAGTCATAAATCATGAATTATTTTAATAATTATGTTGACTAGATTATATATATATTATTTCTTCTAATTTAATTTATTTTATATATTTTTCAGTTAACCATTGATAAAATAAACAGAAGAAGAGAAGACGTCAAAGTTCGGATTTTACACGCTAAGTTATCAAGTCGGTCCAAAAATAATGATTTATGGAAAAATATTATTTCCATAATGATTTATTTGGGCTAGGGTTATAAAATTATTACTGCTAATTGAAGAGGAACTAGAAGACTTGAAGGAGAAGGAGTCCAAAGAAAAAAAACCCTAGTAGAATAATATTATAAAAAAAAACCAATACCACGCCTAGCCTCCGCACCCCCTTTAAAACCCCCTTCACGGCACCCCCTCAATTCTTCATCACCTCACCACCATCAATTTCGCTAAGCCTCCACCACACTCCCTCATCATCTCACACATCATCGCCATCATTGATCATCATCATCATCGATCATCATCACCACATTTCACCATCATCTTCACGGCCAAGTAGTAGTATGCTATGAATTATTCTATGTTTCTAGGTTGTATAGACATAAAAGAAACTCTTAGTGAGAGAAAGCCCATCTAGAGAGATTTAGAGAGAACCCATGTTCTCTAGGTTTTCTTTAGCCTCAACTTGCGCCGCTTGCCCCCACCAACCTTCCTCTAGCCTTCATCTGTGAACTCATCTGCCATGGTTTCTCCAAAAAAAAAGGAAAAAGCCCCCTGATTCCCTGGCAAATTCTCAATTTGGATCCCAAAAATTTCAGTCCTGCCCCATCTTCGACCTACCCGGTTTTCGAACCATCAATTTGAACCTGGAATGTACACAAACCTCTGAGTTTGCCTCCGGACCCGTTCAGATCCACGAAATAAGCTTTCAATTTTACATATGCTTCGTTCTTGAGTCTTACTACCATGCATTATGCATCTTGTCGATCGAATTAAGCTACTCTTTAGTCCGGCTATGGGCAGATGTACCGATTGTCCACTGTTCTCTTTGTAGATTCTCTTCTTCCTGCCCCTCGTTGATTAATATTCGATTCTGTGAAGTTACCAGATTATGGCCCTCGCTCAAAGTGACCCAAATTTATAGACTGTTATGTCTCCACCGGCTTTGTTCCATCAACCTCGAACTTGCTCTGCTAAGGCTCTCAAGAAATTAGTCGTTTAGGTGTCAACAAAGGTATGCTCTCTACCCCTCTCCCTGCTCTCCTACTCTTTTTTAGTTGATTCAGAACTAGTGTCCAGAACTATTAGTCGTTTATGTCGTCAGTATCTCGCCCAGATGGCGGTGATTGGTATTGGTAGATTTGAGTATCTTGTTCCATGCTTATCTTTAGTGAACGGATTGGAATTGGGAAATTTTATTGTTGCTTTTAACTCTTTCTCATGCTCATTGTCTGTGCTATTCTTATCGTCCCCTCCAAATTATGGAATTGTTGTGTCATTTTTACTCTTAAGTTTGAACAGAAAGCTTCTTGGTTCTGATTGGTGGACTTTTATGGGTCCTGGTGAGCTTAGTTTGGTTTACTTGGTCTCCTCCCTTAATATTATTGACAGGTTGTTGCGTATACTATTTGTCTTAGAAAGAGGACACAAGTTTAATCGCTTGTCTCCCAAGACTATATTATCTACCGGTGCATATGGATCATTGAAAACCGCCTACCAGTCCATTTACTTGTATGCTCACTATATTAGGCTTGATACATTGATTATAGTTCTGGGATGTAATCTTTTGAACTTGTTGCCTAAACTAAATCCTTTCGTGAGAGGATATAAGTTCAATCGTTTGCTTTCCAAGGTCATGCCATCAACCAATCCTTCGTATCAATCAATTAATGCGCCTGTTAAGCCTTGAAACCTTTCATAGGCAATAACATCTTCGTTAGTTACCAACCCTTTTTGGGTTTGTGAGATTCGCAATGAATTGCAGGTAGTTGCTCGGAGCCTTATTGCCCTCTTCAGTCAAAACAATAGATTCTTAAGCTTATGTTTAACCTTCTTGTTGAGCAGGGGCATTGTATTTTGGTGGAATCTCTATCATGTCCCGATTGGAGTTTGGGTCATGAGGAAGGCATATTTCAGGGCTGTGCTTGGAATGTTACACCATAAGTATTTGATATGGAAGAAGTCACTCTTAGCTACACGAAGGGATCACAATTATTGGCATAATGCTATGAGATTATTTATATTAGTATGTGATTGGTGCAAGCATGTAATTATTTCTCTTTGTTCCTTTCTCGACCTTGCTGCCAACTCTCATGTTGACTGTTTATTGTTGAAACTTGTTACGGCAAGCGGAGGTGAACTATTTCAGTTCAACTCCCAAGGCCATTTATCTGACCGATCCATTAGGATCAATCGAAACAAACTGTTTGGAAAAAAACATCAGGGAATTCGTAAGGCTCATGACAGGAAAAATGCTGGGAACCTAGCCTCTGAAATTATATTTTACAAAGGTATACTCACTATTGTGAGCGAAGGGCTTCTCCCTTCCAAGGCTATTCAACAGACCGCCTTCGAGCTTCGAAAAATTGAGAACCCAGCTCGTGTATTATGCTACTATGACAAGTTTCTACAATTTGTTGTATATGACTCACTCAATGTGTTTGTTAATCAAAGAATGTGTAGCCAAGCACTTTTAAACGGCCTGTATGTTAACCAGAGCACACCCCCATTTGGTGCCAATCCCATTGAATTCACGAGGCTCAAAACCTGAGGTAAAGAATCAAAGATTGCTATTAGGCTAGCAGGTTCTCTTCTTATTTTGACCCTGGATGTTAGCATGGACACCTTTACTAAACAGAATAAACTTCAGCATATGTTTAGCTTGTGTGTGAATTGTCTTCTATTATTGAAAAACCATTGTATATGTTTCTTCTACACATGGGAATTAAGATTTCTCCTGCACCAAAAAAAAAAAAATTAGCGAGTGAAGAGCATCGCTCTTCCAAGGCTATTTATTCGCCTGCCTCCGGGCTTGAAACAATTCTGAGTACAAAGTCTGGTATAAATACTAATAGTACTTGTATCCAGCTAACTAAGGGCATGGCTTTTTCCACACATTTTGTAAATCACCAAGCTCAAGTCAACTACATTAGACTAAGGATTATTAAAGCGAATTTTGTCAGCTTGTGTTTCCTGAACATAAGCACAAAATTATGTACCCATGGAACTGGGGCCTTTACTTGTGAGGGCAGTCACAATTCCTCAAGATCCAGTAACATTTGCATTCAGGCTAGATTTTGTAAAATATGCTATGTCAAACTCAAAGCAAAAATGCTAGATGATACCTCTAGCCAGGCAGGGATAATTCCAAATGTCACAAGAATGAAATGTCAACTGCACCCTCCTATGATTTAGTATGATAATTATTAGTTGGAATACACAAGGTGCTAAAAAACCTCAGGTTATCAAAGAAGTTCAATTCCTGACAAGAACTTACAAGGCAAATATGATTTTTTTACTCGAAACGATGGTTAATGAAAAGAACTTGCTTCATATTCTACCCCAGATGGGGTTCAATCACTTCGACTATGTATTACCTCTTAATCACTCAGGGGGAATTACAGTACTCTGGAATAATGGAAATATACATGCATCTATACTCCTCAAAGAACAGAGAGCTATTCATATGCTTATTCATGATACCCAAAATAGCCAAAACTCCATTGTATCAGGAATTTATGCCCAAGCCCAAGCAAAGGAAAAGGATAAATTTTGGGAACATCTTATGCAACTTAACCTAGTATTTGATATACCTTGGTGTTTAATGGGGGACTTTAATGAACTTGCCAGCCCTAACGAAAAAAAAGGGGGCCAGGCACTCCCCATCAGTAAATACCAAAGGCTGAATAACTTTCTTTTAGAGATCGATGCAGAATCGATCCAAGTTAAAGGGAATTTATTTACTTGGAAAAAGAAAATTTACACCCACTTAATCTATGAAAGACTTGATAGAGCTATCACCAGGAAAGATTGGTAATCTTTGTACCCTAATACTTTTGAGGAACATGGTAGCTTCACATGCTCTGACCACAGGCCTATCATCATCTCTTCGGAAATTGTGCTAAATAGACAAAAAGCCTTCCCTTTCCGCTTTCAGAACTTTTGGTGTAAATACCTCCAAGTTGATACCATTATTGCTAACAATTGGCGAACTAATATCACAGGAACGAATATGTTCAAAATTGCAAAGAAACTCAAAATTATTAAACAAGAAGTTAAAGGCTGGTCGAAGAACCACTTTGGCAATTTGCATAATAAGATAACACACAACTCAAAAAGAATTGAGTATGTGGAGGACAAACTCCTAGCTAACCCAGAGAGTATCCGTCTTAACCAATGGATGACACGCCTCCTAAAGTAGAGAGAGAAAATGATGCTTTTTAACCAAAAGTATTGGGGAAAGCTCCGACGAAATGCATGGTTGATCAACGGAGACCGGAATACTACATTTTTCCAGCGCAGAACAAACACCAGACGGAAAAAGAAAATGATTATCAAACTTCGAGATGACTGTGGTCTCTGGATAAATGAGCAAGAACATATTGCCCACAAATTCACCACAGATTTTTCGAAGCGCTTTAAATCAAGTCACAATGCTCACCGTACCTTACCCCACCTTGGGCTCCCTAGTCTATTTTCGAATTCTGAAAATAGCGAACTTATCAGACTTCCTAATTTGGAGGAAGTTAAAAGCGCCCTATTTAGTATTGATTCCAACAAGACGTCAGGTCCTGATGGCTTTGGAGCAGGATTCTTTAAGAACTACTAGAACATCATTAAAAAAGACCTATTCAACTGTATCACAGAATTCTTCTCAAACGGAAAGATATTAAAAGAACTCAACCATACCTTTATAGCACTTATACCCAAAATTCACAACCCCGTGCAGACAAACCAATTCAGACCAATAAGTCTATGCTCCACTATTTATAAGATTATTGCAAAGATTCTCGTTAATCGATTACGACCACTTCTTGATAAAATAGTCTCACCGTTACAGAGCGCATTTATTCTAGGTAGATCTATCCATGACAATATCCTTATCTCTCATGAGATCATGCATAAATTCAAAAACCCAAAGGGTAAAGCAGTCTGGGTTGCCATTAAACTAGATATGGAAAAAACATATGATAGAATGGAATGGGATTTCATCATGCAATGTTTCCAAGAAATAGGCTTTCATCCAACCTGGAACAAATGGATTAAAGAATGTATATCGTCTGTGTCATACTCCATCATCGTTAATGACGAACCTAACGGGTTATTTACCCCGATCAGAGGAATTAGACAAGGTGACCCCCTTTCTCCATATATTTTTATTATTTGTAGGGAAGTCCTAAGTTTATGGCTAACTAAAGAGGCAACTACTAAAAATTCTGGAATAGGGCTCAAAATCTGCCCGCGATCCAATACTGTCCCTGGATTACTCTTTGCAGATGACTGCCTACTTTTTTGTAAAGCTAATACTGCAAGTTGTGCGCAACTCAAGTCACTACTAGAAAAATTTTGCGATAATTCAGGACAACTTATTAACTATCATAAGTCCGTGCTCACATTCTCTAGCAATGTTTCCTCACACTAGAAAGACATAGTTACGGGTATTTTTAACATTCCGCACAGAACAACTCTGGGAAAATATTTGGGTTACCCTCTTTTCCAAGGTCGTCATTCCCAATCTACCTTTAAAGAGATTATCGACAAAGCAACTTCCAAACTACAAGGTTGGAAAGCAAACTACTTATCAAAAGCAGGAAGAACGGTTCTAATCCAATCACACTTAGAATCACTCCCAGCGCACACAATGTAATGCTTCCAAGTCCCACTAGCTACTAGTCAACATCTCGACAAACTCAGTCGAGATTTTTTTTGGAGCCACTCACTTAAAGAGAAAGGGCTACCGCTTGTCGCTTGGAATAAACTCTGCTTACATAAAAGTAAAGGCAGACTAGGATTACCAAAAATAGAAGCAGTTAACAAGGCATTCCAATGTAAATTAGCCTGGAAAATTCTTACAAACAATTCTAGCTTATGGGTCCAAATGATGCGAGCAAAGTACCTTCATAAAAATGACTTCCTCAATTATAGAAAACAGAACACTGACTCCCCAGTCTGGAAAAGCTTATTGAATTGCAGACCACTTCTAAAACAAGGAATTATGTGGCAAATAGGCAATGTCGATAGAGTTTCCTTCTGGCATGATAATTGGATAGAAAATAAAAATCTAATCGATATACTAGAAGTTGACAAAGCAACTATGCCTAGCCCACATGCAAAAGTGTTTGACTTTGTCCAACCGGATAAAACTTGGAACCTTACGAAACTTAACTGCATATTGGGTAGTCACCCCGTTAAGACCAAAATCCAAGGAGTTGTCATCCCTACACATAGCAAACCAGACTCTTTCTGCTGGGGCCTGAATCCCTCAGGTTCCTTTAGCACTAAATCAACAACATGGATAGCACACGATAAGTCAATAAATGACTCCACAGATTGGTCTTATAAGTGGATCTGGAAAATTGACACCATGCCCAAAATTAAAATATTCTTATGGCAAATCTGCCACCAAGCAATCCCTGTACGAGGCACGTTGCTCAAAAGAGGATTGAATATTGATGCAGGTTGCCCAGTCTGCCTGAGTGATATTGAATCAATTGATCACTTGTTTAGTGAATGCCATATAGGTAAAAAGGTCTGGGAACTAGCGGATAAACACCACTGGTTCCCTCTACAGTTCTCGCCTGATGGCTACCACCAACTAACTGAAACGTTACAGAGGGTCAGATCCTTCCGTAATCCAAGGTTGCTCCAAAAATTATCTTTTCTTATCTGGAGCATTTGGAAAGAGAGAGATTCAGTTGTATTCGATAATAAGTGTTTCAATCCTATAAAATGCCTAATAAAAGCAAAAAAGGCGTATGGCGAATGGAGAATCCGAGCTTGTATATCGGACAATTTTCCACCGAGGGGTGTTCCTTCTACCCCTTCCAAAACCTACCACCTTGTAAGGTGGAACCCCCCACCACCAGGAGTCGTTAAAATCAATTTTGACGGATCGATTCTCAACTCATCAGCAGCAGGAGGTTACGTTCTTCGCGACTGGACAGGCAAACTCCTTAAAGCAGGAGCTGCCAATTATGGATCTACTTCAATCATGGTAGCTGAAGCAAGAGCGCTGAAGGATGGAGTTCATGCGGCCATACAAGCAGACTAAATGAGGCTATTGATCGAAGGCGACAATTCTACAGTGATTCAAGCACTAGCAGGCAAAAGCCAAGTTCCTTGGAAGATCGCCACAATTATCGACGACATTCAAATATGGTTAAAGCATGAATTTCAGTTCCAAGTTAAACACATCTATCGAGAGGCTAATATGGCGGCCGACTGGCTTGCTAACTATGGGCACTCTATCACAAATTCCATTTCCTCAGATATATGGGTTTCGTCAGAGTTTAGAAATATTCTTGCAGCGGATGTAGTTGGACGTACTCTTGTGAGAAGAGGCGCCTAACATTGGATTGTACTTCATCTTTAACATTGTAAAAAAAAAAAGCAGTAGTATGCTATTGCTATTTTTTTATTTTTCGTTTATTTTATTTTTTTAGTTTAGTTTAGTATTAAACATGAAATCTTTGGATATTTGTTGGGATTTTATTTTTAATATGAGTAACTAGTTTTCTTATACTTAGTATAATCTATTTGAAATCACGCTAAA
The DNA here is from genome assembly GCA_017589665.1 of Selenicereus undatus. Taxonomy (NCBI): domain Eukaryota; kingdom Viridiplantae; phylum Streptophyta; class Magnoliopsida; order Caryophyllales; family Cactaceae; genus Selenicereus; species Selenicereus undatus. The sequence continues at coordinate 57,981,920 of JACYFF010031958.1, forward strand.
TTAATTATTTTGAAACAAGTTTTTTACTTTATTGTCTAGTTGATTTTTATTCCATGATTCTATAACGATTAGTATTTATCGTTCATTATATTCACGCTAAGTTAATTACAATACATCCTAATTAGTTTAATACGACTTCATATGATAGTTTAAAAGGATTTAGTAAGTAAAAGCTATAGTCTTTTAGGCATTAGTATTACCCTAATTGATCATGGATGACAGAAACCATCTCTTTTAATTAGCTAATCATTATAGATCTTTGTTAAATTAATTTGCTGATAAATTAGTTCCAAGGCATTAGATGATATTTTTCTAATACTTAATGTTCTACTTTGATTAAATTCTTGTGCTGGTGTTAGGGTTATCAAAAGTAGTAGAGTTTATATTAGGGTTGGACCTAAATAAACTATAATATAAGGAAAATGGGAAAGATCTGCTGGTGGATATCTTCTATAGTCTACTTCATGTATAAATCGATTTATGTGTTGATGATAAATATTAATTTACATGGTGGATATAGATTATGCTAAGTATTTTTCATAAATTTGGTGTCTTTGAGAATTATTTGTTGCGTTTTAGTTAATTTCTTTAGTGTGTCAATTTTAATTTTTAAATTTATAAGCTTTAATATAAATTTCATTCCCCCCCCCCCCCAAAAGAGTAGCCTTTTAGGAGAGTCTTGGTAATACTAGATCAGTTAGATTTTGTTTTTTTTTGTGATTATAATTTTCAGCTTTAATTTCTATTCTTTTTTGCCATTTATGTACTGGTTTGTTAGAAATTAGGTTAAAAATAGTTTCTTATGTGATTTTTCATGTTTTAATCCAGTTTAGGATTTATAAAGTATTCTAGTTCACTACTATTTAATTTCGTAATTTTTGGAAATTATTTCATAATTTTTCAGAATTATTTCATGAATTGGATATGTGCATGTTTTTATTTTAATAAATCTGAAAATTACGTTTTTAATTTTTATTTTATGTTTTAGGGTTTTATTAACTCCAAAAAGTTATATCCGAAAATCTGGGCAATTTTGTTATTTATTTTTAGTGCAGTTTATTCTTTCTCTAATTTCAGATTTTATGTTCTGTTTTAATTTTCTGGAGTTAATTTTTTGTTTTAATTTTTCTGAATTTAATTGCGTATAATTTTGGAGTTATAAAGTTATAAACTTGCAGAATATTAATTTGGATTACTTTATGTAATTTTTAATATTAATTTTCTGCTTGTTATTTTCTGTTTTAATTTTCAGTCTAATATTGTGTTATTATTTCTGTTTTTATTTTTTAGATTATTTAGGATAGCTATTTACTGTTTTATTTCCAGGATTAAATTTAGAATATTTCGGAGCAATATTAAGTATTTTTTCCAGATTTTTACTTATTTAATTTGATTTATTTTAGTAATATAAAGAGAAGTCATAATAAATTAGAGTAGTAATTTAATTAGAATTAAACTAGTTTATTATCATAATCTTTCATTGTGGAATCGATCACGACTTTTCTAATAATAAATCATAGTAGTGGTTTAATTTGTACCTCTACAATAAGCTTTACAGAGAGAAATGGCCATGGTGTGGAGGAAGAAGATGAAAAGGCTCTGTTCGTGGCCATGATTCTCGGATTGGAACTGATGAGAGGAAGAAGAACATATGGGGGATGGGTAACGTGTGAAATAATGATGCAATGATGGAGGAAAATGAAAGAGAAAAGGCCTTGCGGTTATGGTGGAGGAAGAAGATGAAGCGTTGAGGGAGGGCTGCTCTGTTCTCTCGGTTTTCTGGGTTTCGTGGGGTAGAGTGCTGGGGACGACAAAGAAGAAGAAAAGGAAGGGGGGCTTGGCTCACGTGCGCAGCATGTGCCTATTAAGTGAAATAACACGCTGTAGCTAGAGGTCTAAACTGGGCCGACCCAATGAAGGGAAAAGAAGACAAAAAAAAAGAGGGAAGAGAGTGCTGGGCCGAGAGAGAGAAAAGGGAAGGAAGGTGTGGGCCTCGCTTGGGTCGCGAAAACGAGCCCATTGAGTTGTCTTTCTTCTGTTGTTTTTATTTCTTGATCCACAATGCTTCTTCTAAATCCTTTAACATCCAATTTATTCAGAATTCATTACTCCTACAAAATAAATAAAAACATATTAAAATCCCAATTTAATCATTTGTTTTAGAGCAAATATTAGACAATACAGGGTATAATATTGTAATAATTTTGGGTTGAACAATTTGATAAGTCGATCGACTATAAGCCAGGTAGCATTCTTCTTCGAAGTACAAAGGGGTAAACCCATAACGAAGTCCATTGAGATCGAATCCGACTTTGAAGTGGGAAATTTTAGAGGTCATAGTTCACCAACAGGACGTTGATGTTCTACTTTAACCTTCTAGTAAGTTAGACACTTGTCTGCGTATCATTCCACCAGAAGTATTACCAGAAGTATTGCCTTAAGTCTTTATACATCTTGGTGCCTCTTGGATGCACCGAGTAGCAAGTGTTATGAGCCTCCTCTAAGATTTGCTTCCTCAACTCCTCATTTTTGGGTACACACAGGCGATTCTAGAACATAGGGTCCCATCCTTATGTACTACAAACCTATGAGACTTCCCTTTTTCTAAATTTTGCTATATTCTTTGGAGTTCAAGATCACTTTCCTAGTTCACTCAGGTTTCCTCCACTATGCAGGGCTATAAGGTAAGTGCCGATAATTGAACATTTGCTTGCCCATAGGAACTAGTTGAATTCCTAAGTCCTCAAGCTCTCTAAAGAGACTTAAGTGAGTAATCACCATAGTGTTTGAGCTATGTTTCACTTTCCTACTCAGGGCATCCGCTACAACATTTGCTTTTCCTGGATGGTATTGAATATGCAAATCATAGTCTTTAAGCAACTCAAGCCAACGCTGCTATCTCAAATTTTCGGACTTTGATGGTCAGCATAGATCTTGTATGGTACCCATATAATTAATGACTCCAAATTTTCAGTGCAAAGACCATAACTGCTAACTCTAGGTCATGGGTAGGGTAATTTTTCTCGTAAGGCTTGAGCTGTCGGAATGCATAAGCTACTACTTTATCTTCCTGCATCAGGACACACCCCAAGCCGTTCTTCGATGCATCACTATAAATGGTATACTTCTTACCTTCTACTGGTAGCGTTAGAATTGCGGCGATAGTTAATCACTGCCTTAGCTCTTGAAAAGCTTCCTCACATTTCTCTATCCACTCAAATTTATTCGCTTTCTTCAGCAAATTGGTCAGGGGCGAAGCTATATTCAAAAAATCCTTAATGAACCTTCGATACTAGCCCGCTAAACCCAAAAAGCTTCTATCTCAGTGACATTGGTAGACCTTGACTATTTCGTGATTGCTTTCACCTTCTGGGGGTCAACTTCATGATGTAAAGCTCAAGGGAAATGAGATTACAATCAATAGAGATCTCTAAAACAACTTCGGGTTTGCTAGAGAGCAAGAAACTTGTGACTGAAATTAGAGTTTAGGATAGAGCTAAACTTGAGTTTTGGATACAGAATCACCACCAAAACCAAGGTTAGGGCCCCTAAGATTGATTAAGATACAGAAAATCACCACTTAATCAAGGTTAGGACTCACTTGAACACCACTTAGTTCGGCCTAAACTAAGATAAGCAAGATGAGTGTTTAGGGGAAGCCGAAAGCAAACTTGCTCTCAAATGTATTTCTTCTTTGGAAATGGAGTTATGTTGTTGCCAAAGGGTTGTGTTCCCTTTTGTTACATGCCTAGTAAACAAGCAAGCAAGCTAGCACCTCTCTAAACCTTTCCTTCCTAAAGGGGAAAGGTGTTAATTATCCTAATACAGCCGGTTAGAGCAAACCGGTTACTATAAATGCTAATGTTAGCTTAAATACTTTCATTACATTAAGAAAAACAAAAAAAAATGATCATTACAACTTTAATTAACATGTACTTAGCCTAATTCACTAGAAATCAGCTTGGAATTGCATGTGCACAGCCGAAATTTGGAAGCTTCTTTGTGGCTGTCCAATAGACATCAAGAACATCATAATTTCGGCTACCCAATGGAAAACGAGAGACATTCTGATTTGTATCCCTTCTCCCATTGGTTACACTTCTCTAGAGAGTCTTAGGGTGTGTGCCAACATTGAATTACGTGCCATTCTAGCTGATGAAGAGAGGAAACCCACGGAATGGGGTAAAACAGCCGGCCACACTCAAACCGGGTTCACGGGCAGAATGTACCCGGTTTTCAGTCTTGGTTTTCCCTTAGCAAAAGAAGTCAAGATTTGGATTTAAAGCTATGGGGGGAAACCTGAGGGTGTGTACTAACCCTTCCAAAAGAGAAATGAAGGTTATGACTTGTTTAAGTAGGGTAATTAGACAAAAACATCTAGCCGTGCAGAATTGGATCCAATCTGAACGGTTTGGAAAAATGCCTTGATATCCCATCCTCTTGTGTGCATAATTTGAAATCAATGCTTGAAATTGAAAGTTAACATCATGAGGATTCCAAAAATGCAAAAATATAGGACTTAAGCCACAATGTAGCTTAAGAAATCAAATGCACAAAATCGGGCATTTTCTGGCCGATTAGCTCGTTTGGTGTCATTTGATCTTCTTGCAAAATGTAGCCATTTTCTTCACTTGGGACCTTGTTCTTGGACGTGTTGGCCTTGATTCATCATGTTCAAGGTCTTGGCTAGGTAGAACTCCATCATCCTCCCCTTGTTGAAAAGATTTGATCCTCAAATTTGGTGGGGTAGCATCCGGATAGAAAGGGCTCAAATCAGCCACATTGAAGGCGGCTAAAACCTCATATTCACCAGGTAGATCAACCTTATAAGCATTGTCATTGATTCTCTCTAAGTCTTCAAATGGACCTTCAGCTCGTGGCATAAGCTTATTCTTCCTTTTAGAAGGAAACCGTTCCTTCGTCAAATGGATCCAAACTAAGTCTCCTGGTTGAAAAACAATCTTTCTCCTATGCTTGTTGGCTTGTGCTTCATAGGCTGCATTAATCTTCTTAATTTGTGCGTTTACCAACTCATGGAGCTTCTGAATCTCTTTCACTCTTGTTGTTGCATCAACATGTGGCCTTCGGTCTTGAGGCCGTGGGGTAAGATCATTGGGACTCAAAGGATCAATCCCATACACCACCTTGAATGGTGAAAGACCAGTAGCTTTGCTAGGAGCCTTGTTGTATGCAAACTCAGCATGTGGTAAGAGTAAATCCCAAGCCTTAGCATGAGGTTTAATCAAAGCCCTTAGAAGGGTGCCTAAGGTTCGATTAGTTACCTCAGTTTGGCCATCAGTTTGGGGGTGACAAGTGGTACTGAATAGCAACTTAGTACCAAGTTTCTTCCAAAGAGTAATCCAAAAATGACTTAGAAACTTTGTATCCCTATCTAAAACAATGGATTTAGGAATACCATGCAATTTTGTCACTTCCTTGAAATAGAGCTCGACAATGTGTGTAGCATCATTGGTTTTATTGCAAGGAATGAAGTGTGCCATCTTTGAAAACTTGTCTACCACCACAAATATTGAATCCTTACCCCTTTGGGTCCTTGGTAGTCCCAAAATAAAGTCCATACTCACGTCCACCCATGGTAGAGTTGGTACGGGCAGTGGGGTGTACAAGCCGTGAGGTAGTGTATGACTTTTAGCTACTTGGCACATTCCACACCTTCCAAGGATGTCTTGAACATCCTTCTCCACCCCTGGCTAATAATAGTGTTCCCTTAACATGGTAAGGGTCTTGGACTCTCCAAAATGCCCTGCCAAGGAACCTCCATGAACTTCCCTAAGTAGGAGTTCACGAGTGCTACACTCAAGAATACACAATCGTACCCCTTTGAATAGATAACCTTCTTGAATCAAGAAATCTCCCTTGGGATGCTTCGAACATGCAACATAAAGGTTCCCAAGGTCTTCATCTTCAGCATAAAAACTTTTGAGATGCTCAAAACCAAGAATAAGAGCATCTAATTGAAACATAAGGAGATGTCTCCTTGATAATGCATCCGCACCTTGATTTAACTTTCTTGATTTGTGCTTGATGGTGAAGTGGAATGACTAAAGGAACTCAACCCATTTAGCATGACGTGAGTTAAGCTTGTGTTGGCCTTGAATGTACTTTAATGCCTCATGATCAGAATGAAGTATAAACTCACTAGCCACCAAGTAATGGCTCCAATGCTCTAAACACCAAATAATAGCATAGAATTCCTTGTTATATGTGGAGTATTTCCTTTTTGAATCACATAGTTTTTCACTAAAGAAGGCCAATGGTTTTCCTTCTTGAGTTAAAACTCCACCAATTCCCACTCATGATGCATCACATTCAACTTTAAAAACCTTCTCAAAGCACGACAATGCAAGAACCGGTGCTTTAGTAAGCTTTTTCTTCACTTCTTCAAAGGCAGATTGTGCTTTAGGATTCCATTGGAATGATGCTCCTTTAAGCACTTCAGTCATAGGGGACATGATGGTGCTGAAACTTCTAATAAACCTCCTGTGAAAAGAAGCTAAGCCATGGAAGCTTCAAACATCATGTATGCTTTGTGGTTGAGGCCAAGTCTGAATAGCCTCTATCTTCCCTTCATCTACTTTGATTCCATTTTTAGAAACAATATATCCTAAGAATGTAACTTCATGAGTGAAGAAGGTACACTTCTTAAGATTACCATACAGTTGCTCTTGTTCAAGGACATGCATAATCTGATTGAGATGATCTTGATGTGTTTGCTCGTCCTTGGAATATATTAGAATATCATCAAAGTAGACCACCACGAACTTGCCAATGTAAGGCTTAAATACTTGATTCATTAATCTCATGAATGTACTAGGAGCATTTGAAAGACTGAATGACATAACCAACCACTCATATAAACCTCCCTTGGTCTTGAATGCAGTCTTCCATTCATCTCCCTCTCTTATCCTAATTTGGTAGTAGCCACTTCGTAGATCAATCTTTGAGAACACTTTCGAGCCATGCAATTCATCTAGCATATCTTCAAGCCTAGGTATGGGATACCTATACTTGATTGTGATTTTGTTTATGGCTTTACTGTCCACATACATTCGTTGACTACCATCCTTCTTAGGAACCGGTAAGGCAGGTACAACATATGGGCTTAGAGACTTACGTACAAGCCCTTTAGACATCAATTCCTCCACTTGCCTTTGAATCTCCATAGTTTTCTTTGGGTTCATTCTATAAGCTGTTTTATTTGGAAGAATGGAACCTAGAATGAGATCAATGTGGTGTTGGATATCCCTTTTAGGGGGTAAACCTGAGGGTATCTCTTCTGGAAATAGGTGATAGAATGTTTGGATGAGTGTTTTGGCAAAGGGGTGAGTGGGCATGAGGGAATCTGGTTCATCTTGTAGGGTTAAGATCCACTCTTTAAAAGCCTTAAATTCATGATTAGAGGCTTTTAAGAGAGTTTCACTAAAGGTAAGTAAGCAACCAGAATGTTCATGGCCTTTTGTGGGTTTGTTTTTGTGGAGTTCAGATGGTGATAATGGCTTAAGGGTAATCTTCTTTCCTCCCTTAGACAAGGAGTATGTATTCAAGAAACCATCATGCATTACCTTTCAGTCATACATCCACGGTCTACCCAACAATACGTGACAAGCATCCACGGGTATAACATCAAACCAAAGTTGGTCTTGGTAGCTCTTACCAATGGTTAAAGAAATGAGGCACCGTGAGTTGACTTGAAGCCCTATGATTTGATTTAGCCATTGTATGTTGTATGGATGGGGATGGACCGTAGCTTGCAAGCCTAGTTTCTCAATCTTGCTAAGAGAAACCACGTTAGCACAACTCCCACCATCAATAATCAAAGAACAAACCTTGCCTTGAACCGTGCATCTAGTATGAAAAATGTTCTCCCTTTGTTCGTCCTTTGTATCCCTTTGGTCGTTCAAGACCCTTCTCAAACCTAGCATTTCACCCTCATCAGCTTCTTCTTCAACCTCCTCTTGACTCTCCTCTTGGTTTTCTTCAAGTTCACCTTCAAATTCATCCTCCTTTTCTTGTTCTTCCACAGACCTCCATTCGGCCAAGGTGCTGACCTTGCGGTTTGGGCACTCCGACGCAATGTGGCCTAATCCTTGGCATTTGAAACACCTTCTAGTGCTCATAGGATTAGGGTTAGGTCGAATTGAGGGTGCTGGGGCCTTTTGAGGTGCTTGGGTTCTTTGTGGATTAAAAGGGAAAGGATTTTGTGGCTTAGAAACCGGTTGTGAACTCCCCTTGTTAAAGGGTTGATTTCGGTTTGGTGGTTTCTGGTTTGAAGGTTTAAAGGCTTGTCTAGCTTTTTTTTGTTGTTCAACTTTGTGAGCTAGCACGCAAACCTCATCAAAAGTGGTATAAGCTTGCAATTCAACAACATTAGAATACCTAGGATTAAGTCCTCCTAAGTACCTAGCTATTGTTTGCTCTTCGGGTTCTTGAAGATCACACTTAATAACAAGCCTTTCAAACTCTCGAGTATACTCTTCAACATTTAGATTGCCTTGGTTCAAGTTATGAAGTTGGGAATAACAATCTTGCACATACGTAGGTGGAAGAAACCTAGCTTTCAACTTGGATTTCATCTTTTTTCAAGTTCTGATTTTAGTTTTTCTTTCTCTAACTCATTTAGCACACAAGTTAGTCCACCACAAGGAAGCATACTTACGGAGTCTCAAGGCCACCAACTTGACTTTTTTGTCTTCAGGAACATCCTTGTACTAAAATACCCTCTCCACTGTGTGTAGCCAATCCAAGAAGTCTTTGGGGTCTAGCTTGCCTTCATACTCCGGAATTTCAACTCTAAAATCATTAGAGTTTGCTTGAGTTCTTGGCACGGCCTCCTCCATGGTTGTTCATCACTAGAAGAATCAAGAGTGTGGCTAAAAACTTGTTCTTGTTCTCTTGGATCACAATAGGCCGGTTCTTCATTCATCTTTTGCTTTTGCTTGAGAAAAGTACCCAATTGCTTGCGTAAGTACTCATTTTGTGCTCTTAATTCTTGATTAGAACTCTTCAACTCTTGAATAGAAGAAGTAATCTCATGATTACTCTTCAAAACAACATCAAGTTTCTCTTCTAAGCTCATACTAGCACTCTTGGTGTAGCCGGTTTAAGCAAAGAACATAATCGAGTTTGTGTTTATCAAATAGGGAAGAAATGAATCTGGATGTGTGGATTGAATACCAGGGCAAGGAGAAACTCGGCTCTAATACCAAATATGATGTAAAGCTCAAGGGAAATGAGATTACAATCAATAGAGATCTCTAAAACAGCTTCAGGTTTGCTAGAGAGCAAGAAACCCGTGACTAAAATTAGAGTTTAGGATAGAGCTAAACTTGAGTTTTGGATACAGAATCACCACCAAAATCAAGGTTAGGGCCCCTAAGATTGATTAAGATATAGAAAATCACCACTTAATCAAGGTTAGGACTCATTTGAACACCACTTAGTTCGGCCTAAACTAAGATAAGCAAGATGAGAGTTTAAGGAAAACTGAAAGCAAACTTGCACTCAAATGTATTTCTTCTTTGAAAAGGGAGTTATGTTGTTGCCAAAGGGTCGTGTTCCCTTTTGTTACATGCCTAGTAAACAAGCAAGCAAGCTAGCACCTCTCTAAACCTTTCCTTCCTAAAGGGGAAAGGTGTTAATTAGCCTAATATAGCCGGTTAGAGCAAACCGGTTACTATCAATGCTAATGCTAGCTTAAATACTTTCATTACATTAAGAAAAACAAAACAAATGATCATTGCAACTTTAATTAACATGTACTTAGCCTAATTCACTAGAAATCAGCTTGGAATTGCATGTGCACAGCCGAAATTTGGAAGCTTCTTTGCGGCTATCCAATAGACATCAAGAACATCATAATTTCGGCTACCCAATGGAAAACGAGAGACATTCTGATTTGCATCCCTTCTCCCATTGGTTACACTTCTCTAGAGAGTCTTAGGGTGTGTGCCAACCTTGAATTATGTGCCATTCTAGCTGATGAAGAGAGGAAACCCACGGAATGGGGTAAAACAGCTGGCCACACTCAAACCGGGTTCACGGGCAGAATGTACCCGGTTTTCAGTCTTGGTTTTCCCTTAGCAAAAGTGGTCATGATTTGGATTTAAAGCTATGGGGGGGAAACCTTAGGGTGTGTACTAACCCTTCCAAAGGAGAAATGAAGGTTATGACTTGTTTAAGGAGGGTAATTAGACAAAAACATCTAACCGTGCAGAATTGGACCCAATCTGACCGGTTTGGAAAAATGCCTTGATCTCCCATCCTCTTGTGTGCATGATTTGAAATCAATGCTTGAACTTGAAAATTAACATCATGAGGATTCCAAGAATCCAAAAATATGGGACTAAAGCCACAATGTAGCTTAAGAAATCAAATGCACAAAACCAGGCATTTTCTGGCCGGTTAGCCCGTTTTGTGTCATTTGATCTTCTTGCAAAATGTGAGCCATTTTCTTCACTTGGGACCTTGTTCTTGGACGTGTTGGACTTGATTCATCATGGTCAAGGTCTTGGCTAGGTAGAACTCCATCACTTCAATTCCTTCTTTTATAACCACCTGTCCCAAGAATACCACTTCTTCTAACCAAAATTCACACTTCTTTAATTTGCTGTAGAGCTGATGCTCCCTCAAGGTCTATAACACCATCCTCAAATGATCAGTATGTTCTTCTCTGTCCTTAGAATATATCAGAATGTCATCTATGAACACTACTAGAAACTTGTCTAAATAGGGCTTGAAAACTCTGTTCGTAAGATCCACGAAGCCTACAAGGGCATTGGTTAGGCCAAACGACATCACCGTGAACTCATAGTGATCGTACCTGGTCCTAAACGCAGTCTTGGAGATGTCTTCATGTTTAATCCTAATTTGATGTACCCTGACCTTCAATCAATCTTAGAGAAGACTCCTGCTCCTTGCAGTTGAGCAAACAAGTCATATATTCGTGGCAAAGGGTATTTATTTTTTATGGTAATCTTGTTCAGCTCCCTGTAGTCAATACATAGCCATAAGGTTCCATCCTTTTTCTTCACGAACAACATTAGGGTACCCCATGGTGACACACTTGATCTGATAAATCCCTTCTGTAACAGCTCGTCCAACTGAATCTTTAGTTCTTTAAGCTAAGTTGGGGCCATACAATATGGGGCTTTAGAGATAGGTTGGGCACCAGGGATTAATTCAATTCCAAAGCCAATTTCCCTTTACTGGGGTAGTCCTGGTAACGCCTTAGAAAAAAACATCTTCAAATTCACAAACTATGGGAGTATTTTCTACTTTCTCTTCTTTTGTTTGAGTGTTAGTAGCATAACACCAATATTCAATACACCCCTAACATAATAGCATACTTGCTTTCACAGCAGAAATCAAGGGACAAGATTTTTCCTCTCTCTGCCTATAGAAACATACTTTTCTCCCTTTTCCATCCTTCAAAATAACCTTAGATCTTTGCAATCAATCTTGGGCCAATAAGTGTGCAACCAATTCATTCCCAAAATGATGTCGAAATCAGACATATAAAATTGAATCAAATCCCTAAGGAATGTGGTTCCACCAATGGTGATGGAAACAAGTTTAGTGGAGATAGGACACTCTACTACAGAATCATTGGGTACTTGGTCCTATAATTAGTTCCTATCTTCCTGTTCTCAAGGTTCAATTGTATGGCAAATCGGGTGGATATAAATGAATGAGTAGCACCTGAATCAAATAATACATAAAATGGCTCTCAATTTAAAAAGAGAGTTGCAGTGACTACCGTACTAGAAGTGGCAGCTTCCTTCTTGCTCATTACATACACTCATCCTACTGTTGCAAGCCTTGGGGGTGGGAGCCCCCAGCGAGGTGGGGCCAAGGGTTTTGCTACACCCTTGTCTACAGCCTTCAATCTTTCGGGCATCCATCGATGAGGTGTTATGGGCTTCCACACCACATACACTTGTTGATTCCTACTCGGCATTCTGGGGTGGTGTGATTGGTTTTTCCGCTTTTGCCATGGAGCTCCATTGAGCATGTAGGACGGCTCTTGGGGTGAGTAGGAGAAGGTTTCTTATGGTTCACACTTTCACTAGGAGCTCATCGCTCGATCCCTTTTCTCTTTTGGTTGATCGGGTTCAGGACCCTTAACTCTGTCTTCACTCCACTTTAGCTGCTCACTCATATAACTCTTGGTAGGTTGAGATTAGTTGTCCAGCTAGCTGGTTGCAAATGTGGAAGGCAAAACCCTCTTCAAATCTCCTCATCTTCAATCTTTCAGAGGACACGAATTCGGGGATGAACCTGGACAGTTCTATAAACTTACTTGCGTACTGTAATACAGTCACGCTACCACTCATCTTCAGTTCCATAAATTCTTTCTTCTTTTGTCTTTGAACCACAACTGGATAAAATTTTGTCCTCAACTCCTCTAGGAATTTACTCCAGGTGAATTTTAGCCTTAGGAGCCCACCCTTAATGGTGTTCCACCACATATTAGCTTCACCAATTAAATAATGCATCCCAACATTTACTTTCTTTTCTTTTGGAACCTCTACCATTGTAAACATTTTCTCCATTCTGCTTACCCATTCCTCCAATTTCACTGGGTCATACTTTCCATCGTAAACTTTAGGGTTGCGTCGTGCTACCCTGCCTGCCAGTTTATCATTCTTAGGACGGTTTTTCAGCAGGCATTGGCGCAATCCATTTCATTAGTTCAACTACCAAAGTTCATTAGTAGTTCGGGTTCCCAATGTTGTTAGCTAACACAGGGGGGACTCGGGGCATTTTGCCAAAATTTTATGGCACATTAAATGAGGCTTGTTCACCTGATCCCTAGTCATGGTCCGACTTATCTCCTATATGAGTCTCCGGATTGTTTTGCATAGATTCATACATTCTGATCACACATTAAATGAAATGTTTCAATCACTGGAATAACCCAACATATAAGATAAGCACACCCAATAAATACATTTAGTATGGCTCAAAAATTATTTAAAACAGATACCAAAGCTTCATTGTATCATTCCATAACTGCTTGTTTACATATATAACTGCTGATTTATATACATGGTCAATGAAAGTATATCACATCTAACTGATTAACTAAGGTCAGCTGGCTCTAACTCCTAACCCAAACCAAAACACTAACTAGCCCCCAAGCACTAAATCCATCACATGCCCAAAAAGAGAAACAGACATAGTCTACACAGTTGGAAGGATCTGACTAACTATATATAATGTCATGTACTACACAAAATGCATCCATCCAAACCGACCACCCTACGTACAAGTAGGGCTCAAAATGTAACCTACCAAAATCAATTCCTAGAACAGCCTATCAATCCATAGATGGATTGTAATCTGGGTTAAAATCGTCATCTTTCAGCCAAATCGAAGTTGCTGTCCGATGCTGCTAACTCTACCTCATCGATCTCCTGATCAACCTGCTTGGAAGCATCCCATTCTTTGTTTCTTGTGATGAAATCTGACATTTTTAAAGATGTGTCAATTAAAGAACAATTCGAAATATGAAGTAAAGTTGCTCGGCTATCATCGGCACACCAATTGTCAAGACAGAAGTTCATATTCCGACCATCCCCAAGTTTCCATCTAATACCTTTCCTAAATTGGTGGCAATTATTAAGGATACATTTCCAAACTCATGAGTCTATCCTTTTAGGCAAAACTGAGAAGAAATTGGTGTTAATCGGATATTTTGAATGCATTTGTTCAATCTAGAGGCTTTGGCTATAAAATAATTTCCAAGTTAATTTGCTCAAGAACTCACTATTTACTACATCCCATTTTCCTAGTCCTAGTCCCCTACCTTTGTGGGAAGTCAAATCTTACCCCAAGCCACCATAGGGGGTTGTACGATGTTTTTGAGTGTAAATTTAAAGTCACAAGCATATGACCTTTGTCGTAGTACTTGAGGGTGGTGTCCTCATGGACGAGGATGAAATTAGGTCACTAACAACATAAATAATCTAATCTATCATTATTCTAAACTAATTAAAACCATAAACAACTAAAATTATTAGTTTTAAATGGTTCTAATGCTAAACAATCACTACCTGTTCACGTTGATTTCATAGGTCATAAATAACTTTTAATTAGATGTAGTACCAAGACCAAATACACTAACCCCCTTTATCTCAACTAGCCAAAAATAACATGATCCTAAGCATGCTACAATATGGGGACTTCTAATCAAAAATCAATATTAACATAATATAAACCCAAACTAACCCTCATAAAACTACAAATAAGAATAAGCACCAAAAACTAGAAATACATAGCAGAACAAAGGAAGGAAAAAGTGAAGATTCAACCAAACAACCCAAATATGGGTTTGATCACGTGAGTTCTTGTATCCAAGGTCACAAAATGGACTAGGCCAACATCTCCTAAATTAAAACCCAGCAACACTCAAAATTAGCACTATCCAAATAGAGAAGACAGAACAAGTAGAACACATCAGAGGGGAAGAATCAAGGGCTTTACTGCCAGTGAGGTCAGCCCAGTTAATAAATTAATCTTCGTTCCCAACACAAGAACATCCTATTCAAAGCCCAGACTTCAGGCATCAACAAAAACAAAAAAAAGTAAAGCAGAGGAACCCGAAATTTAAGCAATGAAACAAAGAGGAAGGGAAAATGAAGGCTAATGCAACACACTAGGCTTCTTCGCAGAAGAAGCTCAACCCAATTTCAAATTAACCCCCATTAATGGAGGCGCATTCATTCTCAAACCTAGAAAACAAATTAGAAATAGTAAAAGGCGACTGAATCATGAAGCAAAATTTAACCCAAAGTTGAACCAATTTCATGCTACAATCACAAAAACAATTCATGAAATAAAAGACTTTAATCAATTTCACAAAAATTACAAGCTGCAACCTTTGATTTGAGTTAAACAAAACTGGAAAGGATAGAGAAATTGGATAATAAAAAACCCTAAATTTCACCCTAAATCACTAAAACTGAACTGGAAATTAAAACCCTAAAAATTATCTAAAAATTGGAATTGAAACTAACAAGAACCGTAAAACCTAGATTACCTCCTTCCTTGCTGCAACCCTTCAATTTGTACCTACCCCCTCAAGCTCGCTTCTAGCTTCCATCTCGGCCGCCGTTGACGTGAGATTGCATGGATGGTGGTGATGATGTTGTGATGGCATGCGAATAAAGGTGTAGCAGAGGATGAGGATGATTGTGGTGATGGTGGCGTTGGAGAAGATGGTGTTGTGGTTTGCCAGAAGAAAAATACAGAATAGAAGAAGGGGTTCTCTCGGGGTCACTCGGGTCCCTTGTCGCGAGGGGAGAGAGAAAGAGTGAGGATTAAAGGGGGGTGTGAGTCACATGAGGAGCACGGGTTGAGAGGGAGGCTGGTGGGATTCTTTTTTATTTTATTTTTATTTTTATTTCTACCTCTTTTGCCAGGGTAGGAAATGGGTTAAGGTTAATGGTTGGGTTCTTGATCCAATTTCTTCATTTTTCACCAAATTCCTTCATTTTCTTATTTCTCAACACCTACAAAAAATAAAATTCAAATAAAAATTTGATGTTAGTTAGGTCTTATGAAATTATGCGAGTGGTTAGTAATAATTTAGGTTTGGCTCCATTTATAATTAATGTTTATAGTTATTTATCATTTTAGTTACCTTAATAATGAATTATATTAGTAATTTGTGAGGTTAATATCTTCCATCACCCCTGAGAAGATGACCCTCAAGTACTACGATGAATGTCTCATACTTGCAGCTTAATATTTTACACTCGAAATTATTATATAAGTTTTTAGGGCCGTTGTCGGGGACGACAGCATGAGATTGGGTCACATTTTCATTTTCTTTGCTATTTTCTTATTGGATGTGTATGTTTTGTCTTGCTTTCTTTATTTCGTTATTACTTGTTGCTTAGTTTAGTTTAGTTCCTGAAAAAATCCAAAAAAGATTAGAAAGGTCAAAAATGTAAAAAAAATGGGAAAAATTTTGAAAACCCCAACAAATTGAAAAACTTGAAAAAGTTTAAAACAAATGTCAATTTTCTATTTCCCTCAGTTTGAGAATGAAATATTTTGGCGATTTTTGAGAAGATTGAAACATTTTTGTGCTCAATGTGTTGATTATTGTTTTGAGAAATGGGAAATTTATCAAGTGATCTTTGAGGGTCTTAATGATGAATAGCAGGATCATGTTGAGAGTACCCTAGGGATTTGGAATATTTGTTCACTAACACTCCTGATAAAATTTGAGATTTCTTTGAATATTTGGCTCACGACACTTGGGTGTATGAAAATGCTAGAGAGATCTTTAATCACCCCATTTCTGACCCTTATGTGATGCATGTTGCACCTTTGTTGAGAGTCAGATTGGGAGTATATCTTATGAGCACTCTCATACTCTATGTGCTCCTATTTTGCGTAATTATTATTATTTCTTTGATCATGATGTTAATACTTGTCCATTGCTTTGTAGACCACACATATTAGAGGCATTGGCAACCTTTAATCGGGAGATTTACTTTCAGAGTTTACTCAAGACTGACCTTGTTTAGATTGTTCTACACCCGAGGCTTGGTCTTGTGAGGACTTTGATGTCAGGAGTGAGGCACCGATTCCTTTACGGCATGATTTTTATGATGATACATTTTGATGGCCTTGAAGAAGCAAGTGATCCCTCATCTCCTTTAGCAGCTGCTCCCTCCCTAGAGTTTAGCACAGATAGTGACCACCCTGTTCGTGCCAAAAATATGTTATTTTTACGATACTTTTATACCTGATTTATGCTCGTTATAATTGTTGTTTTTAGGTTTTTATTTGATTTTATTTTGTTTTGTAAGTATCGAATAAATGTGAAAAAAAATGCAAAAAAAGACGAAAAATGCTGGGAATAAAGCAGTGGGCCAGATTACTTAAACCCGATCGAATTCTTAAGCCCATTATTTTGTTTAGCACAAAGTGAGAGAAAAGAAAAGAAAAAAAAAGGGGAAAAAACCCTAAAATCTACCCAGCCCATGTGCCGTGCGCGTGATCCAACTTCCCCCCTTTTAGTCTTCTTTTCTCTCTCCTCTCTCGTTCCCAGAAACCTGTTAGACCCCCCCTTCATTCTCGACTTTCTTCTTCCTCTTCACCGCCATCTCTCTCTCTTTCGAACCCAGATCACCACAAGCATCATTAGCATCGCCATCATCATCAAGAACCACCACAAGCACCATCAACGCTCCTCACATTGCCAGCTTGCATCATCCTCACCATCCACACGTGCCAGATCAACGATCAACATTTAAGAGGGCTGAGCATAAAAGGGCGTAGCGGTGCTTTTGGAAGAAGAATTAGGTAACAATCTAGGGTTTAGGTTAGGTTTAATTTCGTTTTTCAGTCATTCAAAATTTTAGGGTTCTTATTTCCCTTCCGATTTTTAGACTCAAATTCAGCCTTCAAATTCATGTAAATTGGTTTGCTTTCATCAAATCCGAGTTGTATTTGCAAGGTTTAGTTGTTTTAGGCTTTGAATTTTATGAAATCGGTGCAACTTGGAAGTGTATAATTTGCTCTTGATTCGACTTTTCTAGGTCTGTTGTTGAAGCTCAGGTTGCCTCTTCTGTTTTGGTTGAATTCTAGATTTGGTTTTGAAAGGTTGCAGGTGTTATGCAGTTTTACTTACCGCAAGTGCACGGCGTAGCTGTAGCTAGCAACCGGCAAGTACGGGTCGAATCCACAGGGAACTTGGCTTCAACTACCAGAATTAATTAAACTACTCAAGCTAGGCAATCGCAATTTTGGGTTGAAGATTTAACTAAGAGAAATGAAAACAGCTAAAAAGTGTAATGAACTGCAGAATAGAAAACACTTAGGTTGGAATTACAGCACGAATATGCTAACGAATCAGTTACTAACCCAATCACATATTCCCAAGAATGCATCGCATATGGATAGATTGTCAATTAAGCCCATCTCCTCCCTCTCTCAAGGGTCGAAGACTAATCCTAGAACTATAGTCACCTATTCTCATGGGACTAAAGGTTAAAGGATTACAAGATTCACAATCTCTAATCCCAATTAGAACTTAACTATTTTCATGTTAAAATCCTAATTGTCTACTAAGACGCGCTAGGTAAAGGTTTCGTCTCTCAACGCTCCCCTAAACCCCAATAAAAACGATGAATGTTCTTTCGAGCATTTCATCGAACATGTGGCGTGCATAGCAGAATTCGCAATCACAAAACAAAGGGGGAACATGGATTGGGCCAGTACAAAATTCAATTCTACATATTCGGCATCAATCCCAACCTAAGTTGAGGGATTTAGCCAACAATCATATTTCCAACATCAATCACAACATTCAAGTTCATAATCATCGCAAACTTCAAAGAATTGAAATCAGGAACGAGAGGAGGATTCAGAGAAAAGAACCTGTAATTAATCGAATAGATTCAAGGAAATACAAGCTTCCATCCAATAGCGAAATCGATAATGCGAAAGTAAAACACTCTCTACTAAAACCTAAAAATCGCCTCCAAAGGGTTCTGGGAAACGAAATTGAAATGTAAAAACTGAATGAAACTGAAACAGCCCCGAGAGAACTTTTAAGTCGCGACGCGAAACGGGGGTGGCACGGTCGTGCCCAGAGGCACGGGGTTACCGTGCCAAAAGTCTGCCCAAAACACCCCAGGACCGGCACAAGTGGCTCGGGTGTGCCACTTGGCACGGCCCAACCGTGCCACATGGCACGGTCGTGCCACGTGGCACGGCCAGGCCGTGCCACTTGGCACCCCGACCAAGTGTGCCGGTTCTGGTTGGTTGGCCGTGCTCCGTGGTTCCGGTTTCGTGGGGTTTCCGTGCAACGCTTTTTCGCGGCTTTTCTCCCTTCTTTAGCACCTCCTTCTGCCAGATATTATTCATCTTTCCTATTCTTCAATCGAGTTCCTGAAAATATCGAAAGATGCTGCATAAGTAAAAAGTATGCAAAAGGAGGCCGATTTGACCCTTCCTTAACACGATAAAGCGTGAAAACGGGGAAGATGCTGGGTCAAATAGGGGCTAAAAATAGTGTAAAATAGAGGTTCATCA
>JACYFF010031958.1:58001003-58039653 GCA_017589665.1 Selenicereus undatus
GCTGGGTCAAATAGGGGCTAAAAATAGTGTAAAATAGAGGTTCATCAGCAGGTTTGATTTCGATTCTGGGTTGGTTGTTGATGACAACTCAATTTCTTGTTGAAAGCTCTATTCAGTTTTGTTACTCCCTTCCCCTACTACTTTGTTTTTTTGCTTGTTTTAGATGAACCGAGTATGCTTAGTTTTGGTCCATGACTAGATTAATGCTCAGTATGCTTTGTTGAGATGCGTCAGTACTCTAATGTTGATTTTGAGTTGTTGCTCGCTTCCTCTGTTTGTTTGTGCTTTTGGTTTCCCTTCCCTGTAACCTAGTGATGTTAATGATGGTTTGTTTGGCCGTTTTTGATTGTATGTTGTTTTTAGTTGAGTTAATTTTAGTAATTGTCTTTTTTTTTCCAGTTTGGTTGATGCAAGTATTCTAAGCTTTTGTTTGATGGTTCTGAACCTAAGCTCTACTTTAAGTTGCTATGCTCTGATCAGTTCATGTTGGATTGCTTGGCTTAAGATTGTTTGTTGATTCATATCAAAACCGAGAATGCAAATGGCTTTGGCCTTTCGTAGATTTCACTAAGTTAGATTTGCTTTCGGTTGCTGGTTGTTTGATATTGATCAATTTTCTTTCTTTCATAGCATTGAGTATGTTTTATTAGCTTTAAGATAATTAGTAATTAGATAGGCTCTTCTCCGTGACCTTAATCTCACCCTCATCCTTGAGGAGATGACCCTCAAGTACTACAGCGAAAGCTGTACGCTTGCGGCACGTTAGTTTACACTCGAAAATGTCATACACACCTCGAGGGTAGTCTGATCATTCATGACTCATCTCTTACTTTAGCTCCCTTAGAAGAGCTCGAGTAGGGAGATGGTTTTAACACTGATGCTAGTTTTGACGATTAGTGTGGCATATTAATTGATTCAGATATACCTCTTTTGAGGAGCATTCTCACATGAACCTTTTGATGTGGAGTTTAGTGAGGTTTCACCTCACATGGAGCTTAGTGATCCCATTTCTGATAAGTCTTCCCTTGACTTAGTTCCCTCCCCTCCTATTTCATCTCTTTCTTCTTTCTTTCCCATTTTTGTCCATTCTTTAGACCCTCCCGAGTCCAGTTTTGTAGAATCTGAGACTTTTGTGCTTGGTAGTCCCTGTTTAAATCATACTCTTGATGATAGTGACATAGAGAGACTTGAGGATCACTTTGAGGTGAAGAACTTGACCTTAGGCCCTCCTACGAGCTTTGATAAGTTGTTATGAGCTTTGGTTGATTTTGATGAGTAACAGCTTGTGAGCTGAGATGGAGTGGCTGATGCTCCATGGTCCTCCTTAACATCATTTGAGTGAGGCACTAATTTGGGCACAATCAGTATCGAACCTGGTATGATTGTTCTACCCCCTTCCCTATTCTCCTTTTTTCGTTTCTTTTCTTTCTTTTTGTACATAGTTGTGGATAGTTAGGACTGTGATTGTGTGGGTGATCAATCTTGAGGAGAAATTTGGGATTTGTTTAGCCAAATTGGCTATGATCACCCTTGGTTGTGTTATGGCGTATTTTGTTTTGTAAATAGTTGTTAGTTGTGGATATCTGAGAGTATGAATAGTTGTGGATATCTAGGATTGTTTCTGTATGTTTAAGTTGTGTGTTTTATTTCCTTGGTTTTCTGAGTTTTTGTTTTTCTTTGGGTTTTTTTTTTGTGTCGTACTTTATTTCTCTTTCTTTTTGGTATTTTAGAGGTTTTGTTTTTGTTTTGCATTTTCTTTTTCTTTTGTTTTGTGCCTTGTTTTATTTCAGGTTCCTTTTTCTTTTGTTTTGTACTTAGGAGCTCCTTGGTGTTGTTTTGTTTTTATTTTGGTGATTATGTGTGTTTTTGTTTTGTTTTGTTTAGAGTTCATTTGGTTTTGTTTTTTTTTGTTTTAGAATTGCATCTTGTTTTGCTTTCTTTTGTGATTTTGATTTTCGACATTTTGTTTTTGTTTTTGATTTTTGGTGGTGTCCTAGTTTGTATCTTGCAGATTTGCATCGGCTTTACGGTTGTATAGCTTATGTGATTGCCTTTTGGCATATTAGTTCCAACAACGAGGACATTGGGGAGGAGAGGTGCCCATTGTATATATTTTTTGAAAATTTTGAAAAATTCAAAACGACTTTTATCTTTCATTTAGGTTTTTTGTGGTTTCTTATGCGAACGTAGTCTTATGTTGCTATGTCATTGAGTTGTACGAAAATCGAGTTTGCATGATGAGATGTCTAGTTAAGAATTTAGATTCAATTGTTCATAATAACCTCATCTCATATGTGTGATTTTGTGCTTACCTTCCTTACCTTTATGTCAATTCCTGGGGCCTTGTTGTTAAGTTGACATTTGAACTCTTTGTATGTTGAAGTTGCTTTCTATGCTCTTGAAAGATGAAAAACTCTTCGTTTGTTGAAGTCTAAAAAAAGTGAATAAAACCCGAGCCCCAATATTCAAGCCACTATCTTTATTTCATATCTTTAATTGGCTTGAATATGTGCTGTTTTACTTAATTACACATTTGTTTGGGCAATGAAATAAGTCTTTGCACATTCTAATAAAACCCCCTTTTGGGGAAGGCCTTAATATTTTTAAGTCAAGCGGTTTTATTATTCTTGTTGGAAAAAGAAAAAAAAGGAAAAAAAAAGGAGCAGAGAAGGTAATTAGGCAAGAAAACAGGGATCGTGTCAATGTCAGCAACTTGATTTTTGCACATGCACCAAGGTATACATATCATTGCATATTTTGTATGGGATGAAAAATGAGAGTCGGGATACTTCTTTTAACTTAGTTATCTCATGATTGTACATTCCATTTGCGTGTAATTTGGTGATTTGGTTACTATGGTGTGGCAATTGCCTAAATCGTCTATATAATTTCCCTAATTACTTGTATATATGTTTATGGTTCGAGCAAAAAAATCCAAAAAGTTTTTCCTTTGTTTTCGAAAAGATTTTTGTGGGTGTTTCACTTGAAAATCCTCACGAAGCCTCACTCGTCCACTTGGAAAACCAAGGGGTCTACAGGGCTTGTTACATATGTTAAATGCAACCGTGATTCATACGAAAGTCAGTTAGGTTCTTCTTTTTCTTATTTTTCATTTCTTTTTAGGTAGTTTAGTTTGTTTTACTTGATGATGAGTAAAATGTTGGTGTGAGGGTATTTGTTTGCACCAAAAATATGAGATTTCATGATACCTTTGTATCTGATTTATGCTCAATATAATTAATATTTTTAGATTTTTATTTGATTTTGGAGGTGTTGGAAAAAAATTTAGAAAAACATGAAAAAGATGAAGAAAAATGCTGAAAATGAATAAGTGGGTCAAGAACCCAACCACATACCTTAGCCCATTCTATATGCTAGCCCAAAAGCAAGAAAAAAAATATATAATAAACAAAATCCTAACTCCTACCTAGCCCCCCTGCCCCACGCTCAACACACGTGACCCACCACATCCCTTTATTCCTCACTCCCTCCTCTCTTACTGGGCTCAAGCCAAATAGAAATCCCCCACCCCTTCGATCCTCTCAATTCGGGGTCTCTCTCTCTCTCTCTGCATTCATGTCTCTTTCTCTCGAAATCGAACCACCATAAGAACCCATCTTCACCATGATTTCCATCATCTTCAGTGCCACCAACACCACGCATCACCAGCGCACCATCGCCAGCGCATCAATCATCTCCACCATCCATGGATGCCCTTAATCAAACGGGCAGAAATAGTGGAGGGCGAGTATAAATCAAGCAGCGGCGAAGAGAGCTAGGTAATATAGGCCTTTACGTTATAATTTTAGGGTTCTTAGTTAGTCTAATTCGAATATTAGTAATTTAGGGTTTTGTTTTCGTTTCATCTGTTTCGTTTTTGAATAGTAGATCTGTTCTTTAGCTTGCAATTTCACCAAATTAAGCTTTATTTTGTTATTCAGAGTATGCTTTGATGAATTTTGGTTTGTTATTAAACTAATTCTGGATTTCGTTTTATATAAGTCTCAACTTCACCTCATTTGTTTGTTTCGGATTTCAGATCTGAATTTGGGTTGGAATTTGTGATTATGAGTTGTTTTGAGCTTTGGCGAATGATTTTGCTTGCTAGTTACAATTTTGGCTAGTGATGGATTTGAATCCCCATCCTTTGCTTCCTTTCCTGGTTAATGCATTTTGAGTAAGGGCTGAGCTTTCACTGAGCAGGGAAGCCCTATTTCCCCCATCCGCTCATGTCTCTGTCATTCTAGCGCTTTTCTAGTGAGCTTGGATTCTGTAAGTAATTAGGTGAATCATACCAACTTTGGGTTGTTTGTGTTTAGTTGATTTCAGTGTTCTCTATTCCACATTTTCCTAATATCTGTTAATAGTTTAAGGTTCTTACCTCTTTAAGAGTTACTTGATTAGTTTCATCTCCCCTTTGTTTTGTTTCTTTTGGTCAGATAATGGAATTAGTTGCATTTGAATTTGCCATTTTATCTTAAATTTGAAGTTAGTTAGGTGCTATAAAATTATGTGAGTGGTTAATAATAATTTAGGCTCAACTCCATTTATAATTAATGTTTGTAGTTGTCTATCATTTCAGTTAGCTTAATAATGAATTAGATTAATAATTTATGACCTTAATATCTTCCATCGTCCCTAAGGAGACAACTCTCAAGTACTATGACAAAAGTCGTATACTTATAGCTTAATATTTCACCCTCTAAATTATCATACAGTGGTCGTATTACTTGAAAAAGTTAAATATGACTCGTGGAGATTGATGAGCTCACCTAATTTTTTACAGAAAAATTTGAGAACATTATCGAGTTCTTGGTAAGATTCTAGATTTGTTCTACAAAAGAGAAGGCTATCGTCCTGGCACTTTGATACCAATTCCATGTTTTCTACTACCAGGTACCTTTAGAAGGGCCCTTGTGAGAATTTCTATACAGATAATGAATAGGTAGGCCGACAGTGGGTCTGTTTGTCATATGCCTCTAGTGGGCTTGAAAAAACCACAAACATCATTGTTTATGATAGGTGAGTAGGAGATTGTAGTTTTGGATTCTTTAATCCATCTAATGGAGGTCACCATACTATAGATCAAGCTCAATAAGGTACCCCAGCTCATAATATTCAAGCACTAGTCCAAGAGGTCACGAATTAAGGTTTCACTCCTATTGATTATTCATGCATATCCATGAAGCCATTAGTGTGTCACTTGATCCAGTAAGCACTAGGGTTATTTTGGGAGCAAATTAGCTCATTTTCTAGCTCACATTAAAGCTAGTAGATGATAGGAGTTAACTTTGACTTTATTTTACAACCATCTTTTGAATTGTTTAAGGAGGTGAAAAGGTGTCAAAAATGTTATCACAAGTGACCTCAAACTTACAAGATCAGATAACAGCAACTTTTATCCAAATCAAGTTCACGAGAAATTCCCTTTAATCCATGGGTTGCTTTGTTACTGCCCTTGCTGATTGCCCCCCAAGTTCTTAAGGTTTGAAGCTGTAGCTTACACTTTGTGGTCATCATTAGGAGAGCTAAGATGTTGACACCTCATTAATGGTGATTAGTCGGTGGAATAGGTGTCAAAGATCAAGCTAAACCTGTTGTTTAGGGGCTGCTTTTTTGTAAACTTATGCTGCTCTTTTTAGTATATCTTATACTTTGATTAGTTGTTGAGAGAGAGAATGAAGCTTAGTTCAAAGCCTAATTTTCGCTTGTACGAACTTAGCTAAAGTTGTATGAAAGTTGAGCTTATCTCCTTCTCTCAAAATCCTTTCTCGCTTATCCTCTAATCTGGCCATTGTAGGTGGTGATCTAATAATTCTTGTGCGCTAATAGGTGGTGTGTCTTATCCAATTTGCAGCTAGCAGCCCTGATTCTAGCTTGGTGGTGTGTCTTATCCTAGTTTGGATATGTTTGTTTCGTTTTCATTGAGCTCCAACCCACTACTTCAGTTCTAGTTTGTAAGTGTTTGTTTGAAGAGTTCTTTATATCTATTTGTCTTTCTTGTTCTTAGCTGAACCTCCATCATATTTTGTATCTGAGCTTAGTCTATTTTCCTAGGCTTGATTCTCAGTCGCAAACACAACCCTCTCACCCAAACACATAACTCATAAAGAAGCAAGTACTGTTCAGGCAAGATGAGTAGCAACATGACCTTCAAGGAAAAATTTGAGGCCTTAATAAAGAATTATGAGTCTGGAGAAGCAGAATGAATATCTCAGAAGGCTGCTTAGGGAATCCCTTAATAACAAAAGGAGAGCCGTGCAATCTGATGCAGCTAGCTCTTCAAGTCGCTCATGTGGAGAGTCTGAAAGCCAAGAGAACCCTTTTGAGGCATCAGTGAAGATGATCTTGAACCAAGGAATAACATAGGCAGCACCATCATCATCAAACAAACTTTGACATCAAAACACAGGTTCAAGAGTTTGAAGCGACTCGTCAACCTTATGAATTTCTTGAATTGTTGCACATAGTTTAGAGGGTCTTTGATTACAAAGACATTTCAGAAGATAAGAAGGTCAAGTTGGTAGCTTTGAGACTAAGGAAATATGCATGACTCTGGTAGACTCACTTATGTGGCAAGAGAGCCAAGAAAGGGAAGAGCAAAATCAGGATTTAGGCTAAGATGAAATCCAAGCTCAAGAACAGGTTCTTACCACCTTCTTATCTTGGCATAATTACACTCAACTATATAGTTTGATTTAAGGAACCACGACTATTGAGTAGTACACTCAAGAGTTTGAAAAACTCCTGATAAAATGTGATTTGTAAGAACATGGGGACCACGCTATATTGAGAGATCTGAGTGGGCTTGACTATCATGTTGTTGAACATGAGGATGTTTGTGTGTTAGCTCGTAGAGTTGAGCAACAAAAGAAATCTATGGTAGGAAAGAAAGAACCACGTAAACCCTTTCCCAGAACCCAACCTTTTAACAAGGGGGGCACTCAGCTAACCCCTAAGCCTACTGGTAACTCATCCCGAATTTTCTCTAAGGACCCCAACTCCATAAAACGAACTCGCATCTAGCTATAATGCTAATAAGAGACGTTACAGGTGTCATGTTTTGGGATGTATTGCCTCTGATTATCCCAACAAGAGGGTGATTATCATAGAAAAATATCAAGTTGCACAAGAGGAAGCGATGGAGCTTGAATGGGAAGTTTACTTGATAGAAGAGCAAGAACGAGAGGAGGTGGTTGCTGAACCAGATGAGGGAGAAATGTTGGTGATTAGAAGAGCTCTTAACGTCCAAAGAAGTGCCAAGGATGAGCAAAGGGAGAACATCTTTCATAGAAGGTGCACCATCCAGGGCAAAGTCTGCTCATTTTTCATAGATAGTGGGAGCTGCTCCAATATAGCCTCTTCTACTCAAATTAAGAAGCTTGGGCATCCAGTGGCTTAATCAAGGTAAGGGTTTGCAAATCAATTCTAGATGCTTAGTTGCTTTCTCAATTGGCAAGAGTTATTTTGATGAAGTGTAGTGTGACATAATCCCCATGGATGTATGTCATGTGCTATTGAGAAGGCCCTGGTTGTTTGACAAGAGAGTAACTCATGATGGTTACTTGAATACTTATTCATTCAATAAGGATGACAAGAAAATAACTCTTTCCCCTTTAGGTTCATATCAACTGCCTAAACACAAGCCCCTTAAAACCCCATACCAAACTAAAATGCTACTTACTCTAGTGGAGCCTACCCTCAAGGGTTCACAACATGAATTCAAACCTTTCAAGGGTTAGATTCTTCAATCTAGTTCTGACCCACAAGAGACCCAACCTTTTCCACCACAAGCCAAAGTCGTCCTTGACTAGTATAACATATTTTCCCTGAGGAGAATCCTCCTGGCCTCCCTCCTAAAAGAACTATCCAACGCCACATTGATATAATTCTAGGGGTTGTTTTGCCCAATAAACCAGCCTACAAAATGAACCCTAAAGACACTCAAGAGGCACAAAGATAGGTGGAGGAATTGGTGGCCAAGGGAATGCTGAGAGAGAGATTGAGCCCATATGTTCTGCCAACCTTGCTTGTTCCTAAGAAAGATGGGAACAAGACGATATGTGTAGATAGTAGAGACGTCATATTCCATAGAAGACATGTTGGATGAGCTCTATGGGTATAAGCTTTGCTCTAAGGATTTATTACGTAGTTACTACCAGATCAAGACCAGACAGGGTGATGAGTGGAAGGCTGCCTTTAGTGGTTAGTTATGTCTTTTGGCCTATCCAATGCACCCAGTACTTTTATAAAGTTGATGAACCATGTGTTTAGACCCTTTATAGGCATATTATATGTTGTGTGTTTTGATGATATTCTATTCTATAGCAAAACAGAAGGGGAGCATGCCAACCATCTCCAACAAGTGATTCAGATCCTAGAAAGGAAGAAGCGACATGGCAATCTCAAGAAATGCACCTTCTTTACTCATGAGGTCGTCACATTCTTGGGATACAGAGTTGTTGCCGGTGGGATACAAGTAGATGAAACCAAGGTGGAGGTAATTAGGAACTAGCTAGTTCCTAAGAGCATTCATGATGTGAGAAGTTTTCATGGGTTAGCTTCATTTTAGAGGGGGCACATCAAGAACATTAGCACCATCATGGCACCATTGACTGAAGCAATTAAAAGGAGTTCTTTCTAGTGGCACTCCAAGGCTCAACAGCCCTTTGAGGAGATCAAGAGTAAGCTAACTCAAGCATAAGTTTTGGCACTAACTTGTTTTGAAAAGATCTTTGAAGTTGAGTGTGATGCGGCAGGAGTAGGCATTGAAGGAGTTATAACTCAAGAAGGCATACCTTTGGCCTTCTTTAGAGAGAAACCATACAACTCTAAGGGAAAATACTCCACCTACGATAAGGAATTCTATGCAATCATTAGGTGCACTGCGCATTGGAGCCACTTCCTCATTGCTCAAGAGTTTATTCTACATTCTGATCATGAGGCATTAAAATATATCCAAGGACAACACAAGCTCAATGCTAGACATGCTAAATGGGTAGAGTATCTTCAGGCTTTTCATTTCACAGTCGCTAGTCTAGCAAACTGAATCAAGGAGCTGATGCACTGTCCAGAAGACACCTCCTTCTATTTTAGCTTAAAACTTGTGTTTTAGGTTTTGAGCACCTCAAATATTTGTATGAACATGATGAGGAATTCAGGGAGTCGTATGATCAATGCAAGAAGAAGCCCAAGGGAAAGTATCTTATCCAGAACAGGTATTTGTTCAAGGGAACAAGACTATGTTTCTTAAGTGTGAAACAAGGGACCTACTGATAAGAGAAGTTCATGGAGGAGCCCTAGCTGGGTACGATGGAGAAAACAAGATGACATCCATGCTTAAAGACATTATTATTAGCCATATATGACTAAGGATGTCCATGATATCGTCAAGAGATGTGCTACTTGCCAAGTAGCCAAGAGCCACTCCCTACCGCAAGGGTTGTATACACCACTTCTAGTTCCTCTTGGCCCTTGCATAGATGTGAGTATGGACTTTGTACTAGGCTTGCCACGGACACAAAGGGAGAAAGACTCAATCTTTGTCGTTGTAGATAGATTCTCTCAGATGACTCATTTCATAGCCTGTACCAAGACTAATGATGGTTTTCAAGTCATTGAGCACTATTTCAAGGAGGTAATGAGGCTCCATATAGACCTATTAGTTCGGGCGGACAGGTTAAATACGGGTCGGGTATATTCGGGTTCGGGTAAAATATGAGTTGGGTGTATTTCGGGTTCAAGTAAAATACGAGCGGGTGTATTTCGGTTTTGCGGGTTTTGGGTCAACCCAACGGGTTTGGAGCGTCTTTTTAGTGGGTTATTTCTCTTTTTGTAAAAATCAAAATCTTAGAATATTTATTACTTAAAATTGTCTATTTTTAATGAACAAACATTATAATTATAATTAATTAAAAGAATGTAAAAAATATTTAAACTTTTCAATATGATATATGAATGCCATGTACTGGTAGACACTAAGTCACGTTTGAGTGGATTTGTCTGTATATTAAATATTAATAATAAGTCGGGTCATTCATGGGCTGATCGATCTAAAGCATGATAACAGGTTGGAGCAAGAAAACTCGTTACTAACCCATTTAATGATTTGATATTTTATTAATTAACCTACCATTACCTAATCATGTATGCTTTATTAGTGGGTCGATCCTAACATGAACACAAATTGGTCCATTGTTCAACATTTACATCAAGTTTGAGGCCAATTAAAAGGAAGCCAAATGGAAGGATATTATAGACGCACAAAATATTACAATTATTTATTAATTATAACATCAAAATTTTAGATTATTATAAAGTAATATTACTTAAAATGCAATGAGACATATTCAATTCACTACGAATATAATGGTATGATTTGTACATTTTTAATACTTGTGTTATTCTAAATTAATTTTTTTAACACTAGATTTTTCATGCCCATTTCTAAAATTGTTTTATTTATTAGTTGTATATGACGTTATTTTATGAGAATGAATTTCGAAAAGAATGGGTACTATTGTCTAATTTGCGAAGAGATGCGAAAGGTATAAAATGTCTCTCTAAATGATTCATTATAATAAAAAACTATCATTGTTAAAGGGAAAAATTAAAGAAAAATAAAAACACAAAGATATAATATTCGGGTTGAGCGGGTGAGTTCGGGTTCTCGTCGGGTTTGATCAAAAAATTTACGGTTTTTTCGGATTCGGTTTATTTTAGGTTCGACTCGAGAAAATCGCGTTCAAAACCCAAAATTTTCGGGCTGGTTTGGGTCGCATTTTCGAGTCGAATTTTCGGATTGGGACAATTTTTTCCAGGCCTAGCTCTGTCTATCCCGAGGTCCATAGTATCAAATAGGGATACCAAGTTTTTGAGTCATTTCGAGATCGCCCAATGGAAGAAGTTGGGAACCAAACTCAATTTTAGCACCACTTGCCATCCACAAACTAATCGCCAAACTGAGGTCACGAACAATACCCATAGTTTCCTCTTAAAGGGTGTTGATAAGGACTCAGTCTAAGGCCTGGGATTTCCTACTCTCCCATGTGGAGTTTGCATATAATAGAGCACCCCACAAGACCACTGGTTTATCCCTTTTTAAGACAGTATATGGTCTTGATCCTCTAACTCTACGGGATCTGGCCCCAAGGGGCATTGAAGGAAGACCCAGAGCAGAGATAGAGAAGAGGGTCAAGGAAATCCAGGAGCTGCATGATAAAGTAAAGGAGAAGATGGGAAAAAGTAATGCCAGCTACTAGTCCAGTGCAAACAACCATAGAAAGAAGGTTTTCTTTTAGCCTGGAGACCTAATGTAGGTTTATTTGAGGAAGGAGAGATTCCCACAAAAGAGAAGACCTAAATTGAGCCTACCGTAGATGGTCCATTTGAGTTTTTAGAGAGAATCAATGACAATGGATACAAAGTTGAGCTAGCAGCAGAGTATGGGATCCCAGCCACCTTTGATGTGGCAGATTTTAGATTTTATTTAGATGAAGTACCCTTTCAGAATTTAAGGCCAAATTCTCATCAAATAAGGGGAGGATGATCGAGCTCACACACTATAGACCAAGCTCAATTAGGTACCCCAGCTCATAATATTCAAGCACTAGTCTAGGAGGTCATGAATCAAGGTTTCAGTCCCATTGATAATTCATGCATGTCCATGAAGCCACTATTGTGTCACCTGATCTAGTAAAGCACTAAAGTTATTTTAGGGAGTAAATTAACTCATTTTCTAGCTCATATTAAAGGTAGTAGATGATAGAAGTTGACCCACCGTTTGATGCCAACACAGCAGCTCATTCAGCCAAATCAGACTACTCAATCAACATCCTGCCCAGTTCACTCTAGCAGGCGCGGTTTTGGGAGTCAACTTCGACTCTATTTTACAGCCATCTTTTGGTCGTTTAAGGAGGTGGAATGGCCTCAAAAATATTATCACACGTTACTTCAAACTTGCGGCATCAGATGAGACATCAACAACTTATATGCAGTTCAAGTTCATAAGAAATTCCCTTCGATGCACTGGTTGCTTTGCTGCTGCCCTTACTAACTGCCTGGGAAGTTCTCAAGGTTTGAGCTACAACTCATACTCAATGGTCATAGTTAGGAGAGCTAAGATGCTACATTAGCTTGACACCTCACGAATGGAGATTAGTGAGTGGAATAGGTGTCAAGCTAAACCTATTGTTTAAGGTCTTTGTTTGTTTAAACTTATGCCACTAGTTTTAGTGTTCCTTGTACTTTGATTAGGCACTGAGAGAGGGAATGAGGCTTTGTTTAAAAGCCTTATTTTCACTTGTATGAATTGAAGTTGTATGAAAGTTGAGCTAAGCTTATTCTCTCAAAAGCCTCTTTAGCTTATCTTACAATTCGGCCATTGTAGGTGGTGATCTAGTGAGACTTGGTGTGCTATTTGGTAGTGTGTCTTATCCAATTTGCAACCAAGGGCCCTGATTTGAGCTTGGTGGTATGTCTTATCCAAGTTTGGATTAGTTTATGTTGTTTTCTTTGAGTTCTAATCCACTACTTTAGCTTCAGTTTGTAAGTGTTTGTTTGAAGAGTTCTTTGTATATGTTTTTCTTTCTTGCTCTTGCTTAAATCTGCATCACCATCCGACTCATTTGTGATGGAATCCTAAGCTTCTAAGAGTAGTAAAGAGGAACTGTCACTCCACCTGATTGCAAGTTTAATCCATATCAAGTTTAAGTGCAACCCATGCTTTTTTCCCTTTCATATTCTTGAATTTATTCATAATCGCATGCATCAGCAGGATGTTATTATGGATAGAACACTTTGGGACAAAGACACTTTGGGCTGGATTAATTAGCTTTGGCAATGTTGGTCGTATGTAGTTAACTAATATCTTTGCAATAATTTTATAAAAATTATTGTAAAGACTAATTGGGCGAAATTGATGCGTGGAGCTGGGATTGTTGACTTTTGGAATTAATACAATAACTATATGATTAATTTGCTTAAGTTGCCTTCCTAGAAAAATGATCGAACAACATCACATACTTCTTTATGATTAACAAGCCAATAATCTTGGAAAAACGCTAATCCAAATATGTCAGGTCCTGGACCTTTAAGTTTGTCCATTAGACAGATAGCTTCTTCAATTTCCGAATCTTCGATTGGCTTTAGAACAGAGTCATTTTTTTTCCTGAGTAACTAACTTACGCATTTCCATATTAATGTAAATACTATCCACCTGTGCAGATTAAAATCTGGCCTTCAAATCATTGAGGAAATAATTTTCAACTTCGATGGAGTCATCCACCCACATTCCTTTGTCGTCCTTGATTTTAAGAATTTTACTTCGTGCCTTTTTGGCCTTCACAGTTTGATGAAAGTATCGTGAATTTTGGTCGCCATTGACTAGCCCTTCTTTTCGTGCTAATTTTTCTAATATTTCTAATTAAATAGGTACATCTTTTCACTTTGTTTAATTAATCTAAAATGCCCATTATTTAAGCGAGTACTATTTGGATTTTGTACTAATTTCGCTTCCGCATATAAGATTTTATCAACATTTCACTTAAGTTTGTTCTTTAAGTTACCAAAAGTGTTTCCATGCGAGGACTTAAGATTTAACTTGAATTTTGAATTTTTGAGTCATTCGATACATACGAGTAACTTGACTAGTACTCTAGTTTTTCTTGATAATGGTTTGTATATCTTGGTATTGCGCCCAAGAATGGTGGTATTTGAATGCAGTACCGCTTTGACGTAGATGATCGGATTCTGTATTAAGTAATATAAAAGCATGATCTGAACATGTAAACGGACCATTAGTGACCAGGTAGTCGGGAAATAATTGGGCACAATCTGCTAAAAACATAACCCTGTCTAATTTTTCATAAGTTAGTTAACCCCTCAAGAATGTCTTCCAAGTGAAGATCTGGCCTTGAACATTAGCATCAGTACACTCACAATGAGCTAGAAAATCATTCAACCTACAAGTTTCGTCCTACATAATAGGGAGCCCCAATCTTTTTAGGCAGGTGAAGCATTTCAATGAAATCACCCATTATACACCAAGGTAGCGAAATCATATTTCTAAGTTGATTAAGGAGTTATCTAAACGTTTCCTTATCTCATCCCTGTCCAAGCGCATAAATTACTGATAGCATGCATTGTTTGCTATTGCATTTATCTGAAATATGACAATGTATTGCTTTACTTTCTTTACCAACACCGTAACATCCACATTAGTTGTGTTCCATAGACATCATATTCCTTTAGCATGGTTTTCGGGAGGAATGGTGTCAAAATTGGAAAAAATCCCAAGTTTTTAACAATTAATTTTGTGTTATGTTCATTAGTTGTTGTTTCGAAGTGTTAGAATATACGGTCTAATGGTTTAACTACTAAATCCCATTTTTATATGTAATTGGGATTTTTTGGCACCTTGAACATTCCAGCAAATGATTTTCATTTAATCACTTCAATAAAAATCATGTTTCTAAAAAAGTTTGTCCGTTGATCCATAGGATTGGTGGACAAAGTGGTCTTGGTCATCGAGCAAACATGCTCAATTCCACTCACCAAATCAACTAAAGCATTCAAAATTAACAGAAGAAAGTTGCAAAATACAGTAGACCAAATCTCTGCAACTTTGCGACGTAGGAAAATGATTGAGATATTCTGGGACCATAATTAATCATTTTGATGCCTTAAAAGGCTGGGCCGCCAGGAAATTCCTGAAAGTAGTTTCCACATTCTCCCTTAATATAAAATTTATTAAATTATGTAAAAATTTCCATTTTTGTATGCCCTCCGTCTCTAGCTGCAGGGTAACATAGCACCTAACCATAGTTCCATAATACTCATATACATTAGCAACCCTAAAGTAGGGATTGGCACCGTTTGGGAATTAGCAAATTTTGCAGGAACACGGAAAAGATGCCTACCATTGCAACTCAAATATTTGTCCATACTAACATTCATGAGATACCTGTAAAAAAGGACAGGAGATGGTAACATCAGAAAACAAAATATGTACATAAAGACCCATAGGATTGGTCGGAAACATAGCCTTGGGAATTAAGCAATGACCCTTTTTTCTTATCACCAATGCAAAAGAATCATATGCGTAATATAGAGACCTCAAATTAAGATAGACTTGACAAGTGATCAATGTAAATATATATGAACAAAGTAGCATCAATAGATTACAAAAGGAAGCACCCACCCTCCACATTTTGGACTTAATGAAGATTGAAAGTAGCCTTGCAACACTACTCCCAAAAGACCTGAAACTAGTGCCTAACAAAGTAATCAGCAAATCACAAAAAGGATAAGTGCTCATCAGAAAAGTAAGAAAATTATCTTACTCATAAATGTTGCCAAAAATAACAGAGAGATCTAGAATTAAGATAAGTCTTTGCCAAACCAAGCTCAATATGAATATCAATATCGCAAGCAAGTTCGAAGTCTCAGGTAATAGCACAGAACAGATATATCATCATTGACATGATGCTTGAGTGAGCAAATTGCACACAACCCTAGTCACCAAGGGAGCAAGGCCCTAGCTCCATAGAATCGTGGCAATTATAAATGCCCACCACAAAGAAGAACAACACTAATGCTGAGATATGAAGCCTAGGTCATCTTTCCCTATAAAAGGGTTTAGTTCCCCATTGCTACCTCAACCCTAGAAGGGGGTTGGCCTGCAAAAACGTGAACCAAGCTAAGAGAAAACCAATTCCAAACCCAAGGATAAATAAGTAGGATGCATTAAAATTTTAACATGCATCCAAGGATTCATTGAAATTTTAAAACACATCTTACAAATACAATCCAACCTACAATCCCACACCAACTACTAAAAGCATACAAACAAATCCAAACATGCATAAATAGGCATATCCTATCACTTCCAAATTCAGCAAAAACAAAACCGAAACTAAGATCAATCTGTTCAAAGTCAAGAGCATATTAACCATACAAACCTCAATATTACCGTATTAAATTCACAGGGCCATATAAAAAACAATTTTTTCAGAGTCGACATCATAATATCCATATAACAATCAAATTTTATATAGTTGAATTCCAAGAGACATAGAAAGAACGATTTTTGGGAGTTGGCATCATATTGTCCATGCAAAGATCAAAATTTCCAAACTCAAGTTCAAGTAACTGGACACAAAATATATTAGGGCATGGTAAAGGTAGTTGGGCATCCAATAAATGCGCACTATAATACATTAATAATCTAGCTAGACCATCCATAACAACATACATATAATCCAAATCTTCATATCCAGTTTCTAAATAAACAACAAGTGATAACAATAGGTAAAACAAGCAGTGTCATCATGCTTCCAAACAACAATTGTTGATTATAAAGGGGCTTGAAAGAAAAGGGAGGTTCTACCATAGAGATTTCACAAAAGGTGTTTGAGTACAGCTAAAACTGGCAACAATTCTGTTCAACTTTCTAAATTTTAGCTTCAACTTAAGAGTCAAAGCATTTAACTAGCTCAGCATTGACTTAAATCGAAGGCTTACAATAAAAAAGGTATACCTTGACAGCTTGAAATTGACCAAAGAAAGAGGGATTAGGATATTTATCTCGGGTCCAAAGGATGAGTAGAGAGCACCAAGCTGACTACCTGTTGTAGATCTAACAAA
Organism: Selenicereus undatus; assembly: GCA_017589665.1. Lineage (NCBI taxonomy): Eukaryota > Viridiplantae > Streptophyta > Magnoliopsida > Caryophyllales > Cactaceae > Selenicereus > Selenicereus undatus. The sequence continues at coordinate 58,017,648 of JACYFF010031958.1, forward strand.
AAAAGAAGTGGGTTCTTTAATTAGTGTCGGTGCACCCTCAGACTCAAATCGATTCTGATCAAAGGTACAATTGGACACTCGAATCACTTTGGACAAATTAGATCGAATAGATTACCAAGTAGGGAAACTCAATTGGACTGAGCACAAGGAAGAATAATGGATGGAGCCATCATGGTTTGGTGGCTTCTTCATAATAGGCTCCAAGTAGTGAACAACAAATGTAAGCAAGTGATTAACTAGATATGGACGAAGTGATGAACGAAGAAGATGCAAAGGAGGGGTGGGGGGACCAGGGTTTTATACTCAAAAAGGGGCAAGAGACTCTCTATCTAACATTTCTTCTCCAGAGGACCGGTTTGTAAAGCTGAGTCAACTATCATCAAAGCACATTCTTTTTGAGTTTTAACCAACTTCTCTGCCAATACCAACAGTACATTAAATTATCATTATTATTTTCGTGTGGTATAATAGTATCTTTGCTTCCTTATTGCATAGTAGATGACCTTTTCCTCCCAAGATTAGCAATGAATGAATAAAAATACAATAAAAATATCTTCCTAATTGCTAATCAGGTTTTAGCCAAGTTACTAAGAATCAACCCCTAAGTATAATTGGTCCCATATTCGACTCCCCCCTCCCTTTTTATTGTAATTGTATTATATTCTCCTTTATGGTTCATGAGAACATATGTGTGTGTGTGTATATGTATACACACACACACGCACACACACACACATACACGCATGCACGCACACACGCACACACACGCACACACGCGCACACACACAAACACACACACACACACACACATATATACATACATCCATACATATATATATATAGATAGATAGATAGATTTTTATATATAGATTGATAGATAGATAGATAGATACATATATATATATATATACACACACACGCGCGCACACACACACACACACACATGCACACGCGCGCACACACACACACACACACACACACACACATATATATACATACATCCATACATACATACATACATATATAGATAGATAGATAGATAGATAGATGGATTTTTATATATAGATTGATAGATAGATACATATATATATATGTATATATATATATATATATATATATATATATATATATATAAATGTATGTGTGTGTGTGTGTGTGTGTGCGTGTCTATATATTGTTAGAAGAATAAGAAGAACAATGGCTGGAAGATTGACAGAATATACTGAGTAGTGGATAAACCACTAGCTTGAAACCAATTACGGCTCGACTACAGTGCACATCGGTACTGCCGGTTGCTCCCTAAGGTTAACTCAGTACTCTTGAACGCGTGCACTTCGCGGCCAAGAGTTTGGAGTATGCAGTGCTTAACCAGAATGTAGAGAAGAAGAAGAAGAGGATAGGAGAGAAATGTGAGAGCTGGTGTCTTTAGCCCTACTGGTGAGGCCTCTATTTATAGGGGAAAAATAGCCGTTACACAGCCAGTAAAATGGCGTAAGAAGGGGCAAAAAATCTGGCCATTAAGAGCATAAAATGAGGCAGAAGATCTGGCAGCATTCAAAGTAAGGAGAAAAATAAGCGAGACTATAACGGCAGGGAGTGATTCACTGAGGATTTAGCGTAGTCTATTACAAAGTTGTTTAAATAGATTTCTCCCAAAAAGATAGATTAGGCTCACAACCAACAACCCGCGGCCTGCACTGCGCCTAGCCCAGACCGGACGAGCGTGCGGCGGCGGCAGCGCTCGTGTGTGATGGCCTTAGACACCCTCAACCCCATAAAGCCTGGTCTCAAGTTATTGAACATGGGTAAGGAGAATGGGATATATGAACCCCTCAAATTACCACCCAAAAGTTCCATGTGGGACAAATGTGAAAGAGAGAGAGGGGAAGAAAAGTTTATCTTGTTGCCATTACTCTAACAGTCCCCCACTAATGGCATACAAGGCAAAAAGATTTAAGAAAGGCATTCTGGGAAAAAGTAGGTCAGATACTTAAGCGTCAATATCTTTCGATTTGAATTGACACATTAGTGATGTGAGGCAACAACCAATAGTCTAACTAGTAAACTAAGTCTTGAACTAGAAAGACCTCGATTAAGACCCCCACAACACATATCAACCCTTAAGATACTACATACTACGCAATAGACACATTGGCGCTTTTATAGCCATACGCACACCTTGGGTCTCATAAGTGCTCTAGAGAGACAGCCTATGTCTCTCATAGAAGACGGCCAAACCTTCACACTTATGTAGGTAATCGCATCAAGTCTATCTCAACATAGACCACCATAACTATGGCCATGGGCTTATGAACAGCATAATATAACTCAACCTCAAAGTCATCAAACGGTGAATTCATCAAGTGCTTCTCACCAGCACCCCCATAATGGGTATGAATCCATTAAGAGCATAAGCTCATCCTCTAAGCACTACCACACGCCATAGGGATAGGAATGTAGTGCATCTTGAAGATTAATATGGTTTTGTTTGACCACTAGTGGGTATCCTCCATACCACTTCAAGCCTTAGGCTTAAGTCCCATCCCCCTCGACGTTTCCAGCACCACTCGCCTTGTCACCCCTTTAGTAAGAGGATCCGCCAGATTTTTCTCGGATCTCACATATTGTAGGGATATGACACCATGTTTCAGCAGTTGTTTCCCCACACTGTGTCTAATATGGATGTGTCTCCTCTTTCCATTAGAGACACTGTTGTGCGCCACTCCTATTGCTGCCTGCGAGTCACAATGTAGGGAAATAGGTGTTTCCTGCTTTCCCCATAGTGGCACGTCTGCTAGTAGACCATTAAGCCATTCTGCTTCCTGACTTGCCAACTCAAGAGTAATGAATTCAGATTCCATGGTAGAGCGAGCTATACACGTCTGTTTGGCAGACTTCCATGAAATAGCCCCTCTACCTAGAGTAAATACATAACTGCTAGTAGAACTTACTTCATCGTTATTAGAAACCCACTTTGCATCACAATATCCTTCCAATACAGCAGGAAATTTGTTAAAGTGTAAACACCAATCAATAGTACCTCTAAGAAACTTAAGCAAACGAAGAAGTGCATCCTAGTGTTCTTGGCTAGGGTTATGTGTATAGTGACTTAACCTACTGACGGCATAGGCAATGTCAGGACGAGTAAAGTTCATGAGAAACATTACACTTCCTATAATTTTAGCATGCTCAATTTGAGATACACTAGGTCCTTTGTTCTTTTTTAGATATATGCTAGGATCATAAGGCGTTCTCATGGGTGTTACATCAAAATAGTCAAATTTCTTTAACACATTTTCAATGTAATGTGACTGGCATAATGAAAAACCAGTGTTGGTTTTTCGAATCTTAACCCCTAAGATCACATTTGCTTCTCCCATGTCTTTCATTTCAAAAAGAGAAGACAATAGCTTTTTAGTCTCATTAACAGCAAGCAGATTCGTGCCAAAGATCAGCATATCATCAACATAGAGACATATAAGTACACAATCTGATCCAATCAATTTTGAATATACACATGAATCAGACAAATTCACAACAAAGCCATTTTGTACTAAAGAGCTATCAAACTTTTCATACCATTGTTTGGAGCCTGCTTTAGACCGTAAAGAGGCTTTCTCAGTCTACATACTTTGTCCTCCTGACCAGGTACTTCACAACCCTCAGGTTGGGTCATATAAATTTCTTCCTCTAAGTCACCATTAAGAAACGCTATTTTGACATCCATTTGATGTACAACAAGATAAAAAATTGCAGCTAAAGCGATTAAAGATCTAATGGTGATTGATGTATATTTTTTTGGGAGTCCAAACTCACAAAAACATATACAATGGGAAGAAAGATGAAAATGCAATCAAGAACCAAGATAAATCAAGTGGACTAGCAAGGGTGATGTAAACCCACCTTGGTTTGCACACTTGGTGATGTATTCAAGCTTCACTAAGGCAAAGATTTGCAAAAGTGAATCAAGAATGCAATTGAGAAGAAAAGATGAAAAGGAAAACAAGAACTAAGATAGAACAAGTGGACTAGCAAGGGTGATGTATAATCCACCTTGGTTTGCACACTTGGGCAATCTTCTTCCTTCAACTAAAATCACCTTCTTAGTTGAATTAAGAAGCCCTAGAGACCCACTTGGAGTTGCCAACACCCAAGATGCAACACTAGGAATTTTAGAGAGAGTTTGAGAGAGTTTTCACAACTCAAAGCTTAATTCAAATTCATCTATATATTCATCTATCTTTCTTATGCAGCCCAAGGCTCCCTTTTATAGTGGGGGAACCTCTAACAAGCAACCAAGGAGGGGAACAACAAGTACATACACGTTCATAAGCATGGGGGACCATAAAGTAGAAGTAAAAAAACTAAAAAGTGCTTTTGCTTTATGTCAGCAACTTTTTAGAACAGTAGCTCCAACTTCAATTAGCTATATCTCCTAGGTTTGTTGGCCACATTAGCTGCAACAGGGCTTGTTAGAAATCTATGGAAGTCAGCTTTCAGGGGGCGCATGTTGTATGCCATTTGGAGCAGCCTTTTGAGAGATATAAGGCAAAAGGTGCAGCTATATACAAACTGGGACAGTTTCTGCTGCTCCTAGAAAAAGTGTTCCATTGACTTATTTCTTAAATACCTAACCTAGAAATCTTTATATGCCCTTGAATCTGACATATTAAGGGTTCCGAAAAGTAATTTTTCAGCATTTTAAATCCACTTTAAGCTTGGGTAATTAGGCTTGCAAAACCAGGTACATTCTGACCAAACTGGGCAGCATGTATAGCTTGGATTTAATGGCTGATTTGACCTAGTAAATGACCTCCAAATGACTTGAAAAAAGTCTTGTTGGAAAGCTAAGATCTCAAGATTTAAGGCAGTGGTGCGTGCAGGAAATTTCCCCTTTAGTAGCTGGTCTAAAAAGAGTGATAAATCTGGGCAACTTTCTGGTCGAATCTGCCCACATTCTGTCCAAATGCTCCAATGTGTTCTTGACCATGGCATGGATTTTTTGGACTTCCTTGGGGATTGAATGGATGTGTGGACTTGCTGGTTGCTCACCCAAGCCTTGATCTTTGATGGCCCCCATCATCTTTGGATAAGGCACTTTGAAGTTAGAATAAAACTCCATAAAGTGTCTTTTGTTATGGAATTCGAAAAGAGGGACCCAAGAAGGGCCTTGCCATGCATGAATTGGGTTGGAGCTTGCCTCCCATGAAGTTGAGTATGAGGAATGAAATTGACACCCTTAGAAATATACATCAGGTGGCTATTTTGGCCACAGGACAGTAGGTGTCAAAATAATCTATGCCCTTTTTCTGGTCAAAGCCCCTAATAACCAATCTGGCCTTATATTTATCAATTGACCCATCAGACCTCAACTTCTTTTTGAAGATCCACTTACTGCTAATGGGTCTACAACCCTTAGGTAGGTCAGTCAATTCCCATGTTTTGTTTGACTTGAGAGAATCTATTTCACTTTTAATAGCTTCTCTCTAGAAGGCAGCATATATGGACCTTACAGCCTCTTGATAGGTTTTGGGATCTTCCTCAATCAAGAAAATGGACACCAATTCTTCAGTTATGACATCTATGTCCAAGTTGTCAAGGATTTCTACTAGGAATGCAGTGACAAAGTCGGGTCCAAAACTAGTTTCAGTTCTAAGTCTCTTGCTCCTTCTAGGTTCAATCACTGCGACTCTAGCATCTGAACTAGAAGTAGGCAAGTTTACAATTTCAGGCATAACATCAGGTACCACATTAGGTGCTTTCTTTTTCAAAGGAAAAACATGCTCAAAGAATTTTGCATCTCTATATTCAAAAATAGAGTAATCACTCAATGAAATGAATCTATAAGCAGCACTGTTTTGAGCATAGCCAATAAAGACAGCATCAAAGGTCTTAGGGCCTATGTTGGTATGTTTATGGCTAGGTAAGGCAGCCTTAGTCAGACACTCCCACACTTTCAAATAATTTAGATTAGGAGCATACCCTTTCCACAGTTCATATGGGGTCTGATCTAGTTTTTTGTGAGGAACTCTATTGAGGATAAAGCAAGCAGTTAATAAAGCATCACCCCACATATTGTCAGACAACCCAGAGCTAATAAGCATAGCATTCATCATTTCTTTAAGGGTACAGTTTTTCCGTTCAGCTATACCATTTTGTCTAGGGGTGTAAGGGGCACTAGTCTCATGTATAGTACCATTTTTCTCACAAAAAATAGTTAGGGAGTTGGTATCATATTCCCTACCTCTGTCAGACCTAAGTCTCTTTATTTTTCGGTCTAATTGATTTTCCACTTCTGCTTTGTATTTCAGAAATATTTCCTCAGCCTCATCTTTAGACTTAAGGAGGTAAACTTTGGTATATCTAGAGTAGTCATCTACAAAACTAATATACCATTTCTTTCCTCCCTTACTTACTGTGTTCTTAAAGTCTGCTAAGTCCGAATGCACAAGTTCAAGCAACTCAGTCTTTCTAGTTGTGATGGACTTGAATGGTTTTTAGCAAATTTTGCTTCAACACACATGTGACATTTTAAACATTTTTCTATGATGTTGTTAGGAATTAACCTCATGTTCTTTAGCTTATTTATCAAAGCATAATTAACATGACCAAGTCTACCATGCCACAAGTCCACAAACTCAGCAGTATAGACAGAAGAAGAAGCATTTCCATTAACAGCATCAGAAGCAACATTCAAAACAAAAAGCCCCCCACTACGATATCCCTTCCCAACAAAAACCCCATTGCGAAGCATAATAATTTTTCCAGCTTTCTGGTTCACCTCAAAACCAGCAATATCAAGAAGACTACTAGAAACTAAGTTTCTATGAAGGGAAGTTACATACAACACATTGTTCAAGCATAGAGATTTTCCAGAAGTAAATTTAAGGAGTACTTTCCCTTTACCCATGACTCCAGCGGTGGCAACATTGCCCATGTAGACATGTTCGCCATCAAGAGCATCTTCGAAGTCATGCATCAGATCCTTGTTGGCGCAAAAATGTCTTGTTGCTCCAGTATCCAGAATCCACTCCGTGGAATTTGTCACCAGGTTAACCTCCAACGCTACTGCACAGAAGATCTCAGTGTCTTCAGTCAGATTGGCTTGTGTAGCAATTTGTCCGGTAGGCTTCTGGTTTGTGTGACTGGCTCCTCCTTTGCGAAGGTTGCACTGATAAGCCTTGTGGCCTGGTTTGCCACAAACGTAACAGACAACCTTCTGCTTCTGCATCTTGCTATTTGTTCTTTTCAACTGACTTTGAGGTTTGAATTACTTCTGATCCCTCTTATTTTTTCCTTTGAACCTGTCTCTGTTTAAAGGCACAGAAGATTCAACAAGGTTAGCTTTAGATGAATTCAAGGACAGGGAAGACATATTATCTTTTAACCGATTTGCCTCTTCAGTCCTCATATGACTGATAAGTTCTTGTAAGGTTAAGTCCTTCTTTTTGTGCTTCAGGTGATTTCTGTAGTCGCTCCAAGATGGCGAAGACTTCTCGATCAGTACATTTGCTTGTAAAATGTCGCACATTTTCATGCCTTCGTTCAGCACCTCAGCACATAGGTTCTCGTACGCATGAACTTGTTTCATAATCGGTTTGTCATCTACGATCTGGAACTGCATCCATTTGCCAACGACGTATTTCCTCTTTCCAGCATCATCTAAACCATATTTCGCCTCCAGTTTGGTCCATATGATCTTTGTAGATTTGAAGTTGACAAATAGATCAAACAGAGGGTTCGACATGTTGTTCAGCAAGTAGCTTCGAGCCAGTTTATTATCTTTTCCAGTTTCTTCTTAGTAGCCTCATCTAGTGGAATGACAGGCGTCTTCGGGGCAATAGGAGTGGAGAGAGAGCTCTCAGTATCAGTACACTGAGAGGTGTTGTCTTCGTCAAGATGTTCTGAGGACAGAACATAATCAATCTCGAATTGTTCAAAGCATAAGAGTAGTTTCTGGGACCAACGTTTGTAGTTAGTTCCATCGAGGGGCTCGCTTTTGTAGAGTTCAGGGAGATTTTTCAGGAATGATGTAGTCATTGTATCTAATTGCTTTCAAATTGTTAGAAGAATAAGAAGAACAATGGCTGGAAGATCAACAGAATATACTGAGTCATGGATAAACCACTGCCTTGAAACCAATTACGGCTCGACTACGGTGTACATCGATACAGTCGGTTGCTCCCCAAGGTTAACTCAGTACTCTTGAACGCGTGCACTTCACGGCCAAGAGTTTAGAGTATGCAGTACTTAACCAGAATGCAGAGAAGAAGAAGCAGAAGAGGAGAGGAAAGAAATGTGAGAACCGGTGTCTTTAGCCCTGCTGGTGAGGCCTCTATTTATAGGGAAAAAATAGCCATTACACAGCCAGTAAAACAGCGCAAGATGGGGCAAAAAATCTGGCCATTAAGAGCATAAAATGAGGCAGAAGATCTGGCAGCATTCAAGGTGAGGAGAAAAATAAGGGAGACTATAACAGCAGGAAGCGATTCACGGAGGATTTAGCGTAGTTTGTTACGAAGTTGTTTAAATAAATTTCTCCCAAAAAGATAGATTAGGCCCACAACCCGCGGCCCACGGCCCACGCCGCACCGTGCCTCGCCCGGACAAGCGAGCGGCGGTGGCGCACGCGCGTGTGATGGCCTTAGACATACACCCTCAACCCCATAAAGCCTGGTCTCAAGTTATTCAACATGGGTAAGGAGAATGGGATATATAAACCCCTCGAATTACCACCCAAAAGTTTCATGTGGGACAAATGTAAAAGACAGAGAGGGGAAGAAAAGTTTATCTTGTTGCCATTACTCTAACATATATATATATATATATATATATATATATATATATATATATATATATATATATATCTTCTCAATTTGATCATTAAAATTAGTGGCATTACCAATTATTATCAATGTATTTGATGGATCCTAAACCCTTGTTTGTGTCTCTAGTTAAGTAGTAATATCCCGTGGATTCGAACCTGAATTAGTAGCATGAATGTTCATGTAGCATCTCGTAAACATTCGCACACAAGCGCAGACAAATATCATGATCCAAACCACTATACAATCATTACTCTATTACATTTGAATTTAAATTGTCAACCACTCATGAACTATCTCAAGGGTATTAGATATCATAGCATAGATGTAGCTAGTTGATTACTAATCATTTTTTGTAAGTCTCCTTTTGATTCATGTAAAATTTTACGTAGATGAGGCATTTTCTATTTCTCTGTACAAGCTAAGCGACATACTTTTCAAACATCGAGAAACCTAAACAAATACATGAAGCATAAACCAAATAGACAATTACATACATCATTAGGATTTTCTAAGTCTACTTAATATCGTTATACCATAGTTTCTACTTAACTTAAGAACATCCTACTTATATTTTAAAAACAAGGTATGTTCTTATCTTTCCGGCACTAATAAATGATTGCAATAACACTCATATATAGCTTGTTTTCTGCTATTTACTGCCTTTGTATGTCAAAACATATTCATGCCAATTCCTTCAATTACTGTCAGGTATTATAATCTTTAAAACTTCCTATATTCTGTGGTAGAGGACATAACTACGTATTCACAACTAAAAAATAGATGATGTTGTCTCTTCCTCTTCAATGCAGAGGGCACAAGTATTCTCACAATCAATTCTAAATTTTAGGATTTTGCCATTAGTTAAAAGTCTCTAGTGCGTCAACATCCATGTATTGTAAGCACACCTTGGGATCCCTATTTTATGCCAAACTAGCTTATGCCAGTATATTTTCTGAGTCTTCTTTCTGAACCTTTCATACCCTAAACTTGCACTGTAATTACCATCTACAGAATTGAAACCATTTACTAGGGTCTTTACCAAATCCATCCCTTATTGTATCCATGGTATTCAATAATATGCTCCAATGCCAGCTACTTTTTATTGGAGGATGACATTGCCACATGGAATCATGCTTCAAGTAGTAATCAGTAATGGTGAATCCATTTGGTTTAGAAACTACTAGTCTCAACAGCTACACACCATATCAGTTTGGTAACAATATCAACATTTTATAAAGCAGTATCCTTAACACCTGCTCCTTGCTCCCTCAGCTTTAGGCTAACATAGAGTTTGCCATATTACATGGTTGCTTTCCTGTGATCTTCAATGATACCCCACAGAAAATCTCTACAATTTTTTGTTACTTTCTTCAAAACAGACTTAGGGAGAAGGAATATCTGACTTCATTAATAAGTTGTATTCAACAAAATAGAGTTTATTAGTTGAAGCTTAATAACATATAACAATTTCTTTGGTGGTCATGATTTCAACATTGCAGCCATATTATGTATAAGAAACTAACAATCATGCTACTTATTCACTTATGCTTAATTGCAATCTCTAAATATCTAGAAGGTAGACATCCTTTCTAAAACACAATTATCTGTAAAAGTTGCTCTTCAGTTTTAGTTCCAACCCAAGCATTAAGTCAAGATTAGCCTTCGAGGTAGAGCTTGTTGAAAAGTACTTAAATATAGACATCAAGCATTTGACACTTTCAACATTGACTCCACTAAACATAGAAGATAATCAACAAAAATTGGATTGCATAATTTTAAAGCAGAATAATTAGGATAAAACTTAAACTCAGTTTGGGGTGTTGTAACTCTTGAAGATATTACAAGATACTCCATAACTAATGCAGAAAGAATTCGAGGCACACCAAGCCTCCTTATCTAAGACCCCTTTTACTCCTAAGGTGGCAATAATTTTCACCATTTGCCTTGACAAAGAATCTAATAGTGGACATAGACACATAATTGCTTGAATAAAAGCGACTAGTGTTGCAGCAAAAGGGTTAAATGTAGTACTGGATAATTTAACAAATTATAATAGAGTCACTTTCCTTAAGACTTATTTGTTGTACCACAAATAATCTTAGGGATAAGATGCTGAAGAACAAGGCTAATGTTCATGGTTCTGTCAATGTTTAATTAATGGGGTACTGCAGTCACTCACATAGACTATGTATGTTTTCTTCTGCGTAGCCTTCCTTCTTATATGCATGCCTCATAACTAAAAAGGTATCAGTTATGGAAGGTATATGATGAAAAGACACACCTTTTGGTTTAGGAGGCATCATACCGAATGAAAGACCAGAAATAACCATTCCCCGCGAACCATGAAGGGGACCACGAGGCTGGCCATAGTTCCCACTATCAAATTTTCCTGCCACCAAGCCCAAAACCACAACCGTGGAGGCTACCAGGGTCCATGGTGCCTACCACAATTTACCTGTGGTGGTGGTTGGCTTGGAAATTTCTCCACAATGCCCTCCATTTTCAGGCTATACAAGTCCCCGCCATTCCAAGAAAGAAGAGAGATACATAGTAACATCCAAGTAAACCCAGATATTCATGTGTAATGAAAGTATCTTACGATTTGACCTTTCACTTAGTGAACATAATTTAATTAATCTGAATGTAACAATGCACAACTCCTTGAACTACACATCCTTTTTGATTAATGGGATACATTTCACACACAAATCTCAAATTACACTTAACATGAAAGAAGTTGGCCAGAAAGAGCTAGTAAAGCTTTTAGATGTAGGCATTATCTACCCCATTTCTGATAGTATATGGGTCAGCCTAGGTCAATTAGTCCCTAATAAATTTGGCATAACTGTGGTCCCTAAAAAATAATGATGGCTCACCCACTAACTAATCTTCTTTCTAAAGATGCTCTTTTTGTGTTTGATGAGTTGTTGAGTTATTTTGATTAAGTTTTGATGATAACAAATCCAAGTGTAAAAATTTGTCCAAGTAATGTTGCTCCAAACACGATCTCCAAACAGGCCTAACTGGTGTTTTCTTTTTTTTATTAACTGGTTTGCTACATGTGAGAACAAGTCTTTAAAACAAGTTCTACTTGGTGGTTCTATATTAAGAACAACTCGATTGTAAAAGCATGTTGTTCCTGGACTCTAGCAAGATCAGCTCGATGTAAAGCATGTGGTTCCGAAACTCTAGCAATGCAAAGAACAACCCCAGCAAACAAGGTGACCTTGGTGTTCACAGCAGCTCTACAAATCTTGGACAAGATGACTGGTTCAAAACAAGAAGTCTTGGGTATATAGGTTTTATTTATTTAGACTCTTGTTAATATGCCAATATTGAAAACGCTTTTTAAACACCTCTTGAATCGGCATTCGCACTAAGTACTTCAGAACACCAGTTGCGAACAACCCTGCAAACAGGGTGCATAGGGTGGTTCTGAACTGAAGTGGCCATACCCGGTTATCTTTGAAAATTCATTTCGGTTGGCCAAAATCTCCAGTATACTTTTCTTAAACCCCAAGATTGCTATCTTTCTGGAAAGGATATTCCTTGAATATATTATGGGAGATTTGCGAAAATAGTTTTGGGGGAATTTGCCAAATCTAAATATTTTCCTTTGCCCATATTTTCGGATTTGATAAAAAATCCCAAAACTGAAGATTTCTGGTTGCTTTTGAATCTTCTTCACGGCTATGAAAAGATAAGGGTTATCTCTTAAGATAACAAATCCCTTATAACTTGGAAAAACTTGCCACTAGCCGTTGGGAATATCTCTCTTGAAAATCATTTTCCAAACTTAGCTGAATTCTTCTCTTCTCCTTGGTTTTTGACCGTTAGGTTTTTTACATAAAAAGCTCAGCCCTTTCGCCTACACATACACTGAGACATTGAGAGAAAAGGAAAGAAAAGAAAGCAAAGAGTGAAAACCTGGAAGCACACAACATATAGGAAATTTCAAAAAGAGGTTTTTCTAGAAGAGTTTTTGAAGTATTCTTGAGAAAAGAAAAACCAACTCAAGTTGTGTTTAAACCAAGCTTTCGATATATTGGCATAATAGGATCTTCATTGTACCTTACATCTGCTTAGTAAGAAGCACCCCAGTAAGGTGTTTGTTGACCTTGATCTCAGATCAGTCAATAGTGAAAGAGTGTATCCTAGTCGTGTGGACTTTGGACGTGTCCTATCTGGTGAGATTTGGACGTGGTGTAATCTGCCTTAGAGAAGGAGATTACGTGGTTGCAAGGTTGTAACAAGATGTGTTACAATTGTAACGAGTTAAGCCCGGTTTAGTGAAGTGGTTAAATCCTACACGAGGTAGGTCGTGGTTTTTCACACCTCAGTTGGGCTAGAGGTGTTTTCCACGTAAAAATTGTGTGTGCTTTATTTTTCCGCATTTATCTTGGTGATTTTCGCATTTGGTATATCTGAGAACACCCTCTGCAAACAAGTCATAGGGGTGTTTGTTATTTACAACGCGAAAATCAGACACCACAATTCACCCTCCCCCTCTTGTGGTAGAATACTCACTAATTCAACAAAAGTCTTGTGTTAAAGCTTTTGAAAAGCATCGATCCTTGTTGGTGTCAACCCATATTGTGCAACCCCTTGATTTTACTCTTCTACTTGAGATTACGTTCGATGCATTTGATTTTGCCAATGGGGTTGTTTTAGGTCAAATGGTGAATAGAATACCTCATGTCATATACTATGCTAGTAGAATATTGGTAGTATTTTCCTGTGGTGAGTAAGAGTTACGAGTCCTCCTTTGGGATGAATGGTGATTGACTTAAGATCGACTTAACTATATGAGCGATTTCAATTTTCAACATAATTAAACAAACCTAGCATGCAAACCTAATAAGCACTTCTAATTTGTTTCCCTAACCTATACTTGACTTAAACTAATTTTAATGCATAGTTTGGTTCCTTAGGATATCAACAAGCACCCAATTAGAAAAATCAAGACTAAATCAAGTTGAAGTCAAAGAACCAACCAAAAACTCCAACTGGGTCTGGATTGGCTTCAAACTACAACAGTTGACAAAACGCATCTGAAACTCCATGAAGAACTTGTCATGATTTGGACTTCCCCTCTTGGCTTGACACCTTAGGAGGTTGGATATAATCCCAAGCAAAAACTATGGTCCTAAATCAGGTTTAACGTGGTGATCCCACCTAATCTTCCAATGCGGGTAGACTGGAACTTTCGCAGCATAACTTCACTGTTTGGACCAATGTAGCAAAATGCGTATGACTTAGACCAAAATTGAGTTTCCCTATTGAAATTAGACATGTTATAGAGTCCATCAAAGTAGGACCTACCCATAGGAAGTCTTGGAAACTCCAGATTCATACCATCCAAAACTATGATCAATTCTGGATTGGCACAGTAGAACAAGGAACGAATCTGGCGTAGCGTTGCTTGATTACCGTGGCCTTCCTGGTCTTGATTGGTATCCTGGACATGACTTGGATTTAGGAAACTCTCTTGGATGCCTTGCTCTACATCAATATCCCCTTCTTCAAGAGGATTTGACCTCAAACCCGAAGGGTCTTCAAAACAGTCCTTGACATAACGACTAAGGTCAGCAATATTGAAAGTGGCTAAAATAGCCATATCTCTCGGGAGTTGTACCTTGTAAGCATTATCTCCCACCTTCTCAATGATCTTGAGTGGCCAATCCCCTCTTGTCATAAGCTTGTTCTTTCTTCTAGATGGAAACCTCTATTTTTCTGAGGTGTAAATAGACTAGATCTCTCGGATTGAACTCCATGTTCTTCCTATGTTTATTTGCCTTTTCTTTGTAAGCTATTGGTATTCTTAATGTGATTTCTTACTTGTTCATGTAGCTTCTTTGTCTCTTTTGCTTTCAATTCAGTATGATCATTCACCCTTGACTCACTTAGCAAAGGCAGCAAGTCAATAGGTGCAAGAGGGTTCACCCCGTACACACACTCAATGGGAGAGTGTTTAATAGCATAGGGCGGAGCCCTATTACAGGCAAACTCAGCATGGGGCAGCTTTAGATCCTAATCCTTCAAGCTCTTGCTTACCAAACTTCTAATCAAAGCAGTGAGAGTTCAAATTGTTACTTTTATTTAGCCATCAGTTTGGGCATGATAGGTTGCACTAAACAAGAGTTTAGTGGCTAAGAGCTTCCATAAACGCCTCCAAAAATGGGATAGAAACCTAGAGTCTTGATCAGACACAATATATTTAGGCACTCCATGGAGCCCTAATAACTTCTTTGACGTAGATCTCGACAGTATAGCTAGCATCATCAGTCTTGTGGCAAGAAATAAAGTGAGCTATCTTAGAAATCTATCTACAGCCACCATGATTGCATCGTTTTCCCTTTGTGTCCTAGGAAGAGCCATAATAAAATCCATAATTACATCATCCCAATGCCTCAAAGGTGCAGGCAGTGGGGTGTATAATCCTTGATGGAATTAACTTTTGGCCTTATGGCAGATGGAACAAGCTAAAATGATCTTGTGAACACCCCCTATCTTAGGCCAATAGAAATGCTCTTCAGAATATCAATCGCTTTATTTAGGCCAAAATAACCAGCTAGAGCACCATCATGAGCTTCTCAGACCAGTAGCTCCCTTAAAGATCATTTAGGGACGCAAAGCTTGCCATACCTGAATAAATAGCCTTCTTGGATAGTGTAGGGACTATCCTTTGGAACTTCTTTAATCAAGATCTATAAATCTGGATCCTCTTTGTAGATTTCTTAGATTGAATGAAACCCAAGTACCTTTGCTTCTGAAATAGAAAGTAGGGTATACCTTCTGGATAGGGCATCTGCAACCACATTCTCTTTCCCACTATTATGTTTGCAAGTAAAGTTGAATGACTAAAGAAACTCCACCCATTTCACATATCTTGGATTCAACTTATGTTGGCCATTGATGTATTTGAGAGCTTGGTGATCAGAATGTAAGACAAAAGGTCTAACTTTGAGGTATAACCTCAATTAGTCAAGGCCCTCACAATAGCATACAACTCCTTGTCATATGTGTTATAATTACATCTAGAACCATTAAGCTTCTCAGTGAAGTAGGCAATGGGTCTCTTAGATTGGATTAGGACACCTCATATCCAAACTTCACTTGCATCATACTTAAGTTCAAATAGGTCTTCAAAGTTTGGGAGAGCCAAGACAGGTGCTTGGCATAGCTTCTACTTGATATCTTCAAAGGATTTTTGGGTAACCTTGGACCATTCAAAGACACCTTTCTTCATACACTCACTAATGGGGGCCATGACTAAGCTAAAATCTCTAATGAACATCCTATAAAAAGAAGGTAAACCATGAAAGCTTATCACCTCTGTGACTTATCTGGGTTGAGGCAAGGTTTAGATTGCTTCAATCTTGCTTTGATCAACCTGTATGCCTTTGGCTGAAACCACACAACCAAGAAAAGTGAGTTGAGGAATAAAAAGCTCGCACTTCTCTGTCTTGGCGTATAGCTTTTGTCCTCTCAAAACCTCAAAGACTCATCTCAAGTGTTCCTTGTGGTCTTTCTTATTCTGACTATAAATCAAAATATCATCAAAGTATACTACCACAAAGTGACCATTGAAGGGTTTAAGAACCTCATTCATCAATCTCATGAAGGTACTAGGAGCATTAGATAAACTAAATGGCATAACAAGCCATTTATACAAGCCTTGCTTTGTATTAATGGTTGTCCTCCACTCACCACCATCCCTCATCCTAATCTGATGGTATCCACTCCTCAAGTCGATCCCGGAAAACACCTTTGAGCCATGCAATTCATCAAGCAAATCATTAAGGCCAAGAATAGGGAACCTATACTTGATCGTAATATTGTTTATGGCTCGACTATCCACACACATTCTCATGGTTCCATCTTTCTTTGGGACAAGTAAGGCTGAAACAGAACAAGGGCTTATGGTTTCTATGATGTATCCCCTATCAATCAATTCTTGGACTTGCCTCTGAAGTTCCTTGGTTTCAATAGGGCTACGTCTATAAGCTAGCTTGCTTAGTAGGGCAACTCCTGGTAGAAAGTCAATTCAATGTTCAATTCCTCTAAGTGGAGGTAATCCCAGGGGTAGGTCACTGGGAAAGACATCCATAAACTCATGTACAAGGGGTTCATTAAGGGAGTGTAAATGTGTCTCTCCCTCTCCTTCTTCCAACACAAATAAGGCATACATTGGTTCAGCTTAGTTATGGATCTCTCCACCCTTATTTCACTCAAAAATAAAACATTCTCACTTGTGTTTCCCTCCCTATGGCTAGGCTTAACATTTTGGATTTGGTTAAGGGGCAAAGAGGTGAGGGTGTAATTATGGCATTTGACCTTATAGGAGTAAGTCTTGGTTGTTCCATTATGAATAGCACCTTCGCCAAACTATCATGGCCTCCCATGTAATAAATGACATGCATCCACAGGTAATATATCACAAAGCACATCATCTTTAAAGTTACCTATGTTGTATGCAATTAAAACTTGTTTGGTTACATGAACTTCATTTCCTTTCTTGAGCCATTGTAAGGAATAGGGTCGATGGTAAGGGACAATAGGTAGCTTAAGTTTGTCAACTAGATGGGATGAACCAGCATTGGTACAACTATCCCCATCAATGATTAAACTACATACTTTGCCTTGGATTGCACAATATGAGTGAAAGATGAGCTCTTTTTGGCTTTCTTCCTTTAGACTCTGCATGGTGTGTAAAACTCTATTAAGGACCAGAAACCCCTCAACTTCAACAGTACACTGGTGGCCTTCCCTTTTCTTCAATTGCTTCTTCACTTGGCTCAATGATAATCTGGTCGGTCTCTTCAATCTCTTTAATGGTGAAGGCTCTCCTGTTTGGGCATTCATCTTAGAAATGGCCAAACCCTTGACACTTGAAACATCTCTTGCCATCAAGCTGCTTAGGGAACTCTCTAATAACACCGTTGCCTTTGTCCCTAGTGGAATCTCCTTTTGGCTGAGCTTCGGGTTTAGGAGCATAACGGGCTTAGGTAGGGGGTTAGGACGAGAATAGGAGCTTGTGTATGGTTTCTTATTTTTAGATACTTCTCAACGTTAATAGCCAGTTTACAAACATCCTCAAAACCCCAATAAGGCTAGAAATCAACCTTCTCTGCGATGTTTTGGTCTATCCCCTTTAGGAACCGAACCAAAGCTTGTTCTGGGTCCCCTCCAATCCACCCCTAATCTTGAGTTGCTCAAACTTTCTAATGTATTCCTCTACACTCATTTAGCCTTGGTTTAAGGAGGGCACTCTGAGATAGGGTCCCTCTTGTAACCCTCAGGCAAAAATCTCTTGTGCATCAATTTCTTTAACTTAGACCAAGTACTGATCTGTGACTTTCCTCCTTTAGCTCTTTATCTTTTGCTTTTTTCATGCCAAAAGGATGCATATTTTTGAGTTTGAGAATGGATATCTTTAAGGATTTCTCATCAAAATAGCCTTCAACATCAAAGAACCTCTCTAAAGTTTAGATCCACTCCAAGTACACATTTAGGTTCAAGGTACCCTCAAAATTAAGGGTATCAAACCTCATATCCCTCAAGTCATCTTTATTAGTCCTTGGTGGCCTTCTTATTCTCCTAGGCGAGTGTTCATCTTGAGATGAAGATGAATGATCTAAGGTTGGATCATTCCTTAGCTGGCCACAGTCTCTCCTCTTACTTCCTCCAAGGTCATCTCTAAACCTGGCAAGAACTTCATCCAAGCTAGTGGTGAGGGTTTGCACAACCCTCTGGAGTTGGAGTATAGCATTCCCTATCCCTAACTTACAAGCTTCCTCAAGACATAGTCCCCTAGGTGCCCTAGTTAGAAAAGGATCAATTTCCTCCGTCTCGGACATGGCCTAGAAATATATTGTAGGCTATTTGAGGTGGTTAGGTTCTTTTGTAGCTAGATTTATGTTTGGGCTGAATCAGGTTCTTTATAGCAATGGAAAACGTGGCTCCAAAACAAGCGAAGATTGCAAAATCAGTAAAATAGTAAGCAAACTCACCCGGTTGAGCTGTGATACCACTTTGATGCGTGAACCTTGAATAAAATCAAGCAATGTGATCTGTTTCCGATCGGATTCTGACTTGGCTTTGATCTAGCATTCAATTTGAACCAAAGTGGGGGATATAAATGGGATAAAGGCCACTCTACCACCCAAGCTAATGCAGGAACCCACCCTCCAAATCATAAAGGCTCAACCACCAAAATTGGATTAAAGGGAACCACTCTAATCCAATAATCAACTGGATTGATAAAAGAGAGATTTTGAGAGTGCTTGTGTTAAGACACGAAACTCATGTTTTTCATTGATCAAATCTACCTACAATGAACAAGAAAGCGAGCTAATATACATGTCCCTAGCTAGTAAGCAAGTAGGCTAGTTCCGTAGCTAAACAAATCCGGCTTAACTAAACTGCTTTGTAAAACAGTTTTAGCTTAAGCTAACTACAAGCATGAGTTTAACTAATATAATCTATTTAGAGCTAACCTACAACTAGAACATGATTGATTAGCTTTAAAAATATTACTTGCACATGGAAGAGAGAGAAATAGTAGGCTGTAGGTGCTTGCTTTTCGGCTGTCCAATTCGGGGGTAAGTGGAAGTCACTTCCCAAGCCTATTGGCCAAGTAGGCTTCCAAAGCTACAAGGTCACCAATGACGATGTTCTTTTGCATTAGAGAAACCATGGAGGTAAGAAAATAGCTCACCAAACCCTCTCTATTAAGGAAAAGCTTAGCAAAGTCAAAACAGCTTGTTTAGGCTTAATAAACCCTAATTAGCACTGGGAATGATCAAGCTGGTCACCTAACCTATACTTGACGTAGAACATATTTTAATGCATAGTTAGGTTCCTTAGGATGTCAACAAGCACCCCAAAAAGAAAAATCAAGCCTAAATCAAGTTTAGGTAAGAGAACCAACCAAAAACTTAAACAGGGTCTGGATTGGCTTCAAACTACAACAGTTGAAACTCCATGAAGAACTCTTCATGATTTGGATTTCCCCTTATCGCTTGACACCTTAGGATGTTGGCTATCATCCTAAGTAAAAATTTTAATCCTAAATTAGGTTTAAGGTGGTGATCCCACCTAACCTTCTAATACGGGTAAACTAGAACTTGCTCAGCATACCTTCCCTGTTTGGACCAATATAGCAAAATTCCTATATATGACTTAGGTCAAAATTGAGTTTCCCTAGTGAAACTAGACATCTTTGGGAGTCCAACAAGTAGGACTTGCCCATAGGAAGTCTTAGAAACTCCCAGAATCATACCATCCAAAACTGCGATTAATTCTAGATTGGAGCAAGAGAACAAGGAATGAATTTGGCTAAGTGTTACTTGATAACGTTGGCCTTCCTGGTCTTGATTGGCATCCTGGGCATGATTTGGATTTAGGGAACTCTCTTGGATGCCTTACTCTGCATCATTAATAGAGCCATTTCTAGGAGTCAACGAAAAGAAAGTTGATACTATAATAGTGGGCCTAAGTGTAGCTAGTTGTGATCTCACTTTGATCCCAATTCCCTTCCTGAAGAACCTAAAAAAGGTTAAACATTGAAAAATCAACCAAATGGACCTGGCACAATATAACTCCATACTGTAATTAAATTTTGTGCACACTTTAAATTGTTTTATTTCGTAAACATGTAAAATGATTACCCCATTTATTTATCTTACGATGGCACCTGAGCAGTAGTGGACTCAAGTCCTATGTTAATATATTGTACAACAGTAAGAGACTAAATCTCCACTATCATCATTTAGTTATTTGCACATATTTGGGCCGATCAGGAAGCCCTTTCATTATTCAATATCCTGTATAGCAATAATGGGTCCACCTTTAGTCATGGCGAAACACTATTAAAAACACATAAGCAATATTCCACTTAATTAAACATTGTTTAGTACTTCAAAAGGGAAGCTGTGGAAGGGTACAGACATCATACTATAACTCACTCGAACGTAGAATTGTGAATAGTGTATCCTTAATCAATGTATTTTGTGCCCTGGACGCTGGTTATTGCATGATAAGATATATTAATTAGTCAAGTGCCCCAAGATTCGAATCATGCCTCAATATACCATAATATGTCTATCTGAAAGGGTAAGCTAACTTGGAAATCTATTCGTAAAATAGCTTATAAACCGTGAATCTTGAGATAATCTAGCAATTGAGTTTAGTAAACAATTCGTTAAAGTGAACAGTAAAATCATCTATGAGAGAGTCTAAAGCACTATTGCGCTCATTGAGCACATTTGTGACATCTAGGAATAATCACACATGTTTCACCAAGCTTTTCAGAGGCCACATCACACTCTCCTAATTTTTAGCTTTGGGAGTAAAATAATGAATTAGTGCGCTTTGCGTCATATAACATGGACCATGCTGCACATGGTTGACGATGGAGGCAAACGTGGTTTTAGATGAAGACATGACCAAGGGAATATAGTATGATGATGAGCATTTTATCAGATGGCAAACAGGGTTAGCCAGGCAACCCAACAAAAACATGGCGTCTACTATGGAGTCTTACCAGTCGAACACTGAGCTACAGTCGAAATATCAACCAACAGAACTGAGCCTTCGTCAACTATGATCAACCCGGACTTTTAACGCTAGCTCGCTATTGGCTCGATGACCCGAAGAGGACGGAAGTATGGTGCTAAGATGAATGTGATGCTAAGATACGGAGGATGGGAGGGTATTTATAGTGTCCTCTAGACAAGTTCCTCCAGGTTGAGACTCTATAAACTTTAGGGGATAAAGTGAGAGGTGGACTAGAGCAAGGATTGCATTTGGTAGAGTTTTTGGGTTCAATAAGAAAGGGAAACATTAAAAACCTCTAAAAGGTTAAGCAATTGGTTAAAATGATACTGTTATAGCTTCCTTTTTATCTGACCAAGCGGCGCCAATGAGTAAGCATGCTTGGGCTTACGTGAGTAGTCCAGGAGGGGGAAAGTAAAATGTTAGCCCTTGACTGATGATGGGTATGTTACAAAAAGAGAAGGGAAAAAGAAATAATAATAATAATAATAATAATAATAATAATAATAGTAGTAGTAGTAGTAGTAGTAGTAGTAGTAGTAGTAGTAATAATAATAATAATAAAAATAATAATAATAATAATAATAATAATAATAATAATAATAATAATAATAATAATA
>JACYFF010031958.1:58045567-58059893 GCA_017589665.1 Selenicereus undatus
AAATCAATGAAAAACCTTAAAAATATTATTAAAACGAGCATAAAATCAATGAAAAAGTACCTTAAAAATATCACATTTTTAGCTCAAACAAATACTCCCACACCAAGATTTTGCTCGTCCTCGAGTAAAATAAACTAAGCTAACTAAAAGAAAATGAAAATAAGGAAAAGAAAATCCTAACTCACTGTCGTAGGAATCACGATTGCATTTAGCGTATGCAACAGGTTGGACCGGTTTGGTTTTTTTTTTCCTTTTCCTTTCTTGGCCGGTTTTTTATCGAAATTGGCCCGATTCTTCAACCTCCACAATTCTTCTATTTTTCTCACTTTTTTCGCTATTTAAACCCTTTTTCCGCATTTATTCAAAATCTGCAAAATAAAATAAAACCAATTAAAAACCTTAAAAATATTATTAAAACGAGCATAAAACCGGTGAAAAAGTACCTTAAAAATATCACATTTTTAGCTCAAACACTAAGCTAATACGAGTTTGCATTCTGTTTTGTTTAAGCTAGATTAGAGGTTTCCTAATGACTAAGGAAACCCCTAAGCAACTAGGTAGCTACGAAGGAGCCTATTTAAGGGCTTACTAGCTTGTATCTTAGATAGACATTTTGAATGAATAAAATTTTAGTTGAGCTTTGCTCCTAAACCCCTATTTCTCTTCAACACTCAAACTAGCTTATCTTTACTTAGGCTGAGTAAAGTAGTGTTCTAGTGAGTCTTAATTACTCCTTAGGTGGTGTTTCTATATCTAAGAAGGATTAAGGGGCCTAAATTGATTCACGGTGGTGTTTCTGTATCCATAAATCAGTTTAGAACTATCTATCCTAGTTCTCTCTAAACGGGTTCATTTGAATCCTACCTTCTATTTTGGTTTCCTTCTTGGCTTGCTTGTATTCCCATCTTGAATGTGAGTTAGCTGGTGAGGGGATACATCAATTCCCTTCTAAGAAAGATAAGCAAGGAGATGACATCTTAGAGACCTTTAAGCAAGTTAAGGTCAATCTTCCCCTCTTGGAAGGGATTCTACAAATCCCGGGTTATGCTAAGCTCCTTCAAGACATGTGCACCTTTAAAAGAAAATCTAAAGATTACAAGTCTAAAATGATTCTTCTAAGTGAACAAGTGAGCTAGATTTTGAAATGTGACACTTCACCTAAGTTCAAAGATCCCGGTGTCTCTACTATTTCATGTTATATTGGCAATCACAAAATTAAAACGGCACTATGGGTTTGGGTTCTAGTGTTAATTTGGCGCCATATTATGTT
Organism: Selenicereus undatus; assembly: GCA_017589665.1. Taxonomy (NCBI): domain Eukaryota; kingdom Viridiplantae; phylum Streptophyta; class Magnoliopsida; order Caryophyllales; family Cactaceae; genus Selenicereus; species Selenicereus undatus. The sequence continues at coordinate 58,046,838 of JACYFF010031958.1, forward strand.
TACCTAGAGTTGGGATTGGATGAACTAAAACCTTCTAATCATACCCTTTAGCTTGTTGATAGGTCAGTTAGGACTCCTAGGCGATGGATAGATGATGTCTTGGTTCTAATTGATAAACACTTCTTTCTTGTTGACTTTGTTGTGTTGGACATGGACCCTAGTCATGCTTCTAAGCAAATCCCTCTTATTTTAGGACATCCCATCCAGCAACAGCTAATGCTACCATTAACTGTAGGTCGGGAGTGGTGAATGTCTCTGTCATGAACATGAGGATTAGGCTTAGCATTTTTAAAGCTTCTTCTCAACTTGTGTTTTGAAGATGAATTTGAATGCTTATTTGTTGATGTCATTGATGAAATGATTTAAGAAGCTTTACTGGCTATTCTGAGCAATATTGCCTTGGGAACCTATTTTTCCATGGGGATTTGAGATTGTTTTACTTAGTCAGTACAATAGATGTGTCCTCAAAAGTGAAATTCATAGTATTTTGAACTTTTGTCACTCCTATGCTTGTGGTGGTCACTTTGGAGGTCATAGGACAACTGCTAAAGTACTACAAAGTGGGTTCTTTTGGCCCACTCTATTTCGTGATGCTTACATATTTTGTCTTACTTGTGAGTGATGTCATCTTATGGGTGCCCTATCATGTCATGATATGACTCCCCCTTTCCCCCTATTCTGATTGTTGACATATTTGATGTGTGGAGCATCAATTTCATGGGTCGCTTTCCCCTGTCGTTTGGCTTTATTTACATATTGGTTGCTATTGATTATGTTTTAAAGTGAGCAGAAAGTAAGGCTACTAGGACCAATGACCACAAGGTTATGGTCAAGTTTTTGAAAGAGTACATATTTTGTAGATATGAGAACCCATAGAGCTCTTATTATTGATGGAGGTAGTCACTTTTGTCACCGGTCTTTTGAGACTTTACTCAGAAAGTATTCTGTGACTCATATCACCCTCAAACTAGTGGTCAAGTTGAGGTGTCTAATTGTGAGATCAAGTCTATACCTGAGAAATCGGTGAGATCTAATAGAAAATATTGGTCTTTAAGATTACATGATGCTCTATTTGGTCTATTGTACTGCTTATAAGATTCCCATGGGGATGCCTCCTTACTAGCTTCTTTTTGGTAAGGCTTGTCACTTCCCAGTTGAGTTAGAACATCGTGCTTTTTAGGTTATTAAATTCTTTAATTGATATGAAACAAGCGAGTTCTAACCATAGGCTTCAATTAAATGAGTTGGGTGAATTACGTAATGAAACCTATGAGAATGCTAAGACTTATAAAGCCAAAACTGAAGCTTTGCATGATAAAATGATTTCTCATAAATCTTTTGAACCTAATTAGAAGGCTTCGCTTTTTAATTCTAAGCTAAAGTTATTTCCTAGCAAGTTGAGATCGTGATGGGATAGTCCTTTTATTGTCTAACAAGTGTTTCCCGCTGGGCGGTCCAAATTTTGGATCCATAAGATAGTCGCATTCTTATGATCAATGGTCAATGTTTGAAACCTATTGTGACTCATGATATTGAGTCTGGTTTGATTGAATCCATCAATCTAGTAGGTCCTGTCTTCTATGATTAGAGGATGGGACCTTGTCTGGCTGAAGACATAAAATTTAACACTTGTTGGGAGGCAACCCAATCTTTTTAGGAAACTTTGAGTCTTTTGTTTTTTGTTTTCTTTTCTTTTGGTGTGCTTGTGTTTTTAGTGTGATTCTTCACTTGGTTTTTAACTTTTGTGGTTGGTGATTGTTGTGAAGGTGCTTTGGGAGCTAGATTGCTAGGCTTATATTGAAATGATTTCCTCATGTTGTCAGGTTGTACTACTCTTTTTCTCTATTTCTCTCTTTACTGTTGTCTTCTACATTGAGAATAATGTGAGGATTAGATGAGGGGGGAAGGAAAAATTAAAAAACTTTGTGGAAAATTAAACTTGAGAATCTTAGGGTGGATTTGATTTTAGGAAGACGTTGAGTGTTTTGATTATGTATGTTCTACTCTTACTATGTGGATTAGATTCATGTGGCCCATGCCCATAGGAGATTATTCCTAACTTTGACTAGTTGATGGCCAAAAATTCTGCTGTTGTGATATCACTATGTAACCAATTTTGAGTTTGAGATGTAACCCCATTTTCATTGTCATCATTAGTATGTAATACATACTGAGTTCCTCACTGACTTTCAATGAATAAATAAAATACATTGAATTAATCATGTTTTGATTCCAGTATCGTTATTCAGCTTCTATCTCTATTCATATTTTTTGTAACGCCCCCAAAATAATAATGACATGATTACTGATAATTGCAGCGAAAGACTCAGTAAACGAATGCGCTACCGCCATCCTGATAAGGACAAGGCTCACTGAAACCATTTAATCTCGCAACTCGTGCTTACAATCACATAATCTAGTAAACTGAAACACTTCAAGACTGAAGTTCATAATAGTTTAACCATACCATGTACTAACTCATATTCCATACCATACAAGTACTTGACCCTAAGGTCGGTTCCAATATTCATGCTATACTGAATCCACTATGAGCATCTGACGACCTTCAAAAAGGTTTGCTAAAAGGAGGAATATGTGATACTTCACCACCTAAAATGGAAAACATGAAAACAATTCAAAAACATGAGCAAAAACTCAGTACATACATCCCTGTATCGTAAAATGAGCATAGAAACATTATTGATGGATACCCGACTTTGCAATTCATTTAGTTGGCAATAACAATGAAAATGAAATTAATATGAAATTGAATTGCTCATTATTATCTGGATGTGAACCCCTTGCAGTTATATGATCTATACATAGGTGTACACCTACCAATCCGATCAAGAGTTGGCCTAAAGCCGCGCGGGTAAATGATGGGCTGACGCCCTATAGATGATAACTGACGGGGTCACAAGTTAAATGGAAAATCACTGTATAAACGGATTCATTGATAAACTCATTAAGAGTTGTAACTTGATAAACATGATCTGCTTTTTGAAGATACATGCAATGGACGTACCTTGAGCCTTTAAAAAATATCATCTGACTTGATACAAGTTAACTGTTTCATAAATATCATTGGACTTGATAAATATGTTCTGACTTGATAACACTTATGAATAATGGGGAACGATAACTAGGTCTCAACTCTGTTTCATAAATGTCATTGAAAGTATGTGTAGTTAGTAAATGATCCTCACTCGCACAATTGAGTAAGTAAAAGTATGCGTAACAGAAATTGAGTAATTAAATAGTATACATAATTCGTGTATTTCAATACAACTTCAAAACTGAATTGATGAAAGTAAAATAGTCCACGATGAGATAAATGGTACTACAAAAGAAAAGGCCTGGATGGCGATAACTGAGAGAATGGTTACGGCCTTTTCTGAAATAAGTTGCTGATACAAGTTTAAGGCTCGCTAATGTATAGCTTGGTTTAAGATAACAGCGAGCACACTAGACCGGCTTGATAAATACATTTGATACAATCTGAATTGAGTAAGTAATAGAGGTTTGAGGCCAAGAGAGGTATATCTTGGTTCAATGGCACAAACTGCAATAACTTGGTCTGATAAGTCACAACATCCCACCTCTCATATTTCATTCATAAATCGATTAGATAAAGAATTCCACCTCAAATGGGTCATTGAACTCATTAGAAGCTATTAAGCTCACCAAGCATGGTATTTTCTTTGTGAAATCCATAACTGAATCAACGCTCAAAAACAAGCTAAAAGCTCCATAAGAGTCTATGAATATTTATTTTCCTCTTAAATGACTTGGCCCAAAATACACAAAATGAGTGCATGATAAATCTCACTTGATCTTTATTATTACTCTTTATACAGTTACTCAGAATGCTTCCAACAATCACCAAACTCAAAATACTCATCCAAATTTCACGAGATCTTACAGAAAAATCATAAATAATATGAACAGTCTACAATAAAAGTTTCAGAATTTTCCTCCTAGTATACACTGCACAGAAATTGTAATAACAACCTGATTTACACCCAAGCAAGTCAGTTCACTTCAAAAATTCGTAACTTTCATTCAGGACCTCAAATGGAGGCCTAAAACCCCAATATGAAAAGATTAGGAAGTCCCCAAAAACTTTAATTTATAACTCAAAACATTATTCCCACAATAGGATTCCCAAAATGGGACTAAAACACAAGTGTATCAGTTTTGATCTCATTCTGCGCAGTTTTCGTAAAATGACCATAACGTTTTACACAGAACTCATATTAAGGCGATTCAAGAGGCATTTTAAATATAACACAATGAACTATCTACCCACCAAAAATCATAATTTTTGGCTGGACCATTCATTACCAGTTTAATCCCAAAGTCAGCCCTAATTTCCTGAAATTCCAGCCCTTAAATGATTTAACTTCTCTTCCTTTTTCACATAAAAATCACTTGAAATAATTTAAAATCACCACAATCAGATACAAAGAGATCATTTAAGGCCTCATATATATATCCAAACTCTAAACAACTTCATTAATACATAATTACTAAATTCGTATCCAAAACAGGGCAGTTTTCTTCAAAATTCCATAACTCACTGATTACACCTCCAAACTTCATGAACTATTTCCAGAAAATCCCAAATAATATAGAGAACCTACAGTAAAAATTGCAGAATTTTTGGACAATCCTGTGATTTCCAGAATTTTCGACAGTGGCATATAAACAAATGCAAAATCATGAAAATCATGCTCTTGATCAAATACCCATAACTCCAAACATCTCCAAACTCAATAAAAATTGCACAATAACTATCAATTTGATCATCCAAACATAACTCATAAAGAAAACAACCATAAAACTCAAGATAAAACAAGTTAGGGTTTTGGAATATACCTCACTTTAGGCTTGAATTAGAGAGAGGAGGAGGCTGTTTTGAGTGATTTGAGGGGTTAGACTTGATAGCTAGCAGCAAGGGCAACTCGGGGCAGTTGGGAGGTGGCCGGAAAAGTGGCCGGGACCACCAAAATGGGTGGCTGCTGCCCCTGTTCCGCTGTGAGGAGAGAGAGAGAATGGGGAAAATGGGTTTGTGAATTATGCTGAATATTTGTGTTGATAAATTTCCTATTAATAGCAACATGTGGCTGAAAATTATCCACCCAAAAATTAGCTTTTTACTAATTAAAATTAGGTGCTAAAATGAGCAATTAGTGAAATAACAAAAGTTAGTAAGGTTTTGGGCTTTTGTTTTGGGCCCAAAAAGCTAAATTGGGGCTTGAAAAATTATTTGGAGGGTTGACGAAAATAAAAATTTGTATTGCTCGGAATTAAATTTTAGCGAAGATAAAAAAAATAATTAATCACTAATTTATACTTACCGAGGCCTAATATCGATTCACCTGATATTTATTCAATCAACGAAACTTCGAATTAACAATAAATGAAACTTGAGTTGTAAAGTGGTACCCAAAAATAAAATATCTCCCAACCGGGAAGGTTAAATACGATGAATGAAGGTGGAACATTTAAATGACATGATGGAACTCGTTAAATAAATAAATGGAGCGTAATTGAATTTAATGAATATGATTTGGTTAAACAAATAACCATGAGTGATTAAGTCAATAAACATGGTAAAGTAATTGAATAAACATGATTAATGAAATAAATAAAAATAATTTAAATAACTAAATAAATAAATAAATATAGGTTAGGGTCGGGTTATTACATTTTTAATTGCTTGAGTATGTGCGAAGTGCATCGATCAGTGTTATCTTTATTCATATATTTATCCAATCAAGAAACCACATGGAATCAAGTAACATTTGAAAAAAAAATTCAAAAAATCTAAATCAAAAAACGAAAGAAAAAAGACTAACAAATTAATTTGGCATTTGGGGCTCGATTTTAAAGAGGCTCTTGTGATTTTTATCGGGTGAAATTTTGTACTTATGGCTTGCTACATGGTTTCATTATGTGCTTAATTTGCTTAAGTCTTGGCTTATTAACTTTGTTGATGTTGGAAATGTTTAATAATGGGTTGTGGGTTGGCAGTGATTTTATCCATATGATTTTGAGTGGACATTCATAGTTGGATCATTTGATCTTCTTCCCTAATCGTGTTCTACTTGATGAGCTGAATAAATATATGCATTATTGTTATTCTCTACTCAAGGACAAGCAAGGTTTTGGTGTGGGGGAATGGGGGATTGATAATTCATATTGTATATATAATTTTACCCTTCATTTGACCTACTTTTAAGTCTTTAAAATATATTTTTATAAGTAAAAAATGCATATTTTACGTGATTTTCAGGTGAAAAAGAAGCACTGAATTTTTGAACAATTTGATTAGGATATCAAACTGCAATCCAATGCTCAAGAGCCCAGCCTACCAAAACCGCAAAAAAAAAAAAAAAAAAAATTAAAGCCAGACCAGCCGAATGGGCTTGCACACGCGGCTTGCTAGGCAAGGCCCCAGCTCTTCTGCTTCCTGCTCCGCCCCGCCCCCCCCCCCCCGTGTGGGCCAATTCGGGTGGCCCAGATCGAAGCCTCCTAGACTAGCTTCCCGATCAGTGGCCCAACTTGCATGCCTACGCCCCCCAACTCTGTCCCTTTCCCTTATTCTATCTGGGCCTATCTACTTCAGCTTCCACTACGCCTGGCCCATCCCAGCAGCCTCCATCTGTCTCTTCTCTCCCCTCCGACTTGGCCTCCTTCCTTTGCCTAGCACCCAACGACCTGCCTCCCACTCCAAGCCCAGCCTTTCTCTTCTGCCCTCACTCTCTGTAGAGGCCCACCATTCTCTTTGAGCCTACCCAGACTCCTCTTGCTTCCCTCTGTGTGGGCTTGCTGCTCGACGGCCCAATTCAGCTCTCCTAGCAACTCCATTTTTTTTTTTTCATTGTTCAATTTTCCACATGAGCTAATTGTTAACCTAGTCAAAGCTAATTAATCTTGATTAATTTTTAGCTTGAGATTATCACTTTTTTATACAATGTAACAATCAAGAATTAATTGAAATTAATTTTTCATTAATATTTGGGCACCAAATGGGATTGGATTTTCACTATGAAAAGGGGTAATGGGTTGGAGCAATTCATCCATTCACTCATCGAAGCATCTGAGCATCCTCCCATTCTCTCATCTTTCATCTTTTAATTTTCTTTTAAGAGAGTCTTTTGTAAGACAAAATTAGTTGGCTTGAGGAGTTTAGAAGGAAAATAAGCTTTGTTAGCTATTTTTCTCTTCTCCTTGTATCTCATTTGTGAGTAAAATTTAGGAGGTTGTGTTTAATTATATCATTTTGTGTAATTGAGTACTAAAGTTTGGGCATAGGGAGTGAAATATACCATCTTCAATGGTGTTTTCACTAACTATGACCTGCTAAATTACTAATATCTAGGATTAAAATAGCTCCTTAATAATAATATTGTTACTAATTTCTTTTAGGATTATTTTTCTCTCTTATATTGCATAATTTTGAGTTTATATTTGAACCTAACCTATTTAGACAATACTATTGTCTATTCATGTTAATCACAATAGTTTCATTTGTTATCTCAAATGAATATTAGGCTAACATGATGTTATGCAATTGGGCTTCAAATTATAATTATTAAAATTGAATAATTCACGCTAGATATTAGATGAGTTATGTCTAAAAAGAATGATTCATGCTAAACTACTAGATAAAAAAATATCATATATAGCCATAATTCATTTTTATACTTTACAACCTAATACTTGTAACTGAGGTCGAACAAGGGACAAATTGAACCTCTATTGGAATTAGGAATTCAATGTTTGCATCAATAGTAAAATCCGAAGTCCTAGATCATTTCCTAATCTGATTTCTCTCTACTTGACGTATTTGCTTCTTTTGTTCCTTTAATTCATATTGATAATTAAGCTTGAAAACATTAAAATTCAAAATCACTATTGTTCATCATGGATCGACACCTCTGTACTAGCTAGCATACAATTAACATTATGCACTTGTAAGTAAAAAGGGTTTTTAAAACTAAATATAAAATCCACATCACATGCTTTTGTAACACAAGTCATTCGATCAAGGTCTATTAAGAGCATAACTCACCCTCTTATAACATTACAGTTCACAAGCACTCTTACCATGGGATGAAATATGTTAGTGCCATCAATCACTATATAATGTTGTCACTCTTTGAACTTAAGACTTGCCATCATATCAAGCTTTAACTTGAGGCTTCATTATTAGTGATCAAATATGTGGGCTTAAGTCCCATCCCCCTTGATTTTTTTTAACACCAAGTCTCTTGCCAAGTCTTTTGTTAAAGGATCTGTAAGATTCTCACTTATTTGCACATAATTAATAGTGATCCTCCATCCTTTATTAATTGGTGAACATATGTATGTCTAAGTCCAATGTTCCTTGATTTTCTGTTATACACATGGTTGTAGACCTTAGATAGCATTGATTTGGTATCATAGTGGATGGAGAGCGGCGACATTGGCTTTAGCCACAAAGGCACTTCCGATGGCAAATTTCGTAGCCATTCTGCCTCCTCACTAGCTGCAGCCAAGGTTGCAAAATTAGTAGACATGGTGGAACTTGCAATGCATGCTTGCCTCTTGGAACCCAAGATATTGCTCCACTACTAAGCAGGTATATTCAACCTGACGTTGAAGCATAATCATCTCTGTTAGTTATCCAACTTGTATCTGAATATCCTTCTAAGACTGAAGGATAGACTAGATAAAACAGGCCATAGTCTTGAGTTTTCTTGAGGTATTTCAAAACTCGATGTATTACATGCCAATTAAACTTTACCAGATTACTAATATATCGATTTAGTTTCCCAATGGTAAATGCAGCCTTTTGCTTGTCATGGCATACATCAAACACCCTATAACCTTTGTATATTCAAGTTGTGCAATAAGTCGTGCACTATTTTGAGTCAACTTATAAGTTGGATCGAAAGGAGTGGATACTATAGAGCAATCTTGTACTTTCTCAATATAATGAGATTGACTCAAGCAAATGCCATCATTATTTCTAACAATCTTAATGTCGAGTTTGACATCGGCCTCCCCTATGTCTTTCATGGAGAACTTGGAAGAAATAAAACCTTTGGTTTTCTCCACTTCCTCTAAATCAGTTCTAAAAACTAGCATGTCATCAACATATAGGCATATAATCACACCTTTTACATGCTCAAACGTAGAATAAATGCATTTGTTATATTTATTGATACTACAGCCAAATGAGAGCACTACTTCATCAAAATTTTTGATGTCATTACTTAGGAGCTTGTTTTGGGCCATACAAGGATCTTATGAGTTTGCATAATTTCTTCTCTTGGCCTAGAGTTACAAAACCTTCTGATTGTTTCATATACACCTCTTCTTCTAATTCACCATTTAAGAATGCAGTTTTCACATCCATTTGGTGAATCACTAGCTTTTGAATCGTGGCAAGAGTGATAAGTACTCCGATGGGTTTAATCCTAGCTACCAATGCATAGGTGTTAAAGTAGTCAATACCATGTCTTTGGTTAAAGCCGCTTATTACTAACCAGGCTTTAAACCTTTTTATGGTACCATCAACTCTTCTTTTCCTTTCAAAGATCCACTTTGATGTAATAGGTTTACATCCAGGGGCTAAATCAACTAGGACCCAAGTATTTTTTTCATTATAGAGTCTATTTCATCTTGGACCACTTCTTTCCAAAAAGGGACATCTTGAGATTCCATAGCCTCTTTAAAAGTGCTAAGATCTTAGTCAATGCTATAAACATAGGGAATTTCATTTTCCATGGAATTCCTAGTCCCTTCTACTAGGTAGACAAAGAAATCCAATCCAAAGGATTTCTGCTTTTTAATCTACTTACTTCTTATTATTTCAACTATGTCTCCTTGTTCTTGTCCATTACTTGGAGACATAGTACTTATAATAAGATCATTGGGTTTAGGAATTGAAGAAAATCTATTCTCATCAAAAATTGCATTTATTAATCCTATTATGGTGTTCACCGTAATCAAAGCATTTGGTTCAATGACCATAAACCTATAGGTTTTGCTATGTTTAGCATAGCCTATAAAGATGTACTCAATTCCTCTTTCTCCTAATTTTTTTTCTTGGGTTCCAGGACTCTTATAATAACCCTACAATCCCAAACTTTGAAATAACTCAGGTTTGGTCTCTTCTTATTCTATAACACATAAGGAGTAATAGGACTTGTCTTATTAAGAACTCTATTTAGGATATAGCATCCTATGAGCATTGCTTCACCCCAAAATCCTTTGCTTAAACTAGAATTGGAAAACATAACATTTACCATTTTAGTTAAAGTTCAACTTTTTCTTTCTGCCAAACCATTTTGTTGTGGGGTGTATGGTGTTGTGACCTCATAAATTATACCAGTAGTTTGGAAAAAATTTGGACCATAATATTCACAACCCCTATCCTATCTTGGTCTTTTAATGAAGGTTTTATAATGCAATTCAGACTCATTCTTAAAGATCCTAAACTTGTCTAGTACTTCATTTTTAGCATGCAATAAACGCAGTTGACAATACCTTGAAAAATCATCAATGAAGGTGACATAGTGTTTCTTTCCTCCAAAAGGAGCGCTATGAAAGTCACCTAAATCACTATGAATTAATTCAAGTAATTTGGTGATCCTCTGAGCATTAGGAAAAGAAATTCTAGTGATTCTGGTTGACATGCAAGTCTTGCATTTCTCTATGTTTCCATTAAAGTTTGGAATTAACTCAAGTCTAGACATTTCTTTCAATCTTTTGTGGTTCACATGTCCAAGATGATTATTCCATGGAGAAGAAACAGAATGAACAAGCATGTAAGCATAATCATTCACTTGATTAGCACTAGAAGTAGTGATTACATTTAGCTTGAACATATCACCACAAGCATAACCCTTCCCCACAAAGACACTATCCTTGGATAGAATAAAGTTATCGTCTTTATGCACTTGTTTGACACCAAACCTGTTCAAAAGAAAATCAGAAACAAGATTGTTCCTAACTTTTGGTGCATAATATACATCTATTAATGTAACAGTTTTACCAGAAGCAAAGATTAATTCTACTTAGCATATCCCTTTGACATCAACAATGGATGCATTACTCATGCAGAGCACCTTCCCATCTTCAACTAGGCCAACAGTCTTGAAGAAGGAGCGGTCTTTGCACACATGCTTGGAAGCACCAGAATCAACCCACCAATCATTACCAATTTGGAAAATATTAATTTGATCAAAGATCGTGGCTATAAAGTTGTCATTTGCCTTAGCCTTTTGGCTCTTCAATCCATGCTTGTGCTTCCAAATGGTATAATCTCTTTTCTTGTGGCTTGGTTTGTTGCATTCTCAACAAACCACCTTTGCCTTTTTGTTACCCTTGTTGTTGTTATCCTTGTTAGGCCTCTTCTTATTCCATTTCTGTAACGTCCCCATGTCACCGCTAGCAGATATTGTCCGCTTTGGCCGTGGCCTCACGGTTATTAAAACACGTCTACTAGGGAGAGGTATCCAACCCCTTATAAAGAGGCATTTGTTCCCCTCTCCATCGAATGTGGGACAAGTCCCCCTTGTTCCCTCCTGGGAGCTTAGTGAATTGCCCTCATGCTAAAAAGTCACCCGAAAAGCATGCTAATGAGTCAGTCGAAGCGAATAAGTAAGGCGGGGAAACTTGGATAAATCAACAGTAATATAGACCGTACATACTTTGGAGCCATATTTTGTAATCTTCAGTATGTATGGGTGACTTTGAGATTAAATTGGTAATGCTTGGCCCACTAAAAAATTATGATTTTTGGTGGGTAGATAGGTTAGTGTGTTATATTTCAAATACCTTTTGAATTCCCTTAATCCAAGTTCAGTGGACAAAGTTATGGTCGTTTTACGAGAACTGTACAGGTTAGACCAAAACTGACACACTTGTGTTCTAGCCCCATTTTGGGAACCATATTGTGGGAATCATGTTTTGTGGTGCAAATGAAAGTTTTTCATAACTTCTTAATATTTTCATATTAGGGTTTTAGGTATCCATTTAAGGTCAAAGGTAAAAGTTATGAATTTCTGAAGTGAACTGACCTGCTTAGGTGCAATTTGGGTTGTTATTGGAATTTCTATGTCGCATATAATTAGAGAAAAATTTTGAAAATTTTACTATAGATTTTCCATATTATTTTTGAATTTTCTGTAAGTTTTTATGAATTTCAGTTGAGTATTTGGAGTTTGGTGATTTTTGGAAGCATTTTGAGTAATTGTGTAAAGAGCAATAATAATGATTGAGTTGGTATCAGAGCCAGTCATAGGTCTTGTGGCCTAGCGAGCAGGCTGGGCTCCCGAGTGGGAACAAGGTCTCTATGAGGACACTAAGCTCCCAGGAGGGAATAAGGGGGACTTCTCCCACATCAGATAGAGAGGGGAACAAAGGCCTCTTTATAAGCGGTTGGATACCTCTCCCTAGTAGACGTGTTTTAAAAACTGTGAGGCCTCGGCCAAAGCGAACAATATCTACTTGCGGTGACCTGGGGACGTTACAGTTGGTATCAGAGCCAGTCACCAGTGTAGTGTCCCAGCGAGCACGCTGGGCTCTCAAGTGGGAATAAGGTCTAAGCGAGGATGCTGTGCTCCCAAGAGGGAACAAGGGGAACTTGTCCCACATCGGATGGAGAAGGGAACGAAGACCTTTTTGTAATGGGTTGGATACCTCTCCCTAATAGACGTGCTTTAAATACCGTAAGGTCTCGGCCAAAGCGGACAATATCTGCTAGCAGTGACCTAGGGACATTACATTTTCTGTCCATGACTCGACTCTCCATCTTCGACCACATGAATCATAAAGACATGCTCTTTTGATTCATCCTGCATACGCATTTCTTCTTCTATATGAAAATGGTTAGCCAAATCCTCAAGAGACAGTACTTCTCTCTTACGCTTTAGGGTTCTTTAAGTGTCTTTCCAAGAGGGGGGAAGTTTGTCTACTGTAGAAGACACTATAATCGGCTCATCCATGTGCATGTTGATGGGTTTTGAGGGGGATGGAAAAATAAATTAAAAACAAAAG
>JACYFF010031958.1:58069893-58118831 GCA_017589665.1 Selenicereus undatus
ATGTATATATATATATATATATATATATATATATGTATATATATATGTGTATATATGTGCATGCATGCATGTATGTATGTATGTATGTATGTATGTATGTATATTAAAACAAAACAAAACAGCCCAATGCCAGCATGTGGCACGTGTCAACTTTTTAGAGGTTTGAACTTTTCTTAACCTAATTTTAAACCTAAGTCAAAGCCACATAAATCATTATTTTAATTAAATAAATAAATAAATACCAAAAGACCTTTATTGTTATAAATATGGAATACTACAGATACTGGATACATGATGGTGATAGTTATGGATCTTATTTACTATAAATACCACAATTGTTAAGAAACATAATAATAAAAGATTTTAATTACTTCTACTACCACTACACCCATGTGATCTTGGCACAAATAATGAATTACATAAATAACAAATAATTCGTGAATTATGTGTGAAAATATTATACCTAGTTAACTTTAAAAAAACAGTGGAAAATCGAAAATTTGTTTAGCATATCATTAATTTTTTTTCTTTTTTTTTTTCAATTCACAAATAATTATGAGAGTGTAGTTTTCTACTTAACGTTAAAAAATTATTGAACTTTTTTAATAGATGCTGAAATAATTTTTTCACAAATTACATGAATTACGAACACAATTTGCTGTACTTTTGGCATATGGTTATTACAGTTGGATCAACTCAAAAGTTTTCCATGCATTGCATGGTGTAATGGCCCGAACCTAATTTGTGATAATTACTTTCACTTAATCCACTTTAACAAAATTTGAGCGTGTGCATTTCAATTAAATATTTGAAACTTATATGTCTAGTAAGACTCGAGTGGCATCAATTACCTCGCATTAAGTGAATAATAATGTAGTAATGATCACAAAATTTAGTTTATAAAGGACATGTTTAAGTTTTACTATTTAGGTTAGAGCATTTTAAAATAATTGAGCAAATAAGTAAATAAATAAGTTATTATATCAGTTGAAAAAATAAGTAATTTGGTAAATAAATAAATAAAGTGTAATAGTCCGACCCTAAATCATGTTTATTTATTTGATTAAATTGTGTTACTAATTTTTCGCATTTAATTATCCCATTTCATCATTCCGGTTGGGAGAATTCAATTTTGGGCCCCACTTTGCTATTCGAGTTTCATTTATCGAAACATTTTGGGAAAATTGTTGCTAGGCCTCGATAATTATGATTTAAAGATTACATTATTTTTCATGACATTACAAAAATTTAATTTCGAGCCTTGAAAAAAAAAATTTATTAATCGCTTACGGTTTTGCTTTCTTTTCGAACTCGAGCTCATTCAATGCCAATTTCGACCCAAAGTTGAAGCCCAACAAGTTGTATCACTAACCTAGCTAATTAACCATGGTTTAAGCTTAACCATGGTTACTTTTGAGGAATGAGTTTCAGCCAAGTGCTTTGGGTAATTTGCAACCAAGTAATCAACACTCAAGACTTTCTTTCTTTCTTCTTCTCCTCCTCCACCCCACGGCTGCCACTGCTGCTATTTTCTAGCCACGTTCTGACCACCAAGATAGCCACCTTCCGCCACCCCCATATGCTGCCAGCCGCCATCCCCAACTCCTACCACCATCAAACACTACCTCAATCTTCATATATTCAAGCACAAAGTGAGTAATATCCTCACCTATCTTGTTCTTTTGATTGTGTTTGTGTCTTTGATTCTTGTTTTTGGTTGATCATGTTGTTTATATAGAAACAAGTATTATTTTGATGTTTTGGTTGTTGATTATGCTTGTAAGCAAGTGATATTTGAAGTTGTTCATGATCATGCAAGTTTAGGTGGTGGTGAAGGATTTTGATTGTTTTAAATGAGATTTTGTGATCTTTGGTATTAATAATGAGTACAAAGATCTTTATGGTGATTCATATAAATTAAAGAGTGATTTTAGTGGGTTGTTACATGAAGAAAGGATGAAAGTAGGTGATTTAGGGCTGGGAAACAGACCCAAAATAGGGGTCTGTTTATGAATAAACTGGTATTTCGTGGGACATGGGAAAATTGTGGTTTTTAGTGTAAAGATACCTCAATGAGTTAGATTTCAATGGGCTTAGGAATTACTTAATTCCGAGTTGTATAGACAAAGTTATGACCACTTTACTAAAGACTGCACAGAATATATCGAAACTGGGAGCAGTTTTGAACAGTGGACTTTACGAAAAAAACTAGTATAGATTGGCTCATTGAAAAATTTTATTTTTGGTGTGTGGATATATCAATGAGTTGTCTTTCAAATTCCTTTTGAATTGCCTTAATCCGAGTTCTGTGGAAAACGTTATGGTCGTTTTGCTACGAATGCGCAGATTGAACTGAAATTGTGCACGTCTGTGTTCTACCCTAATTTTAGGAACTTTACTATGTGAATCATGCTTTGTGTCCTAAATAAAGGTTTTAGTGGACATTATAAGCTTTTCAAATTGGGGCTTTACATCTTATTTGGGGGTCGGGAGTGAAAGATATGGATTTTCTAATGCAAACCATCAAACGGTAACATGAGTGAAAATATTTTCAGAAGTTTCTATATAATTATGGGTATTTCAAGGAAATTACAAAGTGTAGTGAGTTCAAAAAGTTTGATTATGTACAGAAGCTTACTTGTGTTGAAAACTGAGTTAAATAAGTATGAAAATGAAATTTGGGAAGTGAACAGTGTAATAACTCAACATCAGTGTCCTTTGGACCAAGTTAGGGTATTATATGAGCTTTTATGAACCTCACAGCACCCCTTATAGCATTAAACCATTTTTCATCCATTTCAGAAGTATTAAACCTTCTATTATCCATTTTAGAAGCATTATACTTTCCATTATCCATTTCAGAAACATCAGAAACTCATATTTCGTTTATTTCAATTGAAACCTTTTTATTATCAGCTCAATCATTCCAATGTAATCTATTTTGTTTCAATTTGTTGTCTTTCAAGTTCAATAACCCTAACTGATTTATTTTTTAGATCATCTTTGTTTAACTTGCCTTATATTGAAGTTCAATAACCCTAACTTATTTATTTTTCAGATCATCTTGGTTTAACTTGCCTTATATTGAATCATTGGAATTGTAGAAGCCTTTTAATCAATCAATTTCCATTAAAGTTATAAATTATGTCAATGAACATGGTTTACTAACTACATTTATGTAACACACCGACCTCACCGGGTCATGTTACACGCCACAGTCTTTCCTGGGGAAAGACTGTTAAGGCAACTTGCTTAAACCCATTTGAAACATAACCTATTGAGACTTAATAATTAAAACTCAAGCCACTATAACATAATTGGGTCTTGAGTTTAACCCTAGGACTAGGAATGCTAGGATTTTCTTAATTTTCTGGGGAAAAACAGGCAAAGTTTTTCCTAAAAACTGACCGTTTTCCAGGCTTAAAGCATTACATTATATCCCTGCAATACATAAAGGTACTAAATAACACCAACAACTCAACGGCTACATGCCGGAGTCTACAACTTTGCGGGCCACTCGCCCGGAGTATATAGAGCTTTCTATTTTCATAAACCTTACAAGAAGATAAATAATTACATAACCTTACAAACATAATCAATATTACATAATCATGTCATAATCAAACCAAGCAAGCCCATCCTTGTTGCACTCCACGCGTCAGTCTCATATCTGTCAATCTGGGAAAAAAGGGGGAAAGTAATGGGAATGAGCAACCATCGCTCAGTGAGTAAACCCTCTCTCCCAAAACATACTTAAAATACATAATAACTTACGAAAACCTTTCGTAATTCATTTTAGTCGAAGAGCTTCCACATAATACATCATATTGGAAACATAAACCAAGCGAAGGAACAGTCATACCAAAAAGCTTAACTTTAGTAGAAATCCTAATGCATTGACCTACCATAATAAAGTTACGTAAACCCATAAACATATCATAAAAGAGGTTTTGCACATAAGTTTCACTTACCAAAAAACATATGTAGTAACTTATTCACGTAAATGAGGATACCAGACTCTTAGAGGTACTTTGTTACTGCCATCCCGAGTCGGCCAAACTCGAGCGGCAACATACGGCTATCCGGACAGTCATCATACCACGCTGAGACATAATTTTCATACTTAGACTTCAGGCGGGAATCAAACCACCATCCCTGAATCTACCATAATGTAACATATGTTATACCAGGCGCGAACTAAGCCACCATCCCTGGGTCTCAGACTTAAGCTTAAAGTTTCTAGAGTAGCTCCTCCACGTATACATAGACATAGACATAACCATTCGCACACATACATACTTATACTTATTCATATATATGTCTTAGGAACTTAAAACATTCATACACATACATACTTAGTAGACAAACATGGTTACAATTATGAACTTAAAACATGAAAACATAATTTTCTTACAATTTTAGCTTTAGGCAAACAACAAGAAAGACCTCTTAAAAACATGGTGAGTATACTAACTCACGATTCAAAACTTGGGTAGTTACTAGCGTGCACTTCAAAGCTAGGATTCGCAATACACAACTCCAGTTACTAGGTGTGACGGTCGGCAGCTAAGGTGGGTCGACTGGGGTTCAAGGCCAGCGGCTGGCTCCGGCGTGCATGGCGGAGAAGCGAAGGAGGAGATGAGGAACTGGGGAGAGCAAAGAACGGGAAGAAGAAGAAGAAGAAGAAGAAGAAGAAGAAGAAGAAGAAGAAGAAGAAGAAGAAGAAGAAGAAGAAAGAGGAGAGAGAGGGGCGGTGGGGGTTTCACGCGTGACGCCCCCCCCCCCCCTCACTTTTCCCTTTTTGTTTTGTTTTGGTTTAATTCTAGCCTAGTAGCCCCACACGACTACAGTCTCCTGATTATTACTCGAGTTCCCGAGCCTTAATCCTAAACCGAAGTCCTAAATATAATTGCGGGTCAGCTTACCCACCCCTGAATATATTTAGGATCGATTTAGTAAATTACAGAACTATTACCAAGGTTCAATAATCTGAACGTATTTGGGAATTGTTTTTGTTAAAACTTCAAGGGGTTGAAGGTTTGTCTTGTTACACAACTTTAGGCAATCTATTTTTTGGGATCCAAAGTTGATAGATCAATAACTTGGGCGATATGGCAGTTGTAGGTTACCAGATAATAAAATAAAATTCTCCAATCCAACAGGCATAATATTCATTAAGCAAGTACGACAAAACTCTGGGTCTCACAATTTATCTATAATTACATTTCTTAAACAGAAATCTATCGTTTTCATCGTGCATAAGTATTATCAAGTGAAATATCATTTTAAAGATTTCAGGTACGTCCATTGCCTGTATCTTTATAAATCATAGTGTATTTATCAACGTTATCATGTTTTGGTAAGTATATCAATGAATCAGTTTACACATTGATTTATTAGTTAATTAGTGACCCTGTCAGTTATCATCTATAGGGCATTCACCATTCAGTTACTCGCGCGACTTCAGGCTAGGTCCCCGATCAGCTTGGCAAGTGTGCACCTATCCATAGATCGTAACAGTATCAAAGGGTTCACTATTAGATAATAATTAGCAGTGCAGTTTTATATTCATCTCATTCCCTGTTTTAACTTTAAATGAATTGCAAATTTGGCCCAATCAGTGTTTCAATGATCAGCTAACAATTCAGGAATGCATGTACTGAGCCTCGGCTCCCAGTTCGAAATTTTTTTCATGTTTTGTTTTAGGCAAATGCTCAAAGAATTGCCCTCATGCTAGCAAATCAGCTGAAGAAAATATGTGAAGCAAGGAAATCCGAATGGATCAGAAGTAATGCAGTATATGCATACTTTAAAGCTGTATTTTGAATTCTTCAGTATATGAGGATGTAGATTACATGGTGAATTATCTTACTATGGTTTTTAAACCTTACATTGGTTAACACTTGATTGTGAATGGATGATCATGTGTGAATGTGTATGGTTGAGGTTATGCTTAACTGTGTTATATATAGCACTCATGTTTCAAGCCTTATTCTTTTGGACGGCAGTAATGCCCCTATCATTGGATTCATCATATTACAATTGAGTGATTTATTAAGGAGAATATAAACAGTAAAACTTGTTTAATTTGGGGTTGTTACATAAAGGAAGAATATACTTCAAAATAAATAAATAAAAAATGACAAAAAATTTTACAGCAAAAAAAACGAAAGAGAAAGAAATAAAGATAGAAAAACCCAATTAAGCGTGCCTCTCTCTCTCTCTCTCTCTGCCTCTCCCCCCCTCTCCCTCTCTGCTTCCCGTCTCCCTACTGCTGTCAGTCAGCCTAACCACCACCTCCTACCGCCACCAGTTGCCGAAAACAACTAGGCATCCCAAGTTACCAAGTTACGTACGATACAGTCATCCCACGAGCCGGTCACTGCCTCCCCCCCCCCCTTCTTTCTTCCTCTAATTCCATCTAGTTTTGAAGTTAAACTTCAATACTCTTTCACCTCCTTTCTCATGTATTTGATTAATTGTCTTCAGTTGATGAAGTTATTGTATTTATTTGGGCTTAGACAAATATTTAAACATCAATTGGGCATTGATTTTGGATGATTGAGATTAAATGGGGTTAAGGTTCGAGTGTTGGATGAAGTTGAGGTTGTTGGTGATGATGGATTTGATTATATATTACACTATGAATTAAACTTATATTCAGCAATTTATGGGTTCTCTTATAGAATATATGGATTAGAAGAATGAAAATGGGGGGGGGGGGGAATTGGATTTCCGGGTTTTGTCCAAATTCAACCACTTTCCTAATTTTTGGGAATGATTGGGTCGGCCAAAAATTCTGC
Organism: Selenicereus undatus; assembly: GCA_017589665.1. Lineage (NCBI taxonomy): Eukaryota > Viridiplantae > Streptophyta > Magnoliopsida > Caryophyllales > Cactaceae > Selenicereus > Selenicereus undatus. The sequence goes on from JACYFF010031958.1 coordinate 58,076,697, forward strand.
CAATTTTACTGTAGGTTGTCTACGACATTTGAAAATTTCTTGAAAATTTTCATGAATTTTGGATATGTATTTTATGAGTTATGAATTTTCGATTAAAACTGCCCTGATTCAGTACGTAATTGTGGCCACTATTTTAATTTGTGTGAAGGATGAGCTTGAAGGAAAATCCTAAAAATTTTACTATAGACTACTTATAATATTTGACAATTTTCATGAACATTTTGTGAACTTTGGACGTGTATTTTATGAATTGTGAATTTTTTAATGAAACTGCTATTTTTAGGGATCGGAAGGCTAGAGTTGATGGATGAAGTTGGGTTTTCATACTAATGGTGTGTGAGCTATGTGATTGAATACTTATAGATATTTTTCCTTTAATTTTGTTTTAATGGAGCAATATTTGAGGTGTCTTGCCATTCTCTTGGGAAAACTTGGTGGTTTATATTGTATTTTAGAGTTTGCCATAGATGAGAATGAAAAAAATGTGAATATGAACACTAAATTGATGGTGATAAAGGAGGGAATCGAAAAAGTTTGGAATTTTAATATACATGTGTATTTTAGGGAACTTATAATTAGGTGATAAATCTGATTGTATTTTCTTTTCTACTAAATGGATTGTATATTGGTGAGCATTAAGAAGGGGCTTTCTTATTTGCTTTAATACTCAACTAGAGGAAATGAAATAAGAAGTTTGGATTAGTGCTAGTAGCAAGTTAAGTAGTGATTATAGCTAACTTATTGAAGACAACAACTATAGGTTCGATTAAAAATTTTATTGGGCTAAAAGTGGAACATTCATTATAGTGTAAAAGCAAGTAAATGCACATTGATATCATACTAGAGTTATAAAGTGAATATCCTCCTAATCCAAAATGGGGTAATGAAAGAGTCATGCTGAAATAAGACAACCCATAAAATGTACTATTTAACCTTACCCCTTTTCAATAACAAATTACTAGGTTTCAAAGGATATTGAGATATTTGTAATGAGTTTAGTTAATATAACTAAGTAAGTAATTATTGAATTTTAAATATGTAAGAAAACATAAAGTGCATAGTGCTTAATTACTAAGATCATGATAATGAAAATTACATGCACTACTAATAATAAAAGATCCACTTTTTGAAATAGAAGCAAGACCACTTTCGTCATTTGTCAAGCCGATAATCTATATCCTATAGGGTTGAGAAAGATTTTAGAACCAGGTACGTTTACTTCTCATACCCTTCAAAAATTAACATGCCTTATATATACCAAAATCTCATAATGTACGACTATTTAATGAATCATTTTCAAGCATTACTTTGCTGCATAATCAAGTGGACCCATCGGATATCAATTATCAGGGTTTAAGCACCAATTCACATATGTGGCTTCAATTTAGGCTTCTCGATTAGCCTAGGAGGTGTGCACCTATTCAATGACCGTGTTGTATATAAGATCTCATCAATTTAGATTCCACTTTCAAATAATAACTAGCATTAACCGTTTTAATATAATTCTCTCTCTCCTCATTTTGAACTAAAATGAATTGAAATGCGCATGCTCACTGGAAAATGAATTTTTGTCTTTACAGTGTAGGAGTAAACGTATTGAGCTTTGACTCATTAATCAAATATTTTGTGTTTTATGTTTCTAGGTAATTAAATAAATTGTGAAGTCCTTGTTGGATAATACTTGAGAGGTGAGAAGACAATCAATGAATTCTAAACAACCTCATAGTGGCATATCATAAAAGTTAAGGGCCATCGAATGTGAGCTTTGTGGGTTGCTAGACTTTTATTTGAGTTTGGACATGTATAAATTGTTCGCTATTTGGTTTTCATATAAGCTAAAGTGTGTTGCAATGTTTATGTTAAATAAGCTAATTGAGCTTTATGCTCTCTAGGATGAAGCTAGCATCTTAACATCATTCTTCCACGGTATTAGTCACTAAAGTTCAGATAACTAAGGTTAACCTCGTGATTATGAGTTAGGCCATTACACGTGGTTCTCGGAAAATAAAACAAAACCTCTTAAACTTTTGGCACATTTTATTCTTACATAGTTTACCTCATTTTAAAAAAAAAAATCATTCTTTATTATTAGAAAATAATAATCGATAATTCATTATATTTTAACAATGCATTATTCCAAAAGTCAAACATTATGTTCTACCAAAAGTCATTTCGTTTTTTTAACAGTTTTTGAATGGTAAGACTATCTTCTTTTCAACACATATTCTTAAGCTTATTGTGATATGTGAAGATTTTGTTGATATGTGAAAATGTGTGATAATTTTGCATTATGTATTTTTCTCAAAGTAAATTTTAACAATATACAAGGAACCATGCATCAAAGTTATTAATTTATAACATGTGCGTACATATTCCATTAAGTTAATCATAATTTATTTTAGTACATAAAAATCTTATAATTTGTGACATGTAAGAACTTTACTTTAAATTCGAAATTCTTAATTTAAAAGAAAATTTTCAATACATACAAAAACTTAAAAACCATTCATGCATCAAACGGCGGGAGGCATACTAGTTAGGTATGAAACCATAATTTTCAACCTTTCGCGTTAAGCCTTTTTTTAGTGTTGGAATCTAAATATTGTCAAACTTTTTTGAGTTCCTTCTTTTCAATTTATCAACTCTTCATTTAGAACTAGCTCTTTTTAACTAATCGTAAATTCGTAAGTATTTAATTTAATCAACTTTTCATTTAGAACTAGCTCTTTTTAACTTATCGTAAATTCATAAGTATTTAATTATACTTGTGCTTGAAAGGAATTGGATAGGGTTGAACAATTTCCAATATGTATTGAATAGTAATCAATGGTGCACAGTATTAGATATTGTCAACAACGTTGAATAACGGCGTTGAATGTTTATAATAAATGTTTATAATGAATTAAAATTAAGAAACTGTTATTTATTTAAAATTGAAAAATTAAACTGCTAAACGGAAGCGAAATTCGTTCAGATAAGGCCCTATTCTTTTCGTGGATAAGTTCCGGGCGTGAAATGGAAAGGAATGGAATGAAGTAGAGAGAAGTGGAACGGAGTGGAACGGAGTGGGAAGGAGTGAATTGTTGTATGCAGGAGCATGAAGGAATGGAATGGAATGGTAGGGAGTGGAAAGGACTGGGAAGGAATAGAGAGAAGTAGGAAGAAGTGGAATTGGGTGAAAGTATTGATATTTGTTTGGGTAATGATTTGTATAAAATAAAATTAACTATAATTAAGTTTTATTGATTAATGTAGATATTATGAGTACATACACAAAACCTATATCATACTCCTAAGAGTACATACTCCCACAAGTCACGTCAGTGTCACATATTAAAAATTGTCTATATTACAAAAGCACTTTGAAAAATTGTATATACTTGGTAAGGGGAAGTACACACTCTTAAGTGTATGATATACATTACTGTACATGCTTTTTTTTTAATGGTTTGTATTATAAACTAATGTACATAGTATAATATTATTTTATTTTTTAATTATTATATGTATACATATTAATTTAGGGCCTATTATTTTCATTGGTAAATCTCATTTTATCAACTTCAACTAATTTCAATTCATTTCTATCAACTTTTATCAACTCTAGTAAAAGTATTTCAACTTCAATCAACTTCAACCTATCATATCTAAAAAAAAATAAAAAAAAAATAAAAACCAACTTAAATCATTCAAATATTCCCATTGTTTTATATTAATCAACTTCTACATTTCATACCAAAAAATATGTCAACTTCTTCCAACTTCTTGTAATATTCTCCAACATTAACCGAGTTCTACTCATCATTCCAAAAACATATCAATTTCAACCTACTTATATCAATCTCAGCCAATTTTACCTATTTACTGACCCTTATTTTTCGACAAAAAGAATATGTCCTTGATGTTATGTTGGTATGTTTGTTATAAATATGAGTATGGTATATTTATGTGAAATAGTTAATTTGAACTTTTTGAAAAAAATAAAAAATAGCTAATCGAAAATTACGAATAATGAATATTGGATTGGTAATAATTAGCATATTGGTATACATAATTATATGTATCATAGAAGGTTTTAAAGTGTAGGAATAAGTGAGAGGGAATGAAAGATCATGAGAAGGAGTGCGCGGGAATAAAAGAGAGTTCGAAAACATGATATTTATCTTTAAAAAGTAAAAAAAAAAGTGAAAAAAATAAGAAGAATCGAAGGCCCAAAAATTTTCGTACTAAGGCTCCGTTTGATTCTTAGAAAATTTGGCGGAAAAAAAAGTTGAAGGAAAAAAAATGTGAAGGAAAAAAATTGGGCGAAAATAAGTTTTTTTCTTTTGTTTGAATTGAGGAAAAAATACAAAAATTTGGATGAGAAATTTGAATGTTGATGAACTACTTGAATCATGTTGATGTTATCTAAACAATGTGATGTTGGAGAAGGTTGGGAATTTTCCTCAAACTTTCCTCATAATTTTGTGAGAAAAATTTTATCACTTGTTTCTAATAATTTTTTCACCTAACTTTCCTCCATTTTTTTGTGATTTTTTTTAAACTAAACACAAAAAAAATAATTATTTTATTTTATTTTATTTTATTAAATTTTTCAAAATTTAAACAGAGCCTAAAAGAACAGGGCCGAAGAACGCCAAGAAAGGGGAAAGAGACCCAAAATTAAAATGGAAGGGAAGCAATTCAGCAAAAGAGGAGGCAATGGTATATGACGTGATGATGGACTGATGGTCATCGTCCAGCAAAAGTAAATCTCGTAGCCCCATGCAATGCAACGTATCCTTGCCCATTGGATCCTCACCAAATTCCGACTTTGGAGGCTCAAGGTCAAACTATAGTGGTCCCACACCTTTAATCTGAAATAACAACAATAATAATAATAATAATAATAATAATAATAATAATAATAATAAGCAAAATAACAAACATTTGATTGCAAGCCACTTAAACAGTATCTTATTTTTATTGAAAATGTATATTATTACGTATTAAATTAGAAAAAATAATATGATAGAATAGTGAAATGATGTCAAAACTTACTAATTATATAAAATTATTCTTTTATACATAATTTTTCATATTTACAAAATTACACATATAATATGCCTTCATGAATAAAGTTGACCCGATTAGGATGTCAATTTTTATTTGTTGGCATAGTCAATAAATATTAAAACTTTACAACTCATAATAAGTTGTAATTATTAAAAATTTGATGATGTTAAACATAAAACACATTAATTTAAATTAAGATATGACATTTAAAAATATGTTATGCAACACACGTATCACCACCATAATAATAATAATAATTGTCATTGTGGGGCCCCCCCCTCCCCCAAACCCCCCCCCCCCCCTCATTGTCTCCCTTTTTATCTATATATTTATTCTTCCTCAAATTTAATCTGCACATGCAATTTCTCCTCCGGAGATAGACTCCACTGGGAGCAAGGGCCCGCGTTTATCAATCATGTTTGTGTGTGATACTACCCAAAAAAAAAAAAAACAAACAAAACAAAACGGAGGATTAAAATTTAGAAATATAGAAACGTCTACCTAAATAAATGTGAAGTCAAATGACGAAAGCTAACCTGTTCAAATGGAATTTAGTTTGGTGATTGTATGCGTTCATAAAGTACTTTCTCTATCTCATATTTATTGTCAAAAATATAATTCTCTCTAGTAGTCTACATTTTCAAGCAAATACAAATCTTCTTAGTGGTTATAAACTTTTTTCGATAATATAATATTTAATACTTATTTTTACACATTTTCTAAATTTTATTATGAATATCGTAAATAAAAATATTGAAGAAAATCACCATATCTTCACATTCTTCCTAAATTGTGATTAAACTTGGCAAATGGATTACTCAACCCAAGTTGACCAAGCCGGCTTAATTTCAGGTTAACTCACATTTGGTGTGATAGCAATAAAGTCTCAGCTAATGTTACGAGTAAGGATTGTAAGTTGATCCATACTCTTTTATCAATAAATTCAATAATGAACAACAGTCTTTGGTCTATTGTATGTTTGGATTAGGTCAATTTCAGTTCATATTTGTGTAAATAAATAATCAACTTGAACAATTTGTAAAGTCATCCAAATAAACATTTGTCTCACTACATCTAGCTCATGGTAAGAGATCTCTTATGTGAAATTGCCGTACGTACGAATTTGTGTGATAAGAATCATAGACTGAACAAGTGAATGTTCTTTAAAACATCTCAATAAAAAATTTAAGGTTACGGTTAAAAGTTTAAGAAAGATTTTTATATTTTAATACACTTCTTCACGTAAAGTACCCTGTAGGATTTATTGAGATATAAATTTGGGGTATCTCGTTCAAATGGCTCTAATAACATACTCCATAACCATCTAGCCAAGAGCTCTAGCTTATAGTTGAAGGTTTAATACGAAAAATTTCTATTCTAAAGCAAAGGTTAATGGAGAAAATTATTCAATATTTATTATTTTATTCTCTATCCAAAAATGGAAAAGATCATGCTTTTTTTAATTTCTGGTGGAAGAATAGCATAATTAAGTAATTATACTATTAAAATTCTCTCATATTTTTTCTGTTAATTTAAAAAAAAAAAACCTTCGGTCGCATATAGTCTCTAAACCACTTCATACAGTAGTTCAAACATGTACCTACAACTAGACCTGTCAAAAATTGATCTGACCCAAAAATCAGACCCGAATCCGCCCGAAAATTTTGGGTTTTAAACATGATTTTCTCGACCCGAACCCGAAATAAACCGAACCCGAGAAATCCGCAAATTAGCGGGTCAAACCCGACCCGAACCCGAACCCGCCCGCTTGACCTGAACATTATATCCTTAGTTTTTTATTTTTCTCTAATTTATCTCTTTTAACAATAATGGTTAGTCATTTTTATTGAGTACTTTGAAAAGATATTATGTAATTATTGCATCTATTTACAAATTAAACAATAATAACCTTATTTTTTCTTCTCCATTCTCTGAAAATAAAACCATACACAACTTTTAAATGAAAAAACGTTCAAAATAGGTATAAAATTGCATGGAATAACTATCTAATCTTTTTTAAAAAGTTAATTTAAAAGAACACAAGCATTAAAGATGCGAAAGTCATACTATTATATAGTTAGTTAAACAAATCTGTCTAATTTTTTTAAAATTAATTAATTTGTAATAATTTAAAATTTTGATGTTATAATTGCAAGATAATATCTTGTACTTCTTTTATTTAATTTTATTTGGTTTTCGTTTTGACTAGTCTTGAACCATGATATTAACGGTAAAAAAACAACTAGCCGTATTCGTATTGGGTCGGTCCATTAATAAAGTTTTACCTGATTGGACCTTGGTAGGTTAGTTAATAAAAATATTAAATTATTAAATAGATTATTAGCTGTGAAACTGTTACAACCCATTAAAATGCTCTAGACGGGCTGCCCAATAAATGGTCGACCCACTATTAACCTTCTTTCAATGTACAGGTCAATCTGCACAAAATTAAGTGGAGCTTAATTCTTTACCCACCCATACAAGATGTTCATATATTATAATAAAATATTTTAATATTTTAATATTCTTTTGAGAAATTACAATTATTATGCATTTTCATTAAATAATGATAATTTTGAGTAATAAATATGCAGAATTTTTGATTTTAAAAAAAGAAAAATAACTCATGGAAAAAACGCTGTAAACCCGTTGGGTTGATCCGAAACCCGTAAAACTGAAATACACCCAACCCGTATTTTGCCTGAACTCGAAATACACTCGACCTGTATTTTGTCCGAACTCGACTACACCCGATCCGTATTTAATCTGCCTGTCTGAACTAATAGGTCTACCTACAACAATGTTGACAGAACATTTTAACGAATGAATTTCACTAAACTTCTATTTCGTGATCTATGGACAAACAGAAAGTAATATTATCAAATATAACATGATAGATTCATAGCTGGCTTGTGTGTAAATTAAATTTTGGACTGTGGCAGTGTCCAACCTAAACCCGTCATCTCATTGACATTTTGTACCCCGAAAAGTAACTGGCATCATCGAAAAGCATTTTTAATTGCCCCCAAAAAGCAGTACCGTTTCTTCACAAGTTTGGGCAGAATTCCTTAAAGTAGACTTTTTCCCCGCCGAGTTCCTCAACTTTTTGTATGATTGTAGAGTCACAGTATAATTGTTTTTCAAAAAAGTCACGAATAAAGATTGACTAGGGAGAAAATGTATGAGGTTTTTGTCATATGTCCAAAAGGAGAGTTTATAATTAATTGCAATATCTTGCTAACAGTATAGAGTTCGCGCAGTTACTATTTTGTTTTTCGAGGGAATACAGAGACGCAATTACGAAAGGCAAGCTATCTTTAAATAATGTCAAGTTTTAATTTTTTTATAGATACATTTTTTTTTCCTGAGGAGTTGAGGAGTTGATGAAGGTAACTAGTTAAACTTAATGTTTTTCACTAAAAACATTTAATTAAATTTAATGTAAATATTAAATATAAGGTCATTTACTTAATATCAACAAGGATCATATAAAAAATAAAGAAAAAGTCAAACAAAATGGAAATAGAGTAAAAATTAGAAATATAAACACTTCTCGACCTATATGGAGTTTTGTAAGATTGTATGAAAAGAAAAAGGTACATGAACAAGCTTTTGATGATTTGCGAGACTTGTATCAATCTACCTATAGAGAGATTTCCTAAATTATCAAGGCCACATTAGGAATGTAGAAAAGTTAAATTTAAAAGGTTTTTTTGTATTTAGTTTTTTGGATTTAGTTTTTGGATTTTTTTTTTTTGAAAAGCATTTGTTATATCAATAACACTTAAAATAAATAAAAGACTAAGTTCATGTAATGTCGCTGATTATAACATTCATAAAGTATTATATATATTCTATTATATTTAATTGCAATAGTTTATAATGGTAATACTATAAACTTATTTCTATTATACAGTGGTGTTCGATTCTCAGTGGCTACCCATGAGGGCTTTGTCAGTGTCAAGCTGTAAGAGCCCCTTTGTACACCCATTAGCAACATTACAAGAATCGGATCGGACCAACCGGTAAGTTTATGAACCGGACCATGCATGGTCCGGTCCGTTAAGGGCCATTAAACCCCTAATTAATTGGATCAGTTAAGAACTGGTCAAAATTCGATTGAACCGGCTGATTTATCCATTACACTGGTGGTTTGACCTAGTTGAACTGCACCTCCTCTCCTTGCCTATGTAAAAGTTTGCAGAAATTGCATTTGCTGAGAATTGAACCCATGACACTATACTTCAACATAAGTTTCCCTCTGCTTCAGTACACTAGCTGTACAAAAGCCTTTGTATTTTAACCTTTCTCATTAGTTTTTTATATTCCAAGCAATAGCATGCATCTTTTTTTTAAGGATGAAATTTTTTATTATAGTATTAGAATATGATAATCAATAGACTGAAAATGCATAGTTGAAAATAAGCAATGGTGTTTGCTTTTTTTTTTTTAAATGAAAAGTGAATCTAATAATGCATAATTAATTACCATAAAATTGCTACTATTTTTTATCTACATGTGATAAAGTTGTTTATATTTTTTGAAATCAGGGTCAATTAATTTAATTCAGTACAACTTATCCAATCGATTTAACTCGGTATAGCTGGTCTGATCGATTGAACCATCAAATCATTAACTTCACCAGCTTACCAACCGGTTCAATTCTGACAACCTTGTCCATGAGAGTGTTAAGGCTTGCCCATGAGAGTGTTAAGGCATTTGTACGCATCCGATGTGGGTATCAAACTCCAATACAACTTTTGATTTTTCATTTTAAAGGTTGTCACATCACGCTATAGAATTTGGGGAGAATCCAGTGGAGGAAGCTGAAATTCGAATTCACCAAATTATGACAACTAGTGAATCTGAAAAGCCACCAGGGTTTGAGTTGAGAATATCCCAACTCAAAGGAATTTGAATGAGCAAATGAGGCAAGACAGGAAGGGGAACACCAAAAAAAAATCCTCAAGAAGAAGATTGAGTCAACCTAAAAGGCAAGGCTCAATCGCAATCAGAAGACTGAAAGTGTTGGGACTACAGAGAGTCAAAAACAGTTAGCCAATGAATCATTGGAGGTTGGTAATTTTCTAGGGCTTGTAGTGGTGGATAACCAAAAAGGAGCTTTTAGAATAATTACAAGATCTCTAAAAAAGTCACAAAAGACTGCAGTTAGGAAAGACGAGGATTAACTCTTGGTGAGACATCATGGAAACTTAGGGATTATATGATGTGATCTGAGGTGATATTGTAACTGGAGGTGTTCCTGTAGCCTGGAATTGGATATATTCAGGATACAACTCAAGAATTTTCCTTGAAACATTTTATCAAACAGATGGTGGGCACTTTGTATACAATTTTCATGGCACTGGTTTGTAGAGGATTTGGTGGAGAAAAAGTAGAAGTAGAGAGTTTTGAGGGGTTCACATAGTTCACTACAAGAAAAGGACCAAATAAATACAGAATCAGCGACGGAATTTTAACATCAGTGACGGAATACGGCTGTCGGATTTTCGCTCGTCATTGAGTGCCCGGTGACGGAATTTCAAAATTTCGTCGTCAATGGCGGCGGATTCAACCACAGAAATTGCGATATACTTTTTTTGGCGGGGAAAATTGACGGGGCAGGGGGTGGCGACGGAATTAGGTATTCATCGCCATCAGCGACGGAATCAGAGACGGAAATTCCGTCGTTGATAGCGACGGATCTTGCATTCCGTCACCCACCCCTGCCCAAAAAAAAATTTCCATCTCAATCCGTCGCCATTCTGTTGCTAGGTTTGTCTTTTTTTAAAAATAAAATCACTTATTTTTGATCAATTTCGTAGATACTATTCAATCTTAGCAAGAAATTTACAAGATCTTCGCACTCAATTAACATCCAATGGCTTCGAATATGATTTCATTCGAAACGTTCTCAACAATTTCAAACCACACAAAGGTGGAATTTCATATCCAACGCAACACTTCCAACCAAGGGTTTTCAATTCACAAATCACAAGTTCAAAACAAAGTCTCATATCACAGACCACAAGTTCCAAACAAAGTCTGTACATATCACAAACACAAATCCAAGCAAACCAGAAGTTGCCAGTAATTGAGAATGAAGTTATATATATGTTTGCAGAAGAGGGTGAAGCAAGCGCCAAATGAGAGGGGAGTGAAATAAGTACCAGGGGGAGGGGAGTGAAATAAGCAGAAAGGGGAGGGGAAGCAAGCAGCAAGAGATGTACTTCGTGAAGAATCAAGTAGAAGAGCCACCAGCTGAAGGAAAACTGCAACCAAGTCAATCACCAAGGTGAGGATCTTCCTCTTCCTCTGCCTCACCATCTTCCTCATTATGTTGCTAGTGATGAGTAATGGTGGCTGAGATCCCGAGCCAGACGCCTGTTGCATTTGAAAGAAAGCTTGCAGGCATTGATCGATACTCATCATTTGTTGGCTCAGTTGTTGGTTGCTTTAAGTGCGCAATTTGTTGGATTCCTCCAGTTGCTTACATTTCTCCATAACCAACCGGTAGCTTTCAGCTTGTGAAGTTAGCTCACCCCCCAAGTTGGTTATTATACCCCTTAAGTCATTGAGCTCTTGTTGCGATGGCGTAGAACCGGTACCTGCTGATCCATGACAGGCATTTCAGTGAAGTACGCATTAATATTGCAATTAAGTAAATTCAATGTATAACCATGATCATTAAAACTTTAATATGAAAACTGTACCGGATCTTTGAGTGGGACTGAAGCAACTGGATTCCCTCATGTTGATAGCCTCATAACCAATGCCATAAATACGACCCTTCTTGTTCTTGAACGTTTTCACCCACAACTCATTTGGGTTTGAAAATGGTTGATTTGGATCTTGAGAAGTGCTATCTCCGGTCCCTTTAGAGTTGATAACATTTTGAAAATCACGTTCAAAGGATTCCTACAATACCGCAACATGCGCACGAAATCATGCATACTATAATTACTTAAAATAAAGTATACAAGTTCATGTTGAACTACCAATGAAGATTGGGAATAGCTAATTGCTTACATATGTGTGTTGTGATTTCTTGTTAACCCAAGGGGCATCTTCTTTGCCCTGGAGTTTGTAAGTGCGACTGAATAATTCAACAATGGTGGACTCCGTCCCAAGTTGTTCCCTCTATGTACGTGCCACAAAGAATGATGTCAAGCACAACACAAAATACAGTATTAAACTTAAACAAATACGTAGCAAACATTAATTCATTTACTAGACGCCGCCTATGCTCATGCATAGGGATCGAGCCACACGTGTGGAGAGATGGGTCACCACTTTCTGGAGTTCTCAGTCGGTTCTTCTGGGCTGTTTCACGCAATTTCTTGTAATGTTCATTCGCCTAGTGCTATTGGAATCCCTCCCATTGAGCATCACTGAGCCAAACAGGCTTCTTGTTATGCCGCCTTGCTTTGCCAAAGAAGTCCCTCAAGCGTGCATTGCTTCGGTTTTCAAAATTCCTTCTTATACGATCCTCATGGACCGGATCCCAAGTAAACCACTTCTGCAATTATTAAAACAAAAAACACATCAAATAATTCAATAGTACTTTATTACGTTCCCAGAAATTGTTAATACGAAGTCACTGTAGTTACCTTCAACTCTCCAAACCACAAATCTCGTACTGGTTTGGGCACTTTGCTCCAAGTAGGTCAAGCTCCGTCAAATTTGCTTTGAAATACGAGCGAAATCCTACTAACAGCACCATCATTGGTGAGAAACCTAATTGAACATAACACATCAAATTCATTACTTGCCATGCAAAATTCATGTAGTACTTCATAAGATATAACAATTGAAGACTTACCCGTTACCATCTAGCTCAATCCAAGTCCTAGCTCGAGTGCTCCCATGACTGGATTGTGCTTCACTTTCACCACTTGCAATGTTATCTTGGGATTGGTTTGTGTTAGGGTGAGCGGGTTGGGGAGTGGGCTGCACAGTGTGAACAACATAGGGGTTTGGAGGAATGTTGTAGGCAAATTGGCCGTACATGGTGCTTTGGTTGAGAATGTATGAGGTCTGATGATGGAAAGCCCCAAATGAGGGAGGCAGTGGTCCTGAAATACTTGATATGTAAGCAGCCATTGTGGCTCCTAGCTGAACTGGTATATGAGATACCTAGGGGGAAGACGGATCAATGTCCCTTGCGGTCGGATCTACGGCAGAGCTCCAACGCCCTCATCCTCTACCTCGAGGGGAGGACTTAGCTCGACGAGAACTTGAATCCATACCTGAAATAGGTGACAACAAAGCCAAGGACAAATATATAGTGATTGCACATATAAACCGCTTTCCTCATACATCATAATAGGTACGTAGGTTACACATATTTTCCAAAGCTCATTCATACAATATAGGTAAAGTCACAACCAATTGTTTGACATGCAAAGTACTCAAATACATAAGAATTCATAAACCACTCAATCATCTGCATCCTCATCGTCATCTATGTCATCGTCATCATCATCATACAAATGCAAATTTTCTTCAGCTTCATCTGTTTCATTACCGTCATCCCACTTCCCCTCTTCATCATCCTCATCATTCTCTACCTCATATATCTCGTCATTACTCTGATTGAATGAAAACCCTATTTCATCATTAACATCTTCCGGTGGTACATTTTCATCCACTAATGATGCAAGGATGATGTCATTCACAGGTTCGACAATAGTTGTCATGTCCGTTTGTTGGTACGCAATAGGTAGAGTATACTGGTGATCCACTCTCGACCTTGGTTTGGTTGGTATGACAACATGCCAATTTGCCCTATCCCTTGAGCGATCTGCATGTGGCATGAAGTATACTTGTGATGTGGTGTTTGGGAAGATAAATGGGTCGTACTTTCGGTACCTTCTTGTACGGTGGACCTCAATAAGGTTGCTTAATTTATGAGATAGTGTCCCACGATTCAATGTGGGGTCGAACCACTCACAACTGAAGAGCACACATCGTTTAAGTGGCTCGCCTATGTACTCAATTTGGACAATATCCTTCAGTACACCGTAATAATCATTCTCAATATTGCCTTCCTCAGTGCCACAAACACCAACATTACAATTATATGTTCTCTTCTCGACACTTCGTGCTTCTGTGTGGAATTTGAATCCATTTACTCTATATGCTATCCATGTCGACACAAACCGCTTTGGCTTCACAGTCAATTGGCTCAAGGAGCAATGTTTGTCGGGCTCGAATAGTTGAATATAATGCACTAAAGGTGACATAACATGTGGTTTTAATTAATACAATGCACCTAATTAACTGTTATGTTAAAATTTTAAATAAATGAGTTAGAATACTTACATTCTCACTAAACCAATCAGCGAAATGAGTTTCGATGATGGTGTCGACATCTGCGTCGCTGACATTGGGACGTGCAGTTTTGACTTGTTCTGTGAAAATTCTATCACATTTTATAAAACCTATTAATATACTTGCGTTCTGAATGATAAACTCAATTGGAAGTGAAAATTCCACTCACCCTATATAAGGTTTAACTTCATCACAATTTAACAGCACGTGAAGATGGACAACAACATATTCGGCATTTGTGAGATACCTTGCAGTGCAAACACGGACATAGTTGAAAAATGATTAATATGTTCATCGTCATCCTCATGTCTCTTGCACCTAGTGCGCATAGAGGGCACATTAGAGCTGAAGTAATAGGAGGCGAAGAATGTCCTCTCTGCCTCTAGGTATGCTTCTGTGATTGAACCTTCAGGACACGCTTGTTGCTTTATCTTTTTCTTCAATCGGCCAAAGAACCTACCAAATTCACAATTGCATGCACTTTTAAGTAATTCCACATATAAGATTTGAGATAAGGTTTCATCGATTATAGTATAATTTACCTCTCAAATGGATACATTCATTGGTATTATACTGGACCACCTAGTTGAGCCTCTTCTACCAAATGCATTGGCAGGTGCTCCATTACATTGAAAAAACCAGGAGGAAAAATGGCCTCCAACTTACACAAAGTGATGACAATGTTACGATGCAATTCCTCAAGCATATCCTCCCGCAATGTTGTTGTGCATAAGTTTTTGAAGAACTGGCTTATTTCAATAAGAGGTTTCAACACATCATCGGGGAGCACACCAAATGCAATTAGTAAAAGAGTCTCTATGAAGACATGACAATCATGACTTTTCATGTTGTTGAACTTAGTCTCATTAGGATCCACGATTTTCCTCAAATTAGAGCAATATCCATCAGGCATTTGAAGCTCCTTCGCCCATTCACACAACTCTCTTCGTTTATCCACAGGAAATATGAACTTCGCTTTTGGTTTAACCGGCTTACCACTTGGGCCTGAATGTAAATGTAATTCTGGTCTATCACATATTTCTGCAACATCCATTATTGATTTGGCATTGTCCTTTGTTTTTCCATGAACATCCATAATAGTGTTGATAATGTTCTTGAAGAAGTTCTTTTCAATGTGCATCACATCCAAATTATGACGGAGCAGTTGGTATTGCCAATAAGGAAACTCCCAGAATATGCTCTTCTTTGTCCAGTTGTGCTCATTTTCCTTAAATCCTGGTATGACAAAGTCACCATTTGTACTTAGCATTGGATAATCTTTCACCTCGGCATAAAGTTCTTCTCCAAATAGTCAGCGAGGAGGACCCCCTGTAATAGTTCTGTCTTTCCTAAATGTTGTTCTATTTCGTCTGAACGCATGATTCCTTAGCAAAAAACACCAATGACAGTCAAACCATGAGAATTTACATGCATTTCTCAATGTCAAAGCCTTTTGCTGTTTCATACATACGGGACATGCCAATTGGCTATTAGTATTCCATCTAGACAACACTCCATATGTGGAAAAATCATTGATGGTCTACATAAGTGCAGCCTTCATCTGAAATGTATGCCTCGTAGAGATGTCATAAGTCTCAACTCCAATATCCCGCAACTCTTTCAACTCATCAACAAGAGGTTGTAAATATACATCTATCTTGTTCTTGGGATTTTTGAGCTCGAGGATTACACAAGTCAAGAACATAAACAGTATGGTCATACACATTTTAGGGGGCAGGTTATAAGGTGTAACGACCACCGGCCAAATGGAGTATGATCTTGAAGACAATGTGTAAGGATTAAATCCATCAGCACATAAGCGAAGCTTCACATTCCGAGGCTCTGCACCAAATTCAAGGTACTTGGCATCGAAATGTTTCCATGCTACCCCATCTGATGGATGACATAAAACACCGTCCTCACGTCGATGTTCATAATGCCATTTCATGTGCTCTGCACTACTTCTTGATGCATACAACCTCTGCAGTGGAGGTTTTAACGGCAAGTAATGCATCCTTGAGTATGACAATGGATTCTGATTCCTTTGTTGTGACATTTGCCTCTTCCATCTTGAATGACCATAAAACTTGCACGCATTCAGATTTGCATTCTCCTTATAAAATAGCATGCAACCTTTCTGACAACAATCAATTTGGACCACATCGTTGCTGAGATCTTTAACAACCTTCTTCGTTTGCCCATAGTTGTTTGACACGCGATTGTTAGAGGGACACATCTCTTTCATTAATTGAACAACTTCATTGAAACAATTTTGAGGCATATTATAATCAGATTTAATATTCAACAGTCTCACCGCCGCAGATAGCTCACTGTGGGTGGAGCAACCATCATATAAGGGTTGTTGAGCAGTTTGAACCATATTATAAAATGGTTCTCGGTAAGTGCTTGACCCCTCTTTCCTTATATTTTGATTTGCTATTATAGCATCATCAACCATGTCCTCCATCCGATCTACGTAGGATTCAGAATAGTCATTATTAACATGACTTTCAGGAAGTTCACTATTTGAATACCCATAACCATATTCCTGAGATTCTATTTCCCCATTACTTATCCAAAACCAATACCCTTGCACAAAACCCTTACACATAAGGTGCATCTTGACCTCATCAGGTGTCAAGTACACCATATTTCTGCATTTCGCACAAGGACATCTATACTTTCCCCCATTCAGAAACTCTGTCTGTGTACGTACAAATTGATCGAATTGGCTTACTCTATCTAGAAATTCTTGCGTATAACCACTATGATTAGGTAGTAATTTATTATACATCCACCTACAATGTGAAGGACCATTCATATTCTGCTCAAATAACAACAACCACATAAGGTATTTGATAAGAATTAATTTTAATCAAAATTATAATAATTACATAAATTACGCAATTATATATTATGTATGTTTACTTTAAAATTTTCACATGCACAAAAAAAAACTTATAAATTTCGATAAATATACTTACATTCTCACGAATATCACAAAACTAATAATTTATACATAGTTGAACACTTTATTCTACCAACATATATCAAATTTCAACTTAAAATTACCAAATCTAAGTGTACATTGCATTGGGCGAAGTCTTTAAACAAATATGAGCTATAACTTCATACGAACATCACATTTGAACAAAATTATAAACTAAAGCATCTCAATCCACCAACATATCATCTTTCTAGTTCACATCACCAAACCTAAACCCTAAATTACATTGACCAAAATCTCCAACCAAATTAGATCAATAACCTCACACAAATACCACATTTCAACGACATTATCAATTAAAAAATTTCATTCCATCAACAAATGAAATTTCAACTTCAAACTACCAAACCTCAACCCTAAATCGCATTTGCCAAATTTCTGTGATGAATTAGAGCAATAACCTAACACAAATACCATATTTCAACAACATTATCAATTAAACCATTTCATTCCACCACCATGTCAAACTTTAACTTCAAACTACCAAATCTAAACCCTAAATCGCATTTACCCAAATCTTGCACCAAATTAGAGCAATAGCCTCACACAAATACGACATTTCAACATAACTATGAACTAACTATGAAATTCTAACAATTTAATACAAAAATTTGTAGAAATTACAACTAATTTAGTTGAAGAAACTTACCTCAAAGTTGATGAAAACCACTGGGCAAAGGGGCAGTAGGCGAGGGGTCGGTGGCAGACGGCGGCAGCGGCGGGGGGAAGGGCCGGCGATGGCTAGGCGGTGGTCGGACACAGGTGGGGCCGATTCGCCACTCTCTCTCTGTCTTGGAAGGCTCGGCGAAAAATGAAACCAGAAACGAGTTCTGATTTCATTTAACCGGGCCGGCGATAGAATTTCCGTTGCCAGCCCGGTTTTTTTTAAAATAAGTTCGAAAATTTTTGGGGGCGACGGAACACTATCAAATATGGCGATGGATTAAATTTTCCGTCGCCATATTTGTCGCACAATCTGCCTTTTCTGTAATACTGTTTCTCAGTTGCCGTTTCCATCGCCAAATCTGTCGTTAATTTTTTCCGTTACTGAATTCCGTCGTTAAATTGAACTTTTTTAATAGTGGTTAGCAAGAGGCTGTTTTAGGCTTTTCGCCTTTGGTTTTGGGGTTCCTCAGATCAAGCTAGGTTAGAAATGGAGGAGTTGGAGTATAGATTGCAGTGGCGGTTTTGATGTTTGCTGTCTGGGTTTGTGTATTAGAAACAACTAGAGCTCGACGGTTTTGTTGAATTGGATTGATGCTCAAGGAAAAGGAGTGGCTGATTTGCTTATGGTACTATAATAGTGGATGGGCTTCGGGAAAATGGCACACAAAGACAAGTGAACAAAGTAGCTGTTGTACTTGCTTGGAACTATAAGTCTCCTTTGCTCCTTTATGATTTTATTTTGCTATAGTGGATGAATAGGCTCAAGTTGCTGGTGTCCTCATAGGTGATGATTATTGTCTCACATTGCCAAGGATGAGCAGTTGATAGCTGAATATTGAGCATAGATCTAGATTTAGTTTGTAAGCTTTTTGATTTGTACTGTATTGCTTCAATCGTTTGTTGTTTTCTTCTATTATATAGTCTTTAGCCGTTTGGCTTAATAATAATCGGAAAAAAAGGTTGTCACATCACAAAATATAATATGCTCATTGTTGAAATCCTTGACTAATCGTTCTCTTGGGTTTTCTTTGCATGTCCATGCAGATTGGCTGCTCATTTCTCTTTCTTTCTCCCTCTCTCCCTCGCGTTTAGCCTCGCAGCAGTTTTTAAATTCAAGATGGACTTTAATCCCACAAAGAAATATTTCTTGCGCAAAGTAAAAGAAAAAAATTAATAGTATATTACTTTAGAATGTTTGGTACGTCTTCACGTGCATTAGCAAAAAATCGTATCTGTTGGGCTGTAACGTCAAACATTCCATCTGATATGGATCCATCAAAAAGGATCTTTGTTTTCACAATTCCAAAATGAAGTCTAACATGATAAATAATTGAATGCGTAGTATGATATTGTATTATTTACGGAGGACTATTCGGCATTTGTGCAGAGGTCTTGAGGTGCTGTTCGACTTCTTCAAAAAACATATGTAGTGCTGGCAAAAAAGTTTGGATTCGGTTTAAATTTGGGTTGAACAAATTGGACAACATCAAAATTTAAACAAGAAATTGATGTCTAATATTCGGTTTTTTCCGAGTCGGACAAATACAAAACTAAATTCGGGTCAAAATCGGATTCAGACAATAGAAATACGAAAACTGGTGTATCTGGATTTAAAATTTGAACCAAAAATTCATGATTGTACTCGATTTTTTCCGGATAAGACGAATTCGGATATTCGGATCAGACAACATTTTGTTAGCTCTAACATATACATAAATTTTACTTTGTAAATGATATTCTGTACAGAAAAAAAAAAAAATTAAAAAAACTCCTCATGAAACATATTAAGAGCAACATCTAAGGATTTTTCTTTTACTGAATGGTAAGCGGATCACCCCCCCCCCCCCCCCACCACCCCAAGTCCCTAATTCAGTAAAATTTAGCGGACTACAACAGCACAAGGGTAAGGAATCACCTAAGTTCAAGCAACAACTCATGACTGCCACCTACCCACACAATTTTTTACTCACATTGCTGCCTTCAGGATTGAACCCAGGCAACAAGGGAGGCGCATGGAAGTGTTTGCCACTCAAGCACATACCTCTTCGGCCAGAGCAACATCTAAGGTATCAACTCTAAACAGTCAAAAAACTGACCGGAGGGATAGAATCAATATACGAGTCATTCATATATATATATGTATATATGTGTGTGTGTGCGCGTGCGCGTGTTTGTGTGTGTGTGAACTCATAGATTACTATTACTTTACAATGATTAATAGTAGATAATGGATTGATGGGTGTAGGGGTGAGTGGTTCTGAGCACCCACTTAAAAAATTGGGAACCGGAACCTCAAACAAGTTCCTAAATTTTGTTAACCGAAATCAGAACCTTAGGTTCCAATTCCAATTCCAAGGTACCCGCCATGCCTACGTTTAAATTTTAGGATCTAATAAATTAAATTTTCCTACTTATTTGGAGGGGAAAGGGGATGTTTGATCTTTTCTTGCCTTCATCTTCGATCTTTGCATAAAAAAGAAAGCTAATATATTAAGTTTGTATTTTTTTTTTATCTTTGTTACGTGAAAAATATTATCATCCATCTGTCAATTAGTAGTAGAAAATTAATTGATATTATGTTAGATTCGCTATATGAAAAGTCAATTTTTGTAAGGGGAAAAAAACAAATAGAAAAAGAATAGAGAAACAAAAGAAAAACTAGAAAAAAAATTTAAAAAAAATTATTTTCCTTTATCTAAACAGGTAACAGGTTTCGGTTCCGAGAATTTTTTTGAGAACCGAAACCAGAACTGATTAGACCGGTTCCTCTTTTTTAAGAATCGGAACTGTTTAACCAATTCTGAACAGGTTCTAGGGTATTAAAAGCCTTGCTCACTCCTAGATGGGTGCACAACAATTTCCTAGATGGTGTGTTACACAAATTTCTACATGAAGAATGGGACTTTTCTCATTGTGCTTCACACATTGATCAACATACACATCCCTTTGAACCAAATCTACTTCTACGTCTTCCCCTGGCCTCCTAGGGAGCAGCCTAAGGGTCGTGTCCAACACTAAAATATGTGGTCATAGGCCATCTCTAGTACCATATTTAGATGTTTCGAGACATTGGTCTATAAATATAGTACTTAATTAGTATACTTATAAGATCTACAAGAATACAAATAACCCTCAAATCTCTACATGCATTTTGAACGTGATTTGTTCCCTCAAATCTCTACCTGCATTTTGAACATGATTTGTTTGCATGCAAGTTAAGTCATATGGGGAAGTTTTAGGAGATCGTTCATTCTAAGAATGCTCCAAATTAGTTCACTTTTAAAAAACAAGACTTCAAATCGAGGGGCAATTAACTCAAGAGTTTCTTAAAATTCTAAAAAAGCTGGGATACTTTAATAATGCAATTATTAGTGTCAAATTCCTTACTTTGTGATCTGTATGTTGATAACCTAACTTTTCATAAGCAAAATTTATTTTCCATTATTTTCACATAGGAAACACTCTCAAGAAAACATGAATTTTGCATTGCCCGGTAATTTTAACTGGAAGCATTTCTAATGTTTACTTCATCTTTTAATTAAGTAAAAGATAGAAAGAAAGAAAAGAAAGAAACCCTCAACATTGATGACCCACGTCATCCATATTTTAGCATTGATGTTCAAAATACCAAAATTCTATTACGTTGATGTTCTAAAAAGTTCATTGTGATGGCTACATTATAAATGATCAAAATTTATAAAGTTGATAGAGTGAGTGACCCTATTCTAAGAATTTATGAATGTACTTGGAAAGACAAATGCTTTAAGAGGGGGCAAAATTGGCCTAGACAATAACAGTGGAGCAGCCATGAGACTACCATACCTAATATAGGTTCAAAGTTACCCGTTCAACTAACAAACAAAAACCAGTATACACAGCTACATGTAATCAAGGATACTTATTTATAAACAACCAAAATACTTATCTTTGTACACCAAATTAATGCTTAACAATAGCTACAATCAAATATAACAGTAATAAACTGAAATGTTTATTTAATTACAACGTAAATTATTGCCCATCAACATCTCCAAAGTAACCACAATCCAAGTCCAATGCTTTAAAAAAAAAAAAGACGATACTTATCTCAATAAAATACATATGTTTATCAATAAAAGGGCAGTCCGGTGCACAAACATCCAGCGTTCACGCAGGGTCCGGGGAAGAGCCGCACCCCAAGGGGTGAATTGTAGACAACCTCACCTGACTTTGTCAGTGGCTGATTCCACGGCATATGTTTATCAATGTAGCAACTAAAATTTCTTCTCAACTAAAACTACGATAAATTTTCTTATGACCATACATGTTGAAAAAAGAGACACCTTAGGATGAAAAGCGTCAAATTATTCATTTATTATTTTTACTCTTACCTTCAACAATGCCCAAGTCGATCTTCTCTTTGTTCCACTCCAACTTTTCAAGCCTCTAGTACCAACTTTTGCCTGTCACCTTTGAATTTTCTCTCTTCCCCAATTTCGCTTAATCTTTTTCAACCGTCGACTTCAGCGGCCCCTCTAATTGAGAAAGATGAAAGAGAAACGTATCATAAAAAATGAAGGAATGTTCAAACGGCACAACCGGCAGTGTTGGGAGGCTCGCTGGACTATGACAACCTTAGTGACGATCACTGTGCCACTACATGTGACATAGGTTAGATTGAGGGAATGAGATAGTCGGGACAAGGTAAAATAAAGTTTCTGATGCGTAAAGGATAGAGGGTAGGGTAAAAAAATTATCAATATGAAGGACATTTTTATAATTTTGAAGGTTTGTAATACTTTGAATAAATGTGAAGAAGATTAAATAATAATTTGAAAAGTTCATATCGATAAAAAATTATTTACCAAAATTTCGAGGGGCAAATAAAATACCTCGTATAAAATTTCTGTATATGTATCATTACAAGCGGGGTACTTTTGCTAGCACAAGATATTACTTTGTGTATTAAAATATAAACCAGAGGGAGAAGCTAAACCTAAAAAACCCCGACATATCAAGATCTCCTTTTAACCATTAGAGCAAATCCAATGGTGAGTCTGTTTTTTGGCTCACCAGTAGGGGCCTACCACTGCCACATCAACCTTCTTTCCAACTTTTTGCCTCATAATCTTCCCTCTCTCCATTGAAAGACTTACCATTTTGGCTCACTAAATAAAATAATACTCATGGACCCACTTTATAACACACAACTTTATTTTTAGAATTTAAAAAAAAAAGACAAACTAATCAAAAAAACATTTAAAAAATCAAAAGCTACCATTTTCTCACCCGTAAGCCTCCTCTCACCATTGAGCCTCCCTGCGAGGCGCCTGACATGAGCCGGCCATTGGAGCACTTCTCCCCTCCTCACCCCTTTCTCTCTCCTCTAATTTGTCTCACGAGGCAAACTCTGGAACTGCTCTTAGACTGCTTCATTAATATGCAGGTTCCGTTTGGTGTTGATATGATTCTCAGCATCATCCTTGTATTTAGTTGTAGATTAGATTTAGTCCCGTGTTCTGTTTTATTGCCATGCATCCATATTATATTAATTTATTATTTACTAGTATTACCCGAAGAATGGGGCATTATTTCTACCGGAAATCGGCAAGTTGAGAGCTAAGGTAGGACAACGGTAAAGTCGCACCAAATTCGTTGTCCTCTTCCTCATGGATTTGTCCACCCCTGGGCCCTAAAAGGGCCTAATAAGGCAAATGAATTTAGGTGGACAATTGTAAAGCATTTCACTTGGCTGTGAAAGCCTACGAAATTTATGATATAGAGCTGCATAATAGGTTGTGTTAGATCAGATTTGTATTTATATCGAATTTAAACGGGTTAAGAATTTCTCAATCTGATCCTAACTCGTTTATTAAACGGGTTGAAGAATCTTAACCTATACCCATTTAATTTTTAAACGGGTTGATCCGCTTAACCCGTTTAAGATAAACATGTCAAATTCAGTCGTTTAATTAACTATTTAAGCATTTAATATTTTCTACTAATATGTAATTACAGTGTTAAAAATTAAGTTTACATATCACATTAAATAATTACTCTTTAAAATTTTCCTGATTCATGATAATTCACAATTTTTAAAAATTTTTATATTCTTAATTATCTAATAAAAAGTAAATTGACAAATAACAAATGGAAAAATGAGTTGACTTATTTAACTCATTTAATTAAACGGTTTAAATAGATACCTTTTCGTGTCAAGAATCTCGGCCTGAAGCTAGCCCATTTAATTGAACGGGTTGAATGTGTCAACCCATTTAATTAAACGGGTCGAAAATTTATACCCAAACTCAGTTAACTTCGTGTCGGTTTCAGGTTGATAATCGTGTCGGGCTAGCTTTTTTCAACTTTAATTGGGATCCATGCTTCCCTCCCCCAATGAAAAAAACAGTTTTAGCGTGGGTTAACAGGTGGGTTTGAGTTGAATTTGTATTTATGTTGAATTTTAATGGATTGAGAATCACTCAATGTGAATCTAACTCATCCATTAAATGCATGAATTGGAAAATCTTAGGCTCCGTTTGGACCTTAGAATTTGATGGAAAGAAAAAAATTTGGGACAATTACTTTTTTTCTTGTGTTTGATTTAGAGAAATTCACAAAGAAAAAAAATATATAATGGAAAGTTATTTGAAAAAATTGTTAGAAACACGTGATAAAATTTTCAACATAAAATTATGAGGAAAGTTTGAGGAAAATTTCCAACCTTCTACAACCTCACATTGCTTAGATGACATCAGCATAATTTAAGTAGTTCATCAACATTGAAATTTCTCATCCAAATTTTTATATTTTTTCCTCAATCCAAACAAGAGGAAAAAAAACTTATTTTCTCCCTCCTTTTTTTACCTTCGCATTTTTTTTTCCTTTAACTTTTCTTTTTATCAAATTTTCTAAGAACCAAATATAACTTTAATCTATATCCTTACAATATCTATTAGAGATAAACAGGTGAGAATCAAGTTGTCTATTTACCCATTTACTTGTTAATGATTTCAACTAATACAAAATTATGAAGCATTAAAAATCAAGTTTAGGGACTATATCATCAAGCAATTACTATTCAAAACTTTTCATATTTGTGACAATTCACATTTATATTTAAATTTTTATTTTCAAATGTCTTAATTCTCAAATAAGATGGTAAACAAGTAAATATACCGACATGTCTAAACAAGTATCTTGACTAGCATCCAGGGCTGTCAAAAACTCAGGTTCCGGTCGAACAAATCTGACAATGTCAAAATTCAAATAAAAAATTGATGTCCAATATCCGATGATTTTTGAGTCGGACAATTCGGACAATGCTAAATTCTCGTCAAAACCAGGTTTGAATAATAGAAATATAAAAAATAGTGTCCAGATTCAAAATTCTGATAAAAAATTCATGATTGTATTCAGTTTTTTTTCAAGTCGAACAAATCCGGATATTCGGGTCGGACAACTTTTTGCTAGCTCTGCTTGAATCTAATATGACTAATTAATGGCATGTTCTTTTCATTGGAAAATGGATGAAGTTAATTGAAGTAGGTTTAAGTGGGTTTAAGTGGATTAAAATGGGTTAAAGTTGGTTGAAATTTGTGTATTTTTTATATGATGAGTAAAAGTTGATTAAAATAGTGGTTAAAATTGGTTGAAGTTCGTTGAAATTGGTTGAAGTGAGTTAAAGTTAATATTTTTTATTAAAGTTCGTGAAGTGAGTTCAAATAGGGTGAAATGAGTTAAATTTGATAAACTGATATTTACCAAATATATTGAAGGTGTCAACGGATCCATCAAACCAATTTAAATTATACGAGCAACCCGACCTAATTTTGCACCGATTTTGGTCAATAATCACATTGGGATAACTTTTTCTGACTCTAATTCAATGCAACGCTTTAATTTTAGAGATGTATACCTTAATAAAATAAAAAATGATTAAATTTATTTACAAAAGTGCAATATAAGATTTATTACTACCATTTATCTATCGTTTTAAATTTTTAATTGAAGAAATTTGTTTAAATCGTACCATGCATTTCTTTTTAATACAGGCGAAATCCTTTTAGTTGAAACTCAACAATTCAATCATTAAATTGTCGTACACAATATAAATCTAAAAGGAGCTGATGCTCTATCCATGCTTGAAGTTGGACGACATTTTCCATTTGGAGTTTGTCATATAGTGATGTACAAAATACATTCGAGCACCTCGAACACATTTCTTTCACATTTTCCTTTCACATTTGTGATTAGCAGTTCCCGTACTTCACTAGGGGAAACCAAACAACCTCCAACTACCCTCCCCCCTCCCCAAAAAAAAGAACTTATATACATACGTAGTAGTTTGTGGAAAACGTAGGGATTTGTATTGACTTTGTTAATCAGAATATTGAAAATGAAAATGAAAATTTTGCAATTATGAAATACAACAACAACAACAACTCACAGTGTGGGTCTTACTTTCGCAGGGTCTGGGGAGCTCCAGATGTAGGCAGCTTTACCTCAACCGACATCTCTGTCCGTAGAGCTTTACAATTATGAAATCAATTCACTAAATTAATTCCACTGGTAATACCTGACATTTTTGCAGCTAGACTAATAGCTAGTGGCCTTGGAGTAATGTGGCTTTGAGTTAGATAAATGTTTAAATAAGTCTCTATTCTTTGGTAAGTGTCCAGTAAATGAGTACATCCATATATATGTATTCTTTATTTATGGCATGTTCTATTATACAATAAGATATAGTTATAAGCTGTAAAAAATATATAAGAAGTTGTAAGAAGCTGTAAGGAGTTGTAAGAATATGTAAGGAGCTGTAAGGATAAATATAAGGAGCTGTTAAATTATTAAAGAGTTGTATAGTATAATTTGTGACAATTACAATATCTTAGTCATATTTACGACTAAAATTTGATAGTACCAATAAACAAAATATTTCTTAATATAATTGACACGAAATATGTTTGTTTTACAAAGAACATTTTGGATGAGAAATAATAATATTAAAATAATAAACTTATTGAAAATAAATTATTAACTAAGTTAGTTACATAACAATAAAATATATTAAACCCCATAAATTTTGTCCAGAAAATTTCATACACTTGAGTTGATTTTTTATATTTACATTAGTTTGATCCAATAAGCAAAGTATAACCAAAAAAAAAAAAAATTTAGCAAAATTGAATACAACTCTTAAAATAAAATCCTATAGTAAGTAAACAATTTTAAATGTAAATGTATGGTCAACATTGGTACCAAAAAATTTTATAAATAAACTCTTAAAATATCTTAAAATATGAAATTTTATTGTTATATTAAACAATCAAAAATTAAATATTACCTTCCAAATTTTAAAAAACATGAAAACAAAAGATGAAAACTTAAACGGTAGACAGGAGGCCGTAGAAATTTTAATGTCCAACACTACTTTTACCTAGCTACTATTTGACAGTTTTCATATATGATTTAGACTTAAATATGAACAAAAACTTTGTATTATAATTTTCAAAGTATGGTCACTTATTCCATTTATAATAACATATATTATTCATGTTGAAACTCAAATATAATTTACGTCGTTATATTATATTTTTGTGTTTATTTAAATGTTGTGTTTATGTAAATGTTGTGTTCATAAGATATTTACAAATTTTGTATATTGGTAGCATAATTAAAAAATATTTCTGTAATTAAAATAAATGAATGTTATAGAAAATCTATATGAGATGCAAGAATATGTAAGAAGATATAAGGACATGTAAGAAGACGTAACAAGATATAAGGATTATGTTAAGGATGTAAAAAGCTGTAAAGAGATGTAAGAAAATGTAAGCTCTTAACTAAATTATTAAAAATGCGAAATAAAATAAGACCTTAAGGACGCCACATACGCAATCAAAGTATTTAGTTGACACACACACCAGAGCAATAATGCAATTTATAGTACTTAATGCCTAGCTCATTGTCTTCACTTATCCATCAAATCATTTATCATACTTTTTGTAAAAATAATAAAGCAGCTAATTGAATAGCTAGCATTAACTTGGCCATTTAACTTAACTTCTAAATTGTTAGAATATTAGAAGTGTTGATCAGATTATCTACGCTGTATCTTTGTGAGAATAGTATTTTAGGGTTACTTATATTTATCTTTTTTTTTGTTAGAGAAAAAAATTATGAAGATGGATAAAAGGCAATTGTGGGTTGTAATAGTATAAATTCTGTCCACAGATAAAATGGGAATTTGGTGTGACAAAAATATTAATCTCGTAGGCTGTAGGCCCCCCCTGCCCTTCCCCCCCCCCCCCCCCCCTCTCTCTTTACTGTCTTACACACACTCCACTTTTTGCTGCAAAGTTGACCTTCTCCCATTAACAAATGAAACAAAAATCTACAGAATGACGTGAAAGGAATAGATTAGGTATTAGTCCAAGACAAGATGGCCTGGCTAGCCTTGATCTCTTGCTTTTGCCTAGGGTTTTTGACCATTTCAGGAGAGAGAATATGAGAGAAGTAGAAGAATGTGCGAAAGGAATAATGAGAAAAGGGAGAATTCAGGATTGGGAACGTACATGCGCACTGTTACTGCCTTACAGGATGGGGATTTATTATATTCTGCGTGCTACCCTATATTCTATAGAATATAGCTAATTAGGTTTCAGTACAGGAGTGGAGTTGATTTAGACGCGCCCCCCGAGGTACTCGTTTGATATGCCCTTTAATTTGCAGTTGAGTTGATTCTATTTCTACTACACAGCCAAGTCCAGCGCACTGTGTCCACGCGCCAATTTATATCCATTGCAATTCAAGCTGTCCTCTTTTTGGCAAATGAGGAGAAAGTGTAAGCTATATACGTAGGAATGACAATGAAATCTGTATTTATTTAAAATTTATAAAATTTATCTCATTTTAAATTCAAGTGAGTGATAAAAATAAATTTTAAATAGGTATAGGATAGGTGTTGAAAAACGGATGTGGGTATGAGTATAATCCTCACTCGCCCCATACCCATACCTTACCCGTATCCGTTTTTATAATAAAATTAAAAAAATATTTTTGTTTAATATTTTTTCGATTTAAGTTCAATCCAAATCTTTCTAACAAAAAATTAGTCAATAATGTACTTTATATCACATTTCTAAACAATATATTCTCAAAATATCATAACTTTACAATCTTATAATGACAAAAATATATATCGTACTTGGATATGGGTTGCATATGGGTATTAATTTTTATTTTTTCTGTGAACCCGAATAAAACCTACAAAATCCGATGGGTATGGGTATGAGTTTTATTTTTTAATACCCAATAGATACGGGAACGAGTATGGGTATTATTTTTGAAAACGGATATAGGTGAGGGTACGGCTCAACCGACCAGATACCCACCCCATTGCCATCCCTAGCTATAAGATAATAGATTTGTTTTTTTTTTTCGAGATAATACATAGAATAAGTTGTAAAAAATATAAAGAGCTATTTGCTGTAAAGAGATATAAGGAATTATAAGAATTATAAAAAAGTTGTAAGAAGATGTAACGAGTTATAAGGATAAATATAAAGAGTTGTTGAATTATTAAAAAGTTATACAGTACAACTATTATATGCATAATTGTTGGTATTTATGGAGTGTTTGGCAAATAGATTTTTGAAGAGCTTTTTTGACCAAAATTAGCTGTTTGATCAGGTAAAAAGGCTAATCTTTGTGTTTGATAAAAGAACTTTTAGAAGAGCTTTTTGGGCCCAAAAAGCTAATTTCCTGAGCTTTTTGGAAGAGTTTTTTGAAGAATTAGTTTTTTTATCTCACAACTTTATCAGAAACAATTAATTTTACCAAACAGCTAATTCAAACAGTTAATATAAACAGTTATCTCAAACAATTAATAGCTAATAGCTAATACAAACAGCTAAAAGATATTTGCTAAATCGGGCCTTAATGCATCAATTGTGAAAAAATTCTTTCAATAAAGTAAATTACATGTATTACTGATATTTATGAATAAATTCTATAACATCACTAAACAAATTACATTTTAACATTACAGAAAAGATGTTATTTTTCTACGATTATTATTTTTAGATGATAAAAAATAATATTGAAATAACATAATCAATGAAAATAAACCTTTAAATTAGTCAATTAAAAAACAATAAATAAATTCAATCCGATAAATTTGTAGAATCATATGTGTTCTACACTTGAGGTGGTTTTTTGGTATTAAGATTAGTTTTATCTCCCTATAAGCAAATTAAAAAAATAAACTTTTGCCAACAAAATTGAATAGGGCTCTAAAAATGAAATCCTATTTAAATTAAACATTTTACAATTAAATTCAACGCATTGTTCAACTATACGATGATAGCTACAAAGTTATCATAGATAAACTTAGGGATGAAATAGTTGAGATGCTTTCATCACCTGCAGTTTGACTATTTTCATATATAATTCATGTCCAAAGTCAAACATAAATGCGATGTTTGTATTATACTTTTAAAATATGTTAATTTATTTTCTCTATAATGACATATATGCTTCATGTCAAAATTCAAATATTAATTCATATCGTTAAATTTTTATATAAATATTATGTTCAGAAAAAAAAAGTTGTAAGATTTTTCATCTTGGTAGTATATAAAAAAAATATACACCATATTTCTATAAATATTAGAAAAACATAAATGATAAATTGAATATTATAAAAAATATACAAGGAGATTTAAGATGTTATAAGAAGATGTAAAGAGATGTGTTAAGATCGTGAGTATTCTACCACAAGAGGGGGGGTGAATTGTGGTGTCTGATTTTCGCGTTGTGAATAGCAAACACCCTTGTGACTTGTTTGCAAAGAATGTTCTCAAATATTGCAAATGCGAAAATAACCAAGATAAATGCGGAAAATAAATCACACATAATTTTTACGTGGAAAACACCTCTAGCCCAACTAAGGTGTGAAAAACCACGACCTACCTCGTGTAGGATTTAACCACTTTCACTATCGGGCTTCAAACGTTACAAATGCAACACACCTTGTTACAACTTGCAACCACGTAACCTTATTCCCTAAGACAGGTTACACCACGTCCAAATCTCACCAGATTGGACACGTCCAAAGTCCACACGACTGAGGACCACTCACCCACTTTTCTGATTCAAGATCAGGGTTACAAAACACCTTGCTGAGTGCTTCTGTCTTAAGCAGATGTAAGGTACAATGAAGTCCTAGTATGCCAATATCTTGAAAGCTCAACTTTAACACAACTTGTCTCGGTTTTTCTTTTCTCAAGAGTAGCTCGAAAACAATTTTTTCTCACTAGAAAAACCACCTTTTTAATTCTCTCTTTTTGCGTTTGCTATGTAAGTTTCTCGTTTTTTCTCTCAATATATCAATGGGAGTAAAATGCTATATTTTTATACAAAAATTTCAACGGTCAAAAACCAAGGAGAAGAGAAGAAATCAGTTAAGTTTTGCAAAGAGAAATTTTTTGCTTAGCTCAAGGAATTCTAACGGCTAAAAGATAGTGTCTCCCAAAATTGTAGGAATTTGATTTTGGAAGATTATCTTTGCCCAAAAATATCCGTGAGAAGATCTTTAGTAAGAGTTTTTGAATTAATCACTTTCCAAAGGATAAGAGAGAGATATTTTCGGTTTTGGTAAATATTTTTCAAAATCAGTTTTGCAAATCTTCAGCTTGAATTTTCATATCCGAAAATATAAGCCAAGGAAATCTTTTAGTTTTGGCAAATCTCCCAAAACCTATTTTCGCAAATCACCCATAATATTTTCAAGAAATATCATTTCCAGAAAAATAGCAATCTTGGAGTTTAAAGAAAGTATTCTGGAGATCTTGGCCAACCAAAATGAATTTTCAAAGATAACCGGGTATGGCCACTTCAGTTCAGAAACACCCTAGGCACCCTGTTTGCAGGGTTGTTCGCAACTGGTGTTCTGAAGCACTTAGCGCAAATACCGATTCAAGAGGTGTTTAAAAAGCGTTTTCAATATTGACATATTAACAAGAGTCTAAATAAATAAAACCTATATACCCAAGACTTCTTGTTTTGAACCAGTCATCTTGTCCAAGATTTGTAGAGCTGCTGTGAACACCAAGGCCACCTTGTTTGCTGGGGTTGTTCTTTGCATTGCCAGAGTTCAGGAACATGCCTTACAATCAACTGTCGAGATGGCGTTCTTGACTTAATATAGAATCACCAATTAAAACCTGTTTTGAAGACTTGTTCTCACATGTAGCAAATCAGTTAATACAATAAAGATTACAAATACCAGTTAGCCTGTTTGGAGTAACATTACTTGGACAAATTTTTACACTTGGATTTGTTATCATCAAAACTTAGATATAATAACTCAACAAATTCCCCCTTTTTGATGATGACAAACCAAGTGACCATATTGACAAAAAGGAGAAAAAAATGCATGCTGATAGGGATCCACGAAGGTACTGTAGAGGTCAACCTACCCTATCGAGTCAAGATTAAGTCCATTCGTCATACGTTGTTAATTTTGTCAATAGGTCAATCCGTTATACTATTCTTCCCCCTTTTAGCATCATGAAAAAGCAAGAACAACATAGTAATGATAAGGAACAACATAGTATAAAGCGTATAAAGCATAAGGAACAACAAGCAAGAGAGACTGCAAGTAGATATGTCATTAATAAGCAAAGCAGTACAATCGCAAAGTAACAAAAACAAAAAAAACTTAGTCAGTCAGGGAGTAGGGGGTGGTTTCGTTTGCAGAGGAGGAATGTTAGGGGCAAGGGTGGAGAGAAGAGCAAGCAGGTCTTCATGGCGTTTGGCAGAGAGGGCTTGTTCCTCAGCAAAAGCAGCCTTGACAGCTGAGAGCTCATCCTTGAGGCGAGCATTGTCCTCAAGAACAGTCTCAACCTTGATGGAGGGTTGCTCAGAAACAGGTGGTCGAGGTGGTCGACGACCCTATTTGAAGACTGACCCTTCGCCAATCTCATAGCCACACCCTAGCAGGGTGTCAACCCCAATTTCATCAATGGTTTGGGCTGCTACTCTCCGTGTGAGCACTATTTCAAAGTGCTCAAACACTCTTGTCAGCAGATAGCCAAGATCATGAGCCCGGGTGGTGTTTGCAATTCGCCTTATGTGGCGAATCATGAGCGCAGGGAGGTTTATTTGTTCCTCCCGATTTAGGAGGTCCACCATGCATTGATCGAAGGCATCTGCTGAGTTGCGCCCTTGACCTCGGGGAATTATGTTTTTGATGGTGAACATAAACAGGAGTTGGTGTAGGGAGGTCATTTCACCCTTCTTAACCGAGAGGGGTGTTCTCAGGCCCTGTTTCTGACTGAGGCGTTTTGACACCTCTAGGAGCCTGGCTGGTTCCAGGGCTGTTTTGTCTTCCCTCACATACATAGCAAAGCCTTGTGAGAGCACTCCCAAAATTTTCCCAAGTGTGGGCGCATCAACCTTGATGCCTTGCCCACTCACTAAACTTGTCACCACCCCTTCGGTGACCTCGCAGTTGGCATAAAATTCAGCCAACTCAGGCACAGAACACCCCAACTGGGTGTTCGCAAACAAGTCGAGCCATCCTTGGGCTCGTAACTTGGTCAGGAACACCCCCAGGCCTTGTTCCTCAAAGAACCGTTCATTGATTACCTTCACCCGGACGACATTGCGCTTAAGCAATTGCGCATGCATGTCAGACATAGGAGAGGGAGTAGCCAGTTTTGGGTGTTTGGGAGGAGGAATAGAGCTGGTAGCGGTTGATGGAGGGGCTGTTCTGGGCTTTCTTAGGACGGTTGATTTTGCAGGAGAGGGCTTTACAGAAGGTTTAGAGGATTTTTGAGGGGCTTGTTCTTCAAGGATATCGAAGAACACCGGTCGTCCCTGTTTGAAAGAGGTGTTCTCAGAATCAGAGCTTGAGAACCCTTTGGTAGAGGACGAGGAAATCTCCTGGATAATTTGAGCAGAGGGTTTGGAGGTACAAGGAGAGGATTGAAAAGCTAATCTCGCCGATTTGCGAGAGGGCGGAGAGGATTTTGGAGACAGGGGAGCTTGAGACCTTGGTTGTGGCCTTGTTCTGCTACGCTTGGCCACGATTTTGGTTCTTTTCCGTTTTTCTCCGGTTTGAATGGCCGGAGTCTCATTCTGAAGACACACCAATTCCCTCCCAACAGTGAAGGGAATACTGTCAATCCCTAACCCGACTGAATTTAGAGACAAGCTCTACAAGAAATTGAAAGGCTTGTATAGGAGTGGGCGAGAAGGGGCAGAGATTGAAGAAGCAAGAACCAGGTCGGTTGAGGGAGGGGGGTGTTGGAGGCCATTGTCGCTAGGAGAGAGATTAGGGTTAAGCTTGTTCGCGGGTTCTGCTTTTGAGAGGGAGTCAGGTGAAGTGACAGCTGAGAACAAGGTAATAAAAGAGAGTCGCCAAGATTTTGAAGAGGCGCAAGGATTGTAACAGGTGAGAAAATAATAAAACCGTGTACCTTGGGAAGGAAGAAAATTTAATGAAAACACATTCCCATATGCACCGAATAACCAAGAGACATACCTGTTTTTTGTCATTCGATCAAGATGCCTGCCTGTTCTTTATCGTTTGATCTTGATTAGAGATGGCAGGGCTGCTCCAGTGATCCTTAATACATCCCCTTATGCTGCACTTTTTGTATAGATTAAAACAAAGGCACACAATTCGAGTGTATGCACTCATAATACACAGCAGTTTCCAATAAGATTTGCACACAAGGAAGAGAACAGGGTGTAGAGGTTGTTTTTACCACACCTAATTCATGTCTTGGAAACAGGTATCTCAAGGTGTTCTTACCAACCCTAGTTCCAATCTATTTCTCTCAAATTGATCTCTAGCTAGTGCCTTAGTGAATATATCAGCAATTTGATTTTACGTTGAGCAAAAATTCATAGAAATTAAACCATTTTCAACATTATCTCTCAAGAAATGATGTCGAATGTCAATATGCTTTGTTCTTTTATGTTGACATGGATTTTTGGCAATGTTAATTGCACTTGTGTTATCACAAAAAATAGGAATGCATCCAATGTCAACACAAAAGTCTTTAAGCTGTTGCCTTATCCACAACAATTGAGCACAACATGAAGCTGCTGCAACATATTCAGCTTCTGCTGTGGACATAGCAACTGAATGTTGCTTCTTGGTAGCCCAAGATACCAAACAAGGTCTGAGAAAATGAGCCATACCTGAGATACTCTTTCTATCAACTAGGAAACCTGCATAGTCAGCGTCAGCATATCCAACAAGATCAAGATTGCAACCTCTAGGATACCATAGAGCTAAATCAGGTGTATGCTTTAAGTATCTTAGTATCCGTTTAACAGCCTTAAGATGAGTCTCTTTAGGATTAGACTGAAAACGGGCACATAAATCAACACTAAAAACAATATCCGGTCTACTGGCGGTTAGGTATAGGAGTGACCCAATCATGCCCCTATAGAGTTTCTCCTCAACTGCGGGACTCCCATCATCCATAACCAACTTGGTTGAAGGAGAAATAGGAGTGTCTATGAGTTTGGCCGACTCCATCCCAAAACGCTTAAGTAGCTCCTTGATATACTTCTGTTGATGGATCATGGTGCCGTTTGGAGTTTGCTTGATTTGTAAGCCTAAGAAAAAGTTAAGTTCACCCATCATGCTCATCTCAAACTCACTCCTCATCATATTTGAAAATTCATTGCATAAATCATGATGAGTTGCACCAAATATAATGTCATCGACATATATTTGAACAATCAATAAATATTCCCCCTTAGATTTTAGAAACAAGGTATTGTCTACCTTACCTCTTCTAAAATTATTTTCAAGTAAAAAGCTTGACAACCGTTCGTACCAAGTTCTTGGAGCTTGTTTTAAACGATAAAGTGCTTTGTCAAGTTTAAAAACATGATTTGAAAAATCACCATTTTCAAAACCAGGGGGTTGTTTGACATACACCTCTTCTTTAAGGTATTCGTTTAGGAATGCACTTTTCACATCCATTTGATATAACTTGATTTCCATATGAGCTGCAAAGGCTATTAAGATTCGAATAGTCTCAATTCTAGCAACTGGTGCAAATGTTTCTTCATAATCAATCCCTTCTTCTTAATTGTACCCTTGAACCACCAGCCTTGCCTTGTTCCTAGTGACTGTTCCTGACTCATCTTGCTTATTTCGGAACACCCACTTAGGTCCAATTATTGTTCTCTCTGTAGGTTTAGGTACAAGGTGCCACACTTTGTTTCTTTCAAATTGATGAAGCTCTTCTTGCATAGCCGTGATTCAATCTGAATCTGCAAGGGCTTCATTCACACTTTTTGGCTCAATGTTAGAAAGGAAAGCATAAAAAGCACAAAAATTCTTAAGTTTAGATCTAGTTTGCACTCCAGTATTAATATCTGATAAGATTTGATCAAGAGGGTGTGAACTATGGTGCTTCCATGGTCTTGGATTAATTGGATCCACAGACACATGTTCTGTTCTAACTGAAGTGTGTGTAGGATTAGGCTCAAGAACACTTCCTGATCTTGTTTCTGCACCTGTTTGCAAGCTGGTTCCTGAAGAACATGGTTCCGAACAGGGTTCAATGGTGTTTTCCCCTGTTTGGCGTTCACCTTGCCTGCCGTTTTGAGGAACAACTTCTGGACCTGTTGTCTCCATGGTGTTCTTACCTTGTCTCTCATGGGGCAACACTTCTTTTCAGATAAGACCTAATTTAAACTATTCTTCCTGTGCATCATTCTTATTCAAAGTGTTAGATTCATAAAAAAGCACATGCACACTTTCCTCAACGCACAAGGTTCTTTTGTTAAAGACTTTGTATGCCTTACTATGAGAAGAATAACCGAGAAATATTGCCTCACCACTCCTGGAATCAAACTTTCCTAAAGCATCCTTCCCATTATTATGCACAAAACACTTACAACCGAATATTCTTAAATGTATAATGTTGGGTTTTCTGCCTTTGAAGAGTTCGTAGGGAGTTTTGTTCAAAATATGTCTAATCATACATCTATTCATAATATAACAAGATGTGTTCAAAGCTTCTACCCAAAAGTTCCTAGGAAGACCACTAGCAATAAGCATTGTCCTAGTCATGTCTTCTAGGGTGCGATTTTTACGCTCAACCACCCCATTCTGTTGGGGTGTTCTCGGGGCTGAGAAGTTATGATCAACACCATGTTCATTACAATAGTTTGTAAAACTTGCATTTTCAAATTCAGTACCATGATCAGACCTCAAGCTAACCAAAGAGTGTCCTACTCTCTTTTCAGCTTTTTTGAGAAAGGCAATAAAATTTTCAAAAGTTTCATCCTTGGAAGCCAAGAACAGGGTCCAAGTATATCGAAAGTAATCATCCACTATTACAAGCACATACCTTTTCCCTCCTCTACTAGCTATTCTCATGGGACCACATAGATCAATATGCAATAACTCAAGAGGTCGGGTAGTGCTTACACACTTTTTAGATTTTAAAGAAGATCTAACTTGTTTTCCTTTTGCACAAGCTTCACATACCTTGTCATCATTATACTTGATGGAAGGTAGTCCAACAACCAAATCTTTGGAAACAAGTTTGTTTAACAAGGACAGGCTTACATGACCTAATCTCTTGTGCCATAGCATTATATCATCATTTAATGCATTTAAACAAGTCAGATTATTTTGAGGAATAGTAAAAATACAAATTTTATAAACATTTTGACATCGCTTCCCTCTCAACACAACATTTCCTGTGTCGTCATTCACAACCAAGCAACGTGTTTTTGAAAACAGTACTAGGTTGTTCTTGTCACACAATTGGGACACACTTAACAAATTGTGTTTTAACCCATCAACTAAGTGCACATTATCAACTGAGTGAGAGAGAGTTTTACCAATATTACCTATACCGACAATTGTCCCAAACTTGCCGTTTCCAAATGCTACACTCCCACCATTCAAAGCTGTAAGTGAGAGAAAATTTGATCTTCCACCAGTCATGTGCCGTGAACACCCACTATCAACAAACCACAACTGCCTGTTTTCAAGAGTGTTGGTGGGGTTGTTCGTAAGGTTATTCTCTCTCACTTCAGCCTGCAAAATAAATCACGGGTTAGTTTTGGGAACCCAAATCCACTTGGGTCCCATTCTTTTAGACATGTAAAACTCATCTTTTCTAATCCAGATTTGTTTCACATACCTTTCATTCTTTTCATTAGCATGTTTTCTTAAAGGGCAAGTGTATCTATAATGACCCGTTTTACCACAATGAAAGCAAACGATGTTTTCAGGTAATCCCACATACTTCCTATGTATTGGGTAAACGGTCCGTTTGTGCTTGTAACCAAGTCCCTTTTTGTTTCTATTGTGATGAGTGTTTAGCTAATCAAGGGCTTGTGAGGATTTGTTCCAACGTTTGTTTGTGGCAAGATCAGTTTCCAATTTTTCTATGATAGCATTCAAGCTCTGCTTTTCATTTAGCACGGATTCAACTGTTTCTTCCACTTGAGAGAGTTTTTTCTCTACTTGAGTATAATCGCCTTCTTTTAGAAAGAGATATTCTCTAAGCACGTTAATATTCTCATGTAAATTGAGTTTCTCATTTTTAAGAATTTCATTTTCAAGCTATAGGTCACGAACTTCTCTTTTTAGATCAACACAGGTATCTATCAAATTATATAGAAGTTCTTCTAAAGTGGCTTTGTTAAGACCATATACCTTGTTATTGAGATCTGAGAAGCTGATTGTTGAGTCATCATCTGAATCTGAATCACTTTGTGTCATCAGTGCTACGACCTCTTCTTCAGCTTCAGATTCTCCTTCATCCTCAGAGGAATCTCCCCAAGCAGCCAGCATAGCTTTCGAGAATCGCTTGCCCAGATTGTTTACGGGGTGTTTTCGACCCTGTTTTCAAGGGTGTTCGGGTATATGATCTTTTCGAAGCAGAGGACAATTTTTGACTAAGTGATCTGGTTTGCCGCACTTGAAACACCCTGTGAGCTGTTCTTTGGGGGTGTTTCTGGACTTACTGAAGTCTTTTCTTTTGTTGTTTTCCTTAATCTTTTTGAAGAATTTCTTGAATTTTCTTGACATTAGGGTCATATCTTCATTTTCAAGGTCAGAGTCAGTGTCCTCATGTGCTTTCAAGGCAAGCCCACGATCCTTCTTTCGCTCCTCTCTTTCGGAGTTCATAGGTTTGGAGATTACCAATCAACTCGTCGAGGGTGATCTTGTTCATGTCTTTAGCCTCTTGGATGGCTGTTACTTTGGCCTCCCACGTACGAGGTAGAATTCTGAGGATTTTCCTCACCAACTCTTCAGTGGTGAAAGATTTCCCAGGGATTTTAACTCGTTCGTGATGTGGGTAAACCGTGTATACATATCCATCACAATATCACGATCACCCATATCAAACAACTCATATTGTCGCATAAGTAGCTCAATTCTAGATTGTTTAACTTGATTCGTACCTTCATGAGCAACTTGCAGGGCGTTCCAGATAGCTTGGGCTGATTCACACTCAGAGATGCGAGTGTATTCATCGGGTCCTAGGCCAAAATATAGTAGCTTCTTGGCCTTGGCATTTTTCTCCATTTTCTTATAATCTTCAGCATCAAACTCTTTAGGTTTCTTGGAACCCGTCTTACCATCTTCAAGCACCTTGGTGGGAACAAGGGGCCCGTTCTTGATGAGCATCCATAACTCATAATCTTCTGCCTGAATATAGTTTTCCATCCTATTCTTCCACCAACTATAATGTTGGCCGTTGAAATAGGGTGGACACGTAATGGATTGCCCTTCAAGAATTCCTTGTGGTGTACTCATCTTCAGAATCTCTCAAGGTGTTAGCCTTTTGTGAAAAACCCGCTCTGATAACACTTGTTAAGATCGTGAGTATTCTACCACAAGAGGGGGGTGAATTGTGGTGTCTGATTTTCGCGTTGTGAATAGCAAACACCCTTGTGACTTGTTTGCAAAGGATGTTCTCAAATATTGCAAATGTAAAAATAACCAAGATAAATGCGGAAAATAAAGCACACACAATTTTTACGTGGAAAACACCTCTAGCCCAACTGAGGTGTGAAAAACCACGACCTACCTCGTGTAAGATTTAACCACTTTCACTATCGGGTTTCAAACGTTACAAATGCAACACACCTTGTTACAACTTGCAACCACGTAACCTTCTTCCCTAAGACATGTTACACCACGTCCAAATCTCACCAGATTGGACACGTCCAAAGTCCGCACGACTGAGGACCACTCACTCACTTTTCTGATTCAAGATCAGGGTTACAAAACACCTTACTGGGTGCTTCTGTCTTAAGCAGATGTAAGGTACAATGAAGTCCTAGTATGCCAATATCTTGAATGCTCAACTTTAACACAATTTGTCTCGGTTTTTCTTTTCTCAAGAATAGCTCGAAAACAATTTTTTCTCACTAGAAAAACCACCTTTTTAATTCTCCCTTTTTGCGTTTGCTATGTAAGTTTCTCGTTTTTTCTCTCAATATATCAATGGGAGTAAAATGCTATATTTTTATACAAAAATTTCAACAGTCAAAAACCAAGGAGAAGAAAAGAAATCAGCTAAGTTTTGCAAAGAGAAATTTTTTACTTAGCTCAAGGAATTCTAACGGCTAAAAGATAGTGTCTCCCAAAATTGTAGCAATTTGATTTTGGAAGATTATCTTTGCCCAAAAATATCCGTGAGAAGATCTTTAGTAAGAGTTTTTGAATTAATCACTTTCCAAAGGATAAGATAGAGATATTTTCGGTTTTGGTAAATATTTTCCAAAATCAGTTTTGCAAATCTTCAGTTTGAATTTTCATATCCGAAAATATAAGCAAAGGAAAT
The DNA here is from genome assembly GCA_017589665.1 of Selenicereus undatus. Classification (NCBI taxonomy): domain Eukaryota; kingdom Viridiplantae; phylum Streptophyta; class Magnoliopsida; order Caryophyllales; family Cactaceae; genus Selenicereus; species Selenicereus undatus. The sequence continues at coordinate 58,117,590 of JACYFF010031958.1, forward strand.
CTTTTAATTTTGGCAAATCTCCCAAAACCTATTTTCGCAAATCACCCATAATACTTTCAAGAAATATCATTTCCAGAAAAATAGCAATCTTGGAGTTTAAAGAAAGTATTCTGGAGATCTTGACCAACCAAAATGAATTTTCAAAGATAACCGGGTATGGCAACTTCAGTTCAGAAACACCCTAGGCACCCTGTTTGCAGGGGTATTAGCAACTGGTGTTCTGAAGCATTTACCGCAAATACCGATTCAAGATGTGTCTAAAAAGCGTTTTCAATATTAGCATATTAATAAGAGTCTAAATAAATAAAACCTATATACCCAAGACTTCTTGTTTTGAACCAGTCATCTTGTCCAAGATTTGTAGAATTGCTGTGAACACCAAGGTCACCTTGTTTGCTGGGGTTGTTCTTTGCATTGCCAGAATTCAGGAACATGCCTTACAATCAACTGTCGAGATGACATTCTTGACTTAATATAGAATCACCAATTAAAACCTGTTTTGAAGACTTGTTCTCACATGTAGCAAATCAGTTAATACAATAAAGATTACAAATACCAGTTAGCCTGTTTGGAGCAACATTACTTGGACAAATTTTTACACTTGAATTTGTTATCATTAAAACTTAGATATAATAATTCAACAAGACGTAAAAAACTGTAAGAACTTAGTTGAAGATGTAAGAACTGTAAGAAGTTGTACGAAACTGCAAGCTAAATTCTCTCAGTCACATAAAAGAATAAGGCCAATATAAAACATATGCTTTTCAATTTAGTGATTGTCTTTTTTCAATTTATCATAAGTAACTTATTGCTGATCAGTGTTGATGAGTATTGATCAATACTGATCACTGTTGATGAGTGCTGATCATAACTAAATTTTAAGTACAAAATATGATATAGTATTAATCAGTGCTAATGAGTGTTAAATACAAATGATAAATGCTTATGATAAGTTAAAAAAAACATACTTTTATTATAAACACTTATTATCAACATTAGGCACTGATTAGCACTCATCAATATCAATTAGTACTTGTTAACATTGATTAGCACTTATCAATAATAAGTTACTTATAATAAGTTGAAAAGAACATACTCATAAAAAGTTTTAGAAAATTGTAAGAAGTTGTAAGTCTATCCCAAAATATTAAGGATACGATGTATAAGCATGTATTATATTGTTAGACATTTGTTGATCTATATTTCTTGGATTGGCCAACAACACAGTCCCCCCCCCCCCCC